>VZSZ01007116.1:382935-497101 GCA_013398815.1 Ibidorhyncha struthersii | reverse complement strand
CCCTGTGGTGGGGACGGTGGGGGGGGGGGGGGGAACCTTTGCTAATCTGGGAATTTGAGTATTGCTTCTGGAAATGCCAGTGCTCCGACCTTTGTAAATCGGGATGGGCTGCTTGTTTGATTTAGTGCTTGTCTTGTTTGCTAGACGCAGCTGGCTTTCTGCTCTCTGCTGTGCTTACTGCCTTTATCTGATGGCTTTGGACAAGTGTCAAAGACACCATAGACTGCCAAGGGTTAGATGCTGAAGTGCTTAATTAAACAAGTCTCTAGGCAGCCGCAATTTGCATGGTAGAAGCACCACAGCAAGGCTTTTTTTTTTTTTTTTTTTTAATTTAGTATTGGGACATGGTTTAAAAAAAAAAAGGCTTTTTTTTTTTTTTGTTTTTTTTTTTAATCCTTTNTGATCTTGCTTTTTGTCTTGCAACTCCAAGCATTTGGAAAATATGACCCATAATCCCCCCGTGTTTCCCAAATTTAAGATTAGACCTACAAGAGCCTTGTTCAGCTTTGAGTTTAGTGCCACTAGCATGCCACTTTTTTCTTTTTTCTTACCATAAGGGACAAATAAAATTAAAAGAAGGCAAGAAAAGGAAGGGAAACGGAGCTTCTTTACTAGCCAGTCATGTCTGTGAGCACCGTACATGACTTGAGCACCCTGTGTCAAGGCACCGAGGGTCATTAACAGCACAGCGTGAAGGCACCAGTACATCTTCCACCGGGCTCTGCGGGGCCGACCTTTCGTGCCGTACGCTCTGAGTTATGGGCGTCAATTCAGCTGGTGCAGACAGTAGATCGGGTCAAGAACATAACACGTCGCACTGGTGATGCTCAGACCCTCCTGCTCCACCTGCACAGGCTGTAAATCCCACCTCATCGCACCTGGCAGCCACGGGGACTTCAGCGTCCAAGGGATTTTGGAAAATGCATTTGGCTGGGCTGCAACAGCCCGCTCACACTCCATGTAATAAAAAAAGAGATGAAGAGTTGTGTTGCTGTATTTGCAGCCCCCTTCATCACACAGCCCCGGCTCGGGTTCAGGCACAAGCCCCGAGTCAGCACCTTTGCATTTTGGGGGCATCCCGATTTTTACCAGGTGTGAGCAGAGGTAAGATTGATGCCTGTCTCTTTTCTCTGTTTTTAGAGCGTTTAAAAAAATCCTCTTTGCCTTGCTATTTTATTATTTATTTTTAGAGACCCGTGTTAAAAAAGAATCAACCCTCTTGTTGAAAGCAGGGTAAAAAAAGGGGTGACGTTTCAGGTGCCTTTTCCTTCCTCTAGCAGATAGGAGTGCTCTCCCCCCAGGCTCACTGTGCTTGGCTGGGAATTTGTCCCGTCCTCAGCACCAAATATCGCCACACCATCTCTTTTAAAAAAGACACATGCGGGTTTTCCTGGTCTCTGGATGGAGAAATTTCCCTGTGTTTTATTTCAATCTGCTTCAAAAAAAAAGCAACAAGGGAAAAAATATAACTACAAATCTGTTGCATCAGTGGGGATGGGGTGAGGCCACTGCGACGATGCGGCAGGAGCGGAGGTGCCGCAGCACCAGGGTGATGCACGAAGTGAGAAGGAAGGGTGAAATCCAGAGAGGAGTTCAAAGCGTTTGGGGAACTGCAGCTGGTGGTACCCATGGGGAAAACCCACGGCTGGGAGTGGAGATGGGTACCGGGGGGGGGTACTTTACCAGGGTATATCCCAGGGGGGGATGAGCTCTAGAAGAGGTAAGTAGAACATCAGTCTCTGCTTGGTTTGCCATAACCTAACTGTATTGTAGGTTTTTGGTTGTCTTGTGTTTTTTTTTTTGTTTTTCTTTTTTATATCCTGGTTAGCCCAAGAGAAAATGTGCAAAGCAGTGAGTCAGGCAATAAACGTGGGTTTTGGCTGGGAGGCAGAGCGGGAATTGTAATGCGGTACGGAAAGCAGGCGCTGGCTGCTCACCTGGTGGGATGCACTTTGTTAGAACAAGCAGGATTTACCCCCAGGTTTTCCAGGGGAGAAATTAGCTGAGCACGAGGTGGGGAGTCATAGGATAGGAAATCCCCGGGGTGGAGTGTCCCAGTCCCAGGAGCGTGATGAAGAGAAGCAACAGCTATGCACGTAACCCTAGGGATGTTCATGTAAAAAGCCCCAAATGGGGAGCGGCAAAGGGGGTCTTAGGGAAAAAAAAAATGCACAGGCATCACGGCATGCCCGTATCTTTGATGAATAACCAGGTTATTACACTCATGTCAGCGCTTACCTCTCCCCCAGCCTCAGTTCCCGTGTTCCTTCTTGTTTTGTTGACCCGCTGTAGGGTCACACGGGGAATTAGCCGTTATTTCCTTACAGAATTGAGATCTTGGCCTTTTTATCTGGTTTACGCTGTACCTAGCACACTACTGGGCACTTTAGTAATTAAGACCTAATCATAGCATAAATCAAGTAAATAAGTGCTTGTCGACAGGTCATCAGGACCCGTGTGTCTCTCGGGCCAAGCCGTGTTCACGGAGGTCAACACAGCCCAACGGCCCCACTCCTCCAGGGTGGGCGAAGGGTTTTCCACGCCCCCCCATCACTAAGCGCCTTTGGCCGGGGTGACCAAGCAGCCCGGCCGGTTTCCCAACTCCCACCCATCCCACGGGGATGCCCATCTCTGCCCAATGAAACCTGTTGGGACTTCTGTTGATTTTTTTTTTTTTGGCCGGAAAAAAAATTTAATCAAAGTATTAAACGTTAAGAATATGTTAATTATTGTCACGGATTCCAAGTTAAGGCACTCATGAGTTTTCTCTCCAATTTAAAAGTGGATGGTTTCTAAATAGTCACTGAACTGCATAGTTAAAGATGTTAAGTAAAAACTCTCAATCATTCAGAAAGTGAAAACATTGAAGGAAATACTAAGACAAAACAGTATTTCCATTATACTGCTATTTAACTTCAACGATGAATGGAAAATGCATCTGATCTTGGGAGTAGAGTCTTATTGTCTATTTTTGTCTACCTTTTCTGCGATTCTAGTGTCAGAATATCCAACTGATACATGAGTGTTATAGGATAACTAAAGGGTCATTAATTCAATTTAAATTCATTTCAATTAATCATGGTGATTAATTAATTTATTATCTAGGAATGAATTGTGAATTGGTGGAGAAAGCGAAGGGAGTGGGAAAGGAACTGGCAAACAAGGAAATGTAGTCTCTGACAGAGCTGAAAGGCAAAAATGAGTTGAAGCATTTTTTGAGTATATATAAAATTTTGTGTCATAAACAAAATAAAATCAGAGTAACAAATGTGCAGCACTTTAATGTCAGATTTGACTGTCATTGGAACTGTTCACAAGTAGTGTGGACAATCTATGTTGTACTTCATTTTCTAAGTATGATATATAACCATTAGGATAATTTAGAAAACACATCACCAGAACTTGGGCTGAAGAGGGAAGAAAGGGAACATCTTTGGAAGGTCCAAGTGGGATTTTTTAAGTGAACGCTATTCCAATATTTTGCGACAAACAAGAAGAAGTGAGGTCTGTTACACATCTTTCACAGCCTATATATAAACCAGCCTCAAGGATATTTACCTGAACAGATATATACAGGTTTTTTTTTAATATTCTTAAAAAAGTAATATTTGCTTGATCTATGACACAATGAACGTCTCTACAGGGAAACTTACCATAGGCATAATAAAATATTCAAGAAGTCATAAAAGGTAACACGAGAGCAGTGTTTGGCCTTGGTAAAACACATTGAGGATGACTGCAATGTATGGATACAGCTTTGTTCAAGAAAGGAGTTGTGCATATTTAAAGGTACTTACAAAGCTGGTCTTCTCCTTTCCTTGACATGGGTATGTTTCCTAACCGGGTGAGTAGAAAATCACAGACACCATGCATTGCTAAAGGAAGGCTACACCAATCTGTTTTCTATGTCTGTGTTGCAATGACGGGATAGTCTCTTCTAACCCCTATGGCTCATAAGTGAAAAGAGGTGTAGGTTTCAGCCTATGGGTGTTGAAGGGCAATTTCAAGGACTTCACGTTTAATGAATTCATAGGATTCAGCTCCCCTTCTTCGTCTGTCTGAACAGATTTTTATATATTCTCTACAGAACCGAAATGGTTTAAATTCCTTCAGGTCTACAGCCGCGCTAAAATGCTACTCTTCTGGTAAAAGTTTAACATTTAAAGCAAAGATTACCAGTGTTAGTCTGCATCCTTCTCATTTAAAATCCCTCTGCGTGCATCGTGAAATGGGTGACTTTAAGCATCTGTGGAGGAAAATAATTACCGCGCCACTACATATCACTGGATGCGTTCAGCAGTTGCTTTCGTACAAACTCTGTGCAACAAGGTCACTCGCAAAACGAGCTGGGTCTTTCAAAAGGCCGATGGGTGGCTCCGATGCAACAGATGTTTACCTTCAGAGAGAGTTTTCACCCTCCTCAAGACCACATTTTCAGAGCAGCATACGAGCAACACCCGCTTGGATGCACCCGTGGATGGTGGCAATGGGGCTCACCCAGTTTGCACCACTTTGCGAAGCCGTAGCTGCTCTCGCCCTGCTTACTTCATGGTGATGGATATAGAAAGTTACAAAAACGCAACTAGAAAAGTTTTTGTATCTTCCAAATGTGCAAATGGATCTGTATTTTTATGGGAACTCAACCGAAATTTCTCAATACCAGCTGTTGCATTCTAGGGTAATTCAGCCAGTTTTACATGAATCTCTTTGCTCATAACTAAAAGATAATTGACTATAAACAAGTGTACTATAAATGGGAAGAAAAAAAATCACAAAGAAAAACTGTTTCCCAAGATGTCTGAAAAGAAATAGGCAAATTAAGGCTGTGACTAGAAAGAGAGTGAGTTTTCTATTAAAAATAGCCTCTGTCATTGTAGCTATTATTTTACGAAGAACCAAGTGACTTCAGCGCTACTAAATATTTAACGAGAGAAACCAACAATTTCTAGAAGTGTTGCTGCCTCCTATGGGAATAACCGTAACTAATCCTCTGCCCCCAAAGAGCAGATTCTGCATATTGTGCCCGAGCTGACCGCACTCACAAGCCGCTGAAAGACTAATGCCCCCTTCTCAACAAATTTTTTTACAAACTCTGACTCCCCCCCTCAGTGTTTCTTGGCTTTTACCCACTCTAATGGCCTGGATATTTCACGCCAAATTTCTCAAATACAATCCCACAAATACGCATTAGAAGAGGGGGGACTCATAACATTGCCTTCAGTAGTTCCAAGAGCAAAATTAAGTGCAGAAGAAAGCAAGCTGACAGTTACTATTTCTGTTATGCCTCCTTCTGAAATCACATCCACCAATCCTCCCAAAGCCATCCTGCAGAGAAAACGGATCAGTTTTCATCAAATCGCTCTCCTAGGCCTCTGTGGGTTGAAAACCGCTCTCTGATGCTTAGTTTCCCTCATCATCCAAAGGTGAATTTTAACTGCAGTCATTGCTTCTGTGGTCTGTCTGTGTCAGGGTGGAGTAGTCGGCACGGCTAATGGGCAAGGTGTACAGGAAAGAAAACGGATGGCTCGAACATAACACAAAAGCTCCTCAGTATGGAAACTCAAAATCTGTTTTGTTCTACAGAATCACTAGGTTTCGTGGCTTATACGGTATCTCAGTGGAGATATTATTCGCTTCCCAGCATTTTCTCATAACCACAAATCATACCCCCAAATAAAAAATATCCCTTCAAAACTCCTTCCTATTAGCAGAGCATACCTTATATTAGAAAACTTGCAAGTAGACCAGTGTTGTACCATGAAGCCTATACAGGGTTTTTTGTTTTTGCTTTTTTTTTTTTCCCCCCAGTGTAAAAATATACAATGCTACTGCTCATTTGTTGCAGCGTAAAGGTCCAACCGGTACTTGCCTGCCAAAGGCTCTACTGCTATTGCCCTTTCATACCTCTCCAACCCAGACGACTGTGTTACCCCTCCTTATACCTGAAACCTCACAGCGTAATGTATTTTGCCTCCCATTTATAACAAACAACGAATCTTTAGCTGGTGTAATGAGATACTGTCCAAATAACCCACTGTCTTTCATAATTCTGTTGTAGTTGCTCCAGGGCCAGTCTTTGGATGTGAGAGGGTCCTTTAAATTCTTCAGTACATTCATTTTCCCCGTTGACAGCTCTACAAAAAGCACATCTGTTTGCAAATGTGAAGTAGCATATATATAGTACTGATTGCCTTCAGTGAAAGAGGGTTGAAATGTCAGATCAGATACGTGTATGTTTGTTTGTAAGTCATAAATCAACTTGATTTCCCCTCGGACAGTTAGAGCCTGGACTTTGATCCTGCCACTGTCTTCATCCGCACTGACCAAATAGCGTCCGTCCGGTGAGATATAAGGTGTGCCCGACACATCGCTGTTGGGGCCGATGACGGCATCGGTAACACTGTCAATAATGAGCTGCGGCGCCGCAGCCACCGACCTATTCCTCCTACACTGGACAAAGAAGTAACCGCCCAGGTGGGTATAAGCCATGGTCTGCGGTACGCAGCTATAGTTTTTGAAGTTGATAGTCTTGACGTGGGTCACAGTTTCCAGGTCAATTTTGTGAACTGCGGATTTCGATTTGTTAAAGATGAAGCCGAACCTGAAATAGAAAACATGGCACTGAAGTCATCTCTGGAGACACGGCGATATGCTTGAGAAAAGACCAAAGTCAGCAGAACTGGGAAACTCTATCCTATTGGTTTCGTAAGCGTGTGCAATAATGTTGCCTCTTTTCTCTAAGAAATCTCTCATTTCTGTGCTTCTAAAATGTGCTAACAGGAGGTATATATTTCAGTTAAAATTAGCAACCTGATCCTGGAAGCTTGAATATATGCTTGGGTATTCAAATAACACCTTCAAAAGCTGAAGCCTTTTTATCGGGAAGACCAATTTACCATAGGAATGGTAGCAAGAATTGGGTGTTTTCTAGGCTAATGTTGACCATTTTTATATTTAATCTGTTTCAGGTCTAGAGAGATGTAATTCAGTATATACTCAAGACTTTTTCGATCTCAAAATAGAAAACCTGTTCAAAAGAAAGTGTATCTCTGCCAGGTTGGGGCCAGAGAGCAACTTCAAGCTACATGTATAACCTCTGAGTGAAGACCATCTCCCACCTCCTCTTCTAAATTATAGCTCCAGAGGGTAGCTGTGACGTGTGTTTGCTGCCTGTGGTGCCTGGGGACCACCGCAGGAGCTGGCAAGGCTGAGGTGTAGAGGAGACTGTACTAAGCACTGTCCTGCCAGCCCAGGGAAGGTGTGAAAGATTTCTCGAGGAACATAGCCAGCCAGGGTGCGCCGAAGAAAAGGGGTCTTTGTTTTCTGTCTCAAGAGAGGGCAGACAACAGTGAGCAGAGAATAAATGTTCTGTAAAAGATATATATGCTGCAACACATCTGACCTTTGCCGAAGACAAGAAAAGGTCAAGAATAGCCAAGAAAGGTTTCTGCTTAATTTGAGAGGGAGCCCATAGAAACAGCCTGTTTGTGTTCCCCTGGATTCACAGGTCACTGATACTGACTTACGAAAACTAATTTTACATCGAGTATCTTTTCATCCATTCAATGCAGACAGAAGGAAATGAAGTGAGTGCTTAGTTTTGTATCTCTTCCCCGAAAGATCTAAAATTGCTTTGTGAAATGTGGAGGACAACGTGCTCGCATGCAGATAATATATACTTCGCTTAAAACACTGGGTTTCTTTCCTTTATTCTTAATCCATCTGTCAATGAGACACTCGGCAATGATTTCACTTCTAAAGAACGAGCCAATGTAGTGTACGATCCCATGAAAATCACTGGGCTAAGCCTTTCATTTTCCCATTATACTTACATCCATTAGAGCCTTCAGAAAATATCTGCAGTGGAGATTCGTAGTGCGCTGTGTGTGTGGAAATTGGATATGACACTTGTATTTCTCCTGGATGAATGCATTTTAAGCACACTTTAAAAAATGCTTTCCCTTACAGCAGTTTTTTCCCAAGACTTTCTTAATACTTGGCCAAATGCCTGAAGAAGTTAAAAAATGGTTCTTATCATAAACTTTAATTTTAAAAAGCGGGTCAGAATGTGTTTTATGTGCACACAGCTGCAGAAGAGGCACAGCGCTTGCATGAAATCTGTGATCTGATATCTCAAAGAAAACCTTGCACTTAGAGAGTTTTTAATAGACAACAATCTACCCTGGGAACTAATAAAAATGGATACATTCCTAGATATCCATCTGAAATAACAGGCAGCTGAAATACATATGCAGGAACATTTGCATACAAATATTTTTTGGCTCGTGGAAGAGATTGCTTAAATATTCACCTTCCTGGGAAATGCTGGTATTGCCATTTATTGTTTCTGAAGAGTGGAGAATTTAGAGCATGATCTCAGTAAGTCTCATTAGACTGTGAGCAATTATTTTTCTGTGCTGAGGGTGAGAGAGAACGGACAAAGATCTGTCCCCGAACAAATGAAATAGGAAATTAGGCACAGCAGTCTCTGCTTTGCACATGGAAAACTACAGACAATTATCTACATTTAATATTTCTTACCGAAGATCATCTGTATACAGCCGATTAATCACACTGAAGCAAAAAGACAATAAAACAAAAAAAAAAAGTGTAATTGTCCCACCTCCCTGTCTTTGAACCCAGACCATACCTTCTCATCTCAGGCTTTAACATTCAGCGGAGTCATCTACCTCCTGGCACTACTATTAGTCATAATGATATTTTAAAAGCAAACTGGAAAAATGAGGTAGGGAAAAATTAAGAACGACAGCCATGAAGTATGTCTCATCATTTTGTGTTTCAGGAAGCGAAGTTATTTATTTTGGATCAGATTCAACACATAATCATTTAAGTGTGACCTCCCTGTCCTCCGTGTTCACTGCAGGGAACACAAGATTAATGTAAGCAGTTACATTATGAATTTTTGAGTGTTTAACTTAGTTAAACTATACTGGGGACAGAAGACGGTTAAACAGTTGTTATGTTGTAAAATGGTAAGAAAGGTATAAATTGCTGTGCAGTTATCATCCATTTTGATAATGTTAATGGGAGGCTTCCCATGCCTGCTGGGAAGCAGCCAGTATTACTCCAAGTGATTAGTATGTTAGTTATACAATCTCATTAACCACTACATCACATTAACATTCAAAACTGATGGTTCATAGAGGTGGGTTTTTTAATATGCAGTGCACACCATTTTTCTGCTCAAACCACACACCTTGCACAGAGATCCAATATTTGAACAAGCTGGAAACACATGGAAGGACCACGCTTTATGCTTCAGGCAGAAGAAACTTTTATCACTTCAGGCAATAAGTCTTTGCCATAGGTTTCTGCCCAGATCCATAAAGCGGTTTTGAGGCAGGGAAGGCAACTTTCTGGCCATCGAATTGCTGGCACAAGGACGCCATGGCAGCGTGTCACACTTTGCTGCAAGGAGGTACGGCTGACCAAGCCGAGGTTTGAATGCCTGTGCATGGTCGAAGGGAAGTCCAGGTTTGGTTTTTGCGGTTTCATTGATTTGCTGAGTAACTGTTGGTAATTTGCTCAACCATTTCTCCATTTCACACATGAAAACGGGGATAGGAGTAGTTAGCTTGATCATGAATTCATTCATGCACATTTGTAAAGTGCTGTAAGATTATCAGAAGGATGCCCACTAGAAGAGAGCAGCATGGTCACTGTTGCTATTCATTAAGATCATTTCTTACCTAACATGATTAATAATAAGATTTGTAGGTGGTATAAAAAAATCATCCACTCCTTCAAACGGCGTGCGGATAACATGCTGATCCTCCCCTGCGCTCGCCTCTGGTATTACCTACAATAAATACACACCAGGTTGAGTGCAGGAAAAGCAGTGAGTAAGGCAGAAAGGCAAATAGAGATCACATAGTTGTACAAGGTACCGAGCGGCTTTTCCCAGGGATGTAGTAGACTCAGATTGATTAATGACTTCAAAATATTGTTTGGCGTAGCTGTCTTGAAAAAGGTGTGCTCATAAATAGTAGCTGAGGTTTGACATTTGTAAGGTAAGTACACAACTTGACTTTCATAAGATGTTTATATCTCGAGAAAGAGCAGTCATGCAGGTGCTGAAATAGCATGACAACACCAAGACCATAATAATTTATTCCTCGCTGCCTAAAATAAACATTTATTTCATGGTTATATTTATTAATCTCACTTAAATGCACAGCGATAATTTACCAGCTTGAAGGATCAAACACCAACTCACAGCAGTTAATTATCACTTTGAAGGAGAAGAACTGTTCATCCATCTACCGCACCATATAGAATTCAGGGAGGAGCAGACAAAGGCCCTTTGGCTGTCCTCCCCGCGCTGCCCTCCAGCACAGCACACACCTCTGTGGCCATGGGAACTCACCTCCTCCACCGCTCCGGAAATGGAGAGGTAGTTTTCAAGAGTTAAAAGTTTTCAATAAGTAAGTTTTCAATAATTAAAATGTTAAACACTCAAATTGTTTGCTCGGTTCGAGATGACTTTAGTTCATTCATTAGGAACTTCTGCTGCTCTAATGCGCAACAGTAGTTGCTTTGAATTTATAGCTACATAATTCATTAAGGAAATGCTAAAACCCTATGAGGTTTAGTTCAGACAGCTGTTCTGGTTGTGCCATTTAGATATCTTCCAATTAGATTGCTCAAGAGAGATGCCCACTCTCGCACAGTGCTTTCACGAGGCCAGACATTTGCTTCCCAGAAGGCAGTAATGGCTAAACAACAGCACCCCATTAGTCGGCTGCACGAGCCGTTTGATAAATCCCTGATTTCCAAAGAACGATAAACCCCCGCAGTAGCATCTTTGTTAAAAAAGATAACTTATTGCATGTCTGCAACTAACCACTGCAGGTTTTAAGAACGAACTTCGCCAAATTAGTCACTGCCCACCTTTTGAGAAAGAAGGTCAGAAAAAAGAAAAGATCTGCTGATGCTGATGCTAATCTCATTCTCTACATGTGTAACTGCACTTCATAAAGATAACAGAAAGGACTATCTGAGAGCTGGAGCGTTATAACAAGTTTCCAACTGTGCAGATGGTGTGTTCTTCTTAATAATCACATGCTTGTGCCATCTCTCCTTTAATTACAGAAACCTCTCACAGCTGGATGGAAGAAATTAAGTCAGAAAGGGTAAAGAGAGCCCATTTTGTCTCCTTATACTCTGTACCAGGAACTGCTCATCCCCAGGTGAGACAAGCTGGTGGCATTGCCTCAGAAACTTCCATTTATTTGCCCCCATTCTGTCTCTGGTGTCATTTCCTGAAAATGCCCATGTTGAGTTGCTGGTCCATTCTTTATTTTCTTTATTGAAAGCCTGCAGGCTGCAGCCGTTATCTGGAACGGAGCATGTGGCTGGTGGGGACGGCTCGTCCCACCATCATGGGGAGGCATCTCCAGCAAAGCCTTGGGCAGCCCCACGACTAACGTAGCCGCCAGATATGTAGGTTTTTAGGTCAGAAAGCACAGCCACCCTCCTCCTCTGCCTGCCGGGGAATGCTTTAATGTAGACTTAGAAGCAAATATTTCTGGCAGAAGGAGTATTCACGTGACACCTATGTTTCCAGAAAGGTTGGGCAGCAAGTGCCAGAAAATAACTACTAGAGAAGAGTACGTCTGGATGGATCAGTCAGCTCTGGTGTCAGCTCTGTCATATGACATACAGCAGCAGCAAAACACCCAGTTAGATGCCTGCACTTGGTGTTTCTGTACTGCCAACAGAAGAGTGAATCCTCGAGGGCAATCCAGAAATGAAAGCTAATTTAGTTGTCCAAATGTATGTGCATTACTGTGCCCCAGTATCACTGTGGGTCTGATGGTGCTGACCGTGGGGAAGCTCCAGGGACCTCACTGGCAGCCCTCCAGTGTGGTCACTGACAACCAATAACAGAATTTGTCCCTGAGGTTTTACATTTGCTGTTTATGCTTTTTTTCATGCCCCAAAGAGCTCTTTTCTGCATTTTACTATGAAAGGAACAATTCCATCACATTACGCTCCATCATCATCCAAAAGGAGGCTGAAGGCTTGTGAGAGACAAGTGACAAAAAGAGTTCAAGGAAAATAAGTAGCTATATTTAGTGCACTGGTAGAAAACTTGGACATCGCCTATGTGGAAGACAGGAAGAGGTAAATGCCTTTACCAAACTGGAGAACAGGGTGGTTTTGCTCAATGCGTACCACGAGTGCAAGGCTAGTAATCATAGAATCATATCATAGAATCATAGAATGGTTTGGGTTGGAAGGGACCGTAAAGCCCATCCAGTGCCACCCCCTGCCCTGGGCAGGGACACCTCCCCCCAGCCCAGGTTGCTCCCAGCCCCGTCCAACCTGGCCTTGAACACCTCCAGGGATGGGGCAGCCACAGCTTCTCGGGGCAACCTGCGCCAGGGGCTCACCGCCCCCACAGCCAAGAATTTCTTCCTCAAATCTCATCTCAATCTCCCCTCTTCCAGTGTAAAACAATTCCCCCTCGTCCTATCACTACACACCCTTGTAAAAAGTCCTTCCCCAGCTCTCCTGGAGGCCCTTTAGGGACTGGAAAGCCACTATAAGGTCTCCCCAGAGCCTTCTCTTCTCCAGGCTGAACACCCCCAACTCTCTCAGCCCGTCCTCCCAGCAGAGGTGCTCCAGCCCTCAGAGCATCTTTGTGGCCTCCTCTGGCGCCGCTGCAACAGGTCCATATCTTTCCTATGTTGGGGGCTCCAGAGCTGGATGCAGTACTTCAGGTGGGGTCTCACCAGAGTAGAGCAGATGGGCAGAATCACCTCCCTTGAAAGAGTTACCAATCTTGAGGCATGGTACCATTAAGTCACATTTTAATGCTTCTTTTATATGCAATGCTCCCAAATTCTTTGCAGACTGAAAAATTTGCAGGTCATCATAACGTCTGAGAAGGGTGCGCTGCAGCTCTGCCGTGAACACACACTTAGGCCCTACCTCAGGCTTATCCCTGAATGTGTTGCTCAGCCTGACTTGCACCTCCATTGAAACAGAACCAATAACCCGAAGAGGAACAGATTTCTATGCAGAAAGTTTGTGGCTTCTTGGTACCCACTGCTTTTAGACCTCAATCAAGTTAAAAAGAAGCTGCACTCACGCAGGGTGCACAAATGACTTGGAGCATCGCAGGCTCGTACTGCTCGCAGTCAGCCGCCAGCCCTTGCTGTATGACTTTACGGCACTTGGCTCTGGCAGCAGCCTTACAACAAAACAGACCTTGGCAACAAAGCGGTCCTGCTGCCAGCCTACGGCACAGTCATTGCTCAAAAACAAATTAAACAGCAGGAAAAATATGTGAGGATGGATGGGGGAGGGATGACTAAAACGCACTAGATATGCAAATGAAAGAGCAGTTTTATATCCAGACCATTAAATGCTGTTAATTACCTGCAACCAACCAGCCACCAGCTTGCTACCGATGATGCCAAGCCAAGGAAGGGCAAAGGCTCAGCGCGTAAGGACTTACCTGCAGCGTCGGTGAGGACTTCCGCATGTCACCCCAGCTAAGCACCCAGACTTGGTCGTGGGACTTGTCATAATGTAATTTGGTCGGTAACGGGTCAACATCCAAGGACTTAAAAAAACAAAACCAGAGATGGGTATTTACACAGCGATCCAAATGCACATGATGAATACTGTATTAGTTTACTGCCGACCTTCCCATGTACCACTGTTACACCCATTTGTGCAGCTCTGCACAATTACCTTCGAATCAGCGGGGGGATCAGCAGCAGCCCCAGCAGTAGAAAAATCTGGCTGCTCAGTGCCGTTTTCCGGCTAGACATCACTCCATCTTATGCTGTTACTTAATGCCAGTAGATCAGGGGGCAATTTCTGCTTGAATTATACCCACACCAGTTCATTCTTCCCAACCTGCTTATAACCGAGGTCAGGCAGTAGCTCAGTGAGCGTAAGCCAGAAATTCGTTCTAGCATTATGTTAGCATGCTAGTGCAAGCCTGGCTGCAGATGTAGCTCCAACGTGATGATAAACAGCCTGTAAAGGAGTTTTTTTCCTGCCAGTGAGGTTACAAGCAGTGTGACCCCATAACTGAAAGCAACACAGGCCCAACTTTTTAGTGATGTCAGAAGATCCACTGGGGAAAGGGCTACTTTTTTTTGTCCCGTACAAAGTCTTTTGCCATCACTGAATAAAGCATTCCCCTTGTAAGTACCTGCACGGCTTTCTGAGTCTGGGTGTCAATTATCATTACTCTATTCTGCTTAGGCTGTGTCACATAAATGTACTTGTCTCTGACATTGACCGCTGAAGCCCAGAGGCAGGACTGAGTGCCTTCACCTTCCACTCTAGGACAGATCTCTTCCTGAGGAAAAAGAAATGAAGAGGAGAAAAGGTTTAATTTCTACAAGTTCAGGGCCTGGAGCAGCAAGAAGCTTAGCCTTGAAAATCATAGAAAAAAATTCCATGGGGATTCAATTAAGATGATTTTTCCCCCCCCTTCTTTCCTGGAAAACATGAAATAATTAATTTATCAGGTAGCACACTGCAACCTGGCTCTACCCAGTGACATTAAACAGCCAGACCACCTGCAAACTCACATTGAATTTAAGTAACCACACAGTCTATGGATCTATCTTTTGAAATACGCCATGATTCAACAAGACTTGCAGCGCTGTCAGCATTTATTAGCAACAGAAATATCACTCAGTGCTTTGAAAAAAACAGAGATTTACATTAATTGAAACACAGCTTTATATTTTTCATAAAGTCTTCATTTTCAGCTCAGGAGAGTATGATCCAAGATGCTTGTGCTCAGGGAAACAGCAGCACAACAAGTAGGGTCCTACAGTCTATTGCTCCAACACAGAAACTACTCCTGTTCAAAAGGGAACAAATCCCGTTGCTTTGGACCAAATCCTGTTCACAACTGCCTGATACCATATTTTGTCTCTGATTCTCCACTCGCTCAGTCCTGTTCAAAACCGGTATTAGCTTTAGTGGGTACCCTAAGGTTGAAGAGTCCCCACTGGTACCCTAAGGTTGAAGAGTCACACGCGATCTCCCCAACAAGCCTCTGCGCGTTGGCTACTCTTCATCGCTTTTCCTTCTGTCAGTCTGCTTTATTGAAAGAGCATTTGTGTGGGACCAGGCTGTGGTGTGGAAACGAGGGTAAAACTAAATGAACGCATATATTTTTCAGCGAGCACAACTGTTGGTTTTAAATCTGGTCAATACAACAGCCGCGTCACTTTAAATAATGGAACAATCTCCTAAGGGGAAAGCAAGAGCAGCAGAGCTTGTTCAGGCAAAAAGGAGGTTCAAGAAAAAGCAATGCCAGCACCGGGTCTGTATCAGAGCGATGGCTGTGGATAAAAAGATTTCACCTCTAAGCAGCCCAGCTCTGTCAGCTCAGTACCCTGGTGGAGACCATGTGTAAGGGTTGAAGATACAAGACTCAACAGCTTGGCTGCATTTTCCTTTCGGGCCCTCCAGCTGGGCTGGGGATCTACGTTACTGCAAACTAAAACATGCTACAAAAGCCAACCTTGAGCTTCCAGCATCTGTTCGCACAGCCCAGCACCTGATAGCCTCCAAACTGCCCTCCTCCTCCTCGGCTGTGCGCTGGAGCTTCGGCTCTCACAACACAGCATCCACCCACACCAACGGGAGCAGGGAAAGGTCACCGGCCTCTCTGCTCTATCCGCTTTTGTGTGTGCCCTCTAATAGCAAATGAAGAAACCTTTGTTGTAGAAACCCTCGTAAAGTTGCAGGCTGGTGTTACTGTCTGTGTGGCAGACACTCAACACACTAAAAGTGAAAAAGGAGGAAATAAAAGTCAATCCTCCCTATATCAAGGCAAAAGGCCCTATGATATCTGTAGGAAACCCTTAGAGGTGTCTCTGAAAGGCAGCCAAGTAATGACTTTAAAAATACCTTTTACGCCCACCACCGTGCTGACATTATTTCCTTAAGTGCCCTCTCTCCTTTGTTCTTTTCAAGCTGTTTCTCCAGAACCACCTCTTCAATATTTACAGCTCTTTGGAAAAGAAACACAAGATTCTGTCTTTGAGTAGCAACAGCTCAAGTGTGGCTTAACAACATTAAGCCCATGCTAAGGACCAGTCTTGGGGTGAGCATCACTCTGGATTTCTACTAAGGTATATTAAAATCCAGTGGAAAAAAAACCCGATATCAATTAGAAATTTGTTGAGATTTAAAAAATACTGAATACAGACTTCACAAGAAGATCTTGACCCATGGCAGCAGAGCCTGACCCAGCCTGCAGGGCTCATCATAGTAATTCTCCCCTTTTATTCCTCCCAAAATTGAAAGCAAGGCTGAGTCCTTTTCTTCAGAAGGGAGCCCCATTCTCATCTTCCCCTGTAAATTGAGCCTTTTAAAAAACCTAAATAAAGGAGTGACTAAGAAAGCATTTCTGCCTGTATTTCAGCACCTGCATTTTATGAGATTTGATAGTTTCCTGAGTTTTCATACAATGTGTGTTACCACGCAAGAGAGTGCACAACACAGGTCACTGAAAACGTTGGCCTCAGGGCCTCCAGGCACGTGTTATCCCACTTGCCACGTTGAGCTCCACTGTGTACGAGCCAGTGCTTGACGTTCACTGACACCTGAACAAATTTTTCTTGTGATTTCCTAGAGCAAGGGTTAGGTAAACTCAGAGCTGGCAGTCAATGCTGGACAGCAAAGGGTGGCCCGGATCTCCGGTTCAGCAGCAGAAGATGCAGAGGACCAGCACGGCACAACCATCTTCCATGCCTTCTTACTCGCCTCCCTGCTGTGGTTTAACGTGGGAAACTATTGCTAAAGAGCAGAAAGTAGCCCACTCCTTTGCCTATGAAGCCATGAGTAAAAGGTGCCAGTGAGCACCAGTGAGTGATGTGTGCATCTCTCTGCTATTGACTTCTGTACTTTCCTTCCAGCCCAGTTACAACTTTCGGGCATGGATATGTAAATAGGTCAAACAGGACAAGTGAAAGTCTTTGCCTACATTTTGACATGACAACTAGTCAAATTCTCTGCAGCGTGTCAGTAATCCTCCATGTCAGCCTTATAACATAGGTGGTTGCCTTAATTTTCAAGAAGAGAAGATGATACACCTCAGGGATGCCACATGAAGCCCACCAAGCTCCAGCATCACTATGTCAAATGGGTCCTTTAGCCATAACAACCTTTGAAGAGATTAAGAGAAAGTTTCCCAGCTGTCGGCTGTAGCTGCTGGGGTTAGGACTTACGTAGCTTGTGAAAATCCTCTCTTCGGGCCTGATGTGTCTCCGGATTTCGCATTCGTTTGGCTGAAGGACTGTGATCCCATCATCAGAAAAGACATAGAACATGTTCCCAACACTCAGGCCTTGAAGGGGGATAGAGAAAAAGGAATAGGATTTTTTTTTATATATATTTATGCATAGCTCTTAGGACTTCTCTTAAGAACTCCCCCTCCTCCCCCAACAAACAAAATCTGCCTTACATAAAAGTTGGTCATTTGGATGCAGTCGGTGCATTCACAAAATCAAATTTCATGTCACAACGAGGGCTTCAAGGAGTGAAGAGGTACAGACACATTCAAAAATGCATTGCCTTGGTGGCGGCAGTTGTACGCAAACAACTATGTTCCCATCTCGTGCACATGTACCGAAGTGGGATTTGATTACAAGAAGCCCCTCTATCACACTGTTAACTCCCTCAGATTATGACTTTGTTTTTTCTATGATTTCATTAAAAATAGCTTGCTACTAACTTGAGAACTGAGAGAGAAGCTTTAATTGAAATTAATCTGAAGGTTGTCCTGTCACAGGTAACTTGACTTCTTGTAACTGTGATGCAAAATGGAAGCGCTTAACAACTGTTCCATGAATGAAAATACATATATTTCTCTGTTTTCTTAAACTATCTGGATGAACTAACTACAGCCACCAAAACAAATACATTTTTGAAATCTTGCAAACTATAATTCACAAATGTGGAGTAGTTCAGCATCGCAATAGCACTCATTTATCCAACTGGGGCATTCCAGGAGATTTGGAAAACTAGCTGTCTGTCATTGCTTTGCTGTTAGGAGATCGTATTTTATCATTTCTGTCACGCAGAAATGCCTTAAAACTGATAATTTTGTTGTTCTTCAGCTACATGCAATTGCACTAACAAGCATCTTTAAGAAAATGTTCAGGATCTTTTCAAACACTCTAGTTAGAAAGATCCAAACATCATTTCATCTTTTTCGTACCACCACCAATAGGTGTTTGCAATGACCGCTGTCACCCCCAGTAACGTTGATAGTGTACTTATCTGCCAACGATATGGTGATGTGACAATTTGTAATTTCTAATTAATTACATTTTACCCGTGGAGAAATAAGGTCCCAGTTCTACAGATCTGAACAACGTTCAGCGTTATGATTCCCTGGGCTGGTCCTGTGGTGGCAGCTCTAAACACTGCTCCCATCTACAGAGTTTCTCACATCTCTTCAGTGTTTGCAGGATTGAGGTCTAAGTCATCATAGGAAAACTTCACAGTAAAAACATGTGTAATTTGGATAAATGCATTTTTTGGAAAATTTTGTAAAATACATAGTATTTAGTAAGACTAGAAGGGTTTTTTTTTGGTGCTAAAACCCCCTCTTTTTGTGCCAAATAAGTGGCTTCAGAGTACAACGTCTCAGCACATGGTGTCTGCTGTCCTGACACTGTTCAAACTGACTCTCTCTAAACCATACCACAGAAATACCCCAGTTAGGGCATCAGGCGGGCACAGGAGCCGTGATCCTTAAATGTGATGCCACAGTGAGGGATCATGCACGTAGAAAAAAAGCTACCGAACTTCCATCGAGAACTAAGTTATCTTTACGGACTAAGGGCTAATTTTTTCCAAGGATATTGTTAAAACATTTCATCGGGGCACTTTGGACCAAAATCCACGCTCACAGCACGCACACAACTCCCACCTGCTGCAATGGGATTTGAGTGAATACATCAGAGGGCAGAATTTGACCCTGGCTGGAATGAGTGCACGTATTTTCATGAGTAAAGGATTTTGATCCTAAGAAGTGGAAATAGGCAGGCAACAAATTATGATCATTGTGAAGATGCTTATTATTATTTTCATGCACGATAGTAGCGTGATTTCATCAGATGATCCGGTTACAATGAGGGTGTATTTCCAAACTAAGGCCTTAATTAGTCACAAAAATACTTTGATAATAATTTTACCCCAGTAGGTTTAGAGTTAGTGACCTGGCAAGTCCCACCACTTATTTTACAGTAAAACGAGTGCAAGTTTTTCTGCAGACTGGTTAAAATATCACACAAATTACTAATAGCATTTAGGTACTCTGAAGTTTACAAATTTAAATTAAAATACTTTTTCAGAGAGTAATCTTCACACTGATTTTTAGACATAGCAGGATTTTAATAGAAAAACTAGGTCTTTTATTGTGACTTACAAAGTATTTGCCAAGTCCTGATTGGGGAACATCTCTAAACAATCTCACGGACATCGGTAAAACAGACTCCACTCTTGACCCTACTGCTGCAACTCCTCAGTCCGGGGAGTCCTTTCAGCAGAGATGTGGGCAATGGAGAATTTTGCTCGGTTGTGTTATTTATACCAGTGAGGCAGGTACTACACTGGGAACCGGGGGACTAATGAGCACGTTTTTTTCTTTTTTCCCCTTTTTAATTGAAGGCATTTCAAGCTGGATGTTAAAAAACTAAAGGCTTTATAAAAGGCAACGTACCTTGTCTGTGTAACAAAAAACCTAATATAACAAAAACCCCATAAAGAATGGGTAGGGCCTTCTAAACATAACAATTCTTATTTGAACCATTCCAGATGAAGTTGACTCTAACGTCTTTATTTTTAAAATCTTCAGGAGGGCACCTGATGACAAGAAGAGTTTTCTCTATTTGAGGAATACAGTCTCCATCTGAGCGTACATTTGTATTTCCCTTCTTTAAGCAAAAAGGGCAAATTTGTCACTGTGGAATACTTTCTTATGATCTGATACTTGAATAATTTTCCTCAATTTAATCTAAATGGCTGGAACTATTTTAGAACTTAAATTTGGTAACAAAAAGGCTTTCAGCTTTTTAAGTGCATACATTCACGTAACTGATGACTGCCTGCTGGCACGATATGCTCCCTTATCCAGGTACAAAGAAAGCAACACTCACTGCAAAAAATGAACACTGGCATGAAAACAAATCTCTCCCTTACATTTGGGCTACTCATAGTTTTCTCTGTACCAAATTCAAAACTCATTTGTACATTGCACCATATTGCACGTGCTTCCAGTTCCACGTTTAGCTGGCTGGTCGTGCTACGTGCACTCATTTCTTGAGGTTTTATTTGTGCACGGTCTGCGAAAGGTTTTGAGAACAGACTGACAGACTGACTTTTAAAATGACCAACTACTTGCGTTAAAACTTTGACTTGCAGCAGAAGCTTGCTCTGTGCAATATTCTGTCAAGGCATTTTCCCAATAGCTTTAGTTACCACAGACCTTGTGGGCACGAGGATGTGACCATTTTAAAGGAGCTCAAGTCTACCAGTCCATCTGCTAACACTGCTACTTACACGTAAGTTTTAACAGAATTGAAAGAATACATTTAAAATGTACAAATAAAAATACCATCCTCTCTTCCAGCTTTCTCTGTGCCAAGATTTCACATGCTAAAGTGCGTTCGATGGATTCTTTGTCTAAAATGAATGTGCTGATCAAATACTGTAGAACAACACAGGCAGGGGAATAAACTGCTCTAAAGATACTGAATTGTTTACGAACATCAATGGTAAATCTGCTTTTACTGCCCATGTTTTCCCTGTATATTGCTCATACTTTTATTTAAAATGTGCAAGGTTGATAAGCAGTAAGCCCATATTGTTTAGCAGAATTATAATAAGACTTTCTGCAACCAACTTCTTAGTTGTTCTTTAAATATTACTACACTTCTACATCTGGTAGGGTTATCCAACCACTTTCTTTAAAAAGGAGCATAAGGGTTGCGGTATATAAACAGCCACGTAGCATCATGCAGATGATGCCGGACTGATTAGATGCACTAGAGATTTCGCTTCCCAGCAGAAGGGAAATAGAAATTCTTAGTGCCCATAATGCCATTTACAGCAACATGAGCAGTACAGAGGTGCTTTTCGTTGCCATGCACCAGGCACTTGCAGGTGGCGTATTTGGGAATAAGTGCTGGAGAGCTCTCTTAGGTGGCTGTGCCACATCTCGTGACCTCCAGTCAGCTGCGCCTGCTGCGTGTACGCGTCCGCAGGCAACAGCGGGACGGCAGGTACGCATCGGGCGTTTGCATGCCTGGCCCAGGTAGCGCCGGTCACTAAGGGCTGGCTCTTTCCTTCTGCCCCTAAAATCCTTTGGGCCAAGCCACAGCGAACCAGAAAGCGCCAAGCCAAGGGCACGACGCACAACCGTCATTTTGGGTACCTGGAGGCACTATTTATGAAAGGGTCTTTGCAGCCTCCAAAGGCAGAGTGGAAGCGCAGCCCCTCCTGGAGGAAGACCGGCAGGGAGGGGGGGTTCGCAGTGGGCAGGGGGACGTGCATGAGAGTGGTTTGGATGCACACAGAGACCTTCCCCACATGGCTGGAAGGACACCACGGTCCCGGCCTCCTCATACGCAACTGGCAGATGTAAGAACTGGCTTATGCCTGGACTTCAGTCCAAGAACCTTCCTCCAGCGAGCGGATACCCCGCTCACAGTCCCCGGGAGCCCGGAGGCTCCCCATCCCCGCACCCGGGTACCCACAGAGCCAGACGGGCGAGCTGCGCGAGAGCTCCTTGCATCTTTGCACGATGCGTCTCACTGTGCATCTTGGAAATCACGACAGCACAAACGCGCACAAAATCAAATACGTTTTCATTTCAAGTGCCTCCATAATATCTTTGAGTCAATTAGCTGTTTAGGATGGGGTTTTGCTCTAATTTGGCTTCCAAGATACACAGATGTTGACCTTGTGCAGGGCACACTATAAATTTTATCAAACTAGAGATCTTAACTGCCAATTAAACCAAAGAGAAATGGGGCAACCTTTACCCTGCATCGATTTAAAGGATAGAGGGAAGCAAAACCTGTTGTGGTTTTGTTTTTTTTTTTTTGCCTAACAGTCAAGAACACAATTTTTGTTGCTCACCTAGTAAACATCAATACGTGCTACTGAGGAGGAAGAGCTTGAATTGCTTGCTTAAAAATGCAGACTATTGAATTTATGTCTTACTTGTTCAATTATGGTAATTTGGGAGCACTTCCGACATGTGCAATTGTTAATGAAGCTTGAGAATCTCAGGCTACTCCATTGGTGGCAGTATACATAAAATTCACATTTTTATATATTTTATGGTCATCTATTATTTCATAGTGTGAAAACGTAAGAAGTTATAAGTACGATTTATATTATGAGAGTGACATCTCTTATTTGAATAGTTTAGCTTTTAAATGTCTGTTCTGTACTTAATCTGGTAACTGTGAAGGTTGATAGAGTTAGTGGCAAGTCAGTGGAGAATGGCCCATCATGGAATTATTAAAGCAGACAAGCACATTATCACTACAACAAAAGAACTTTACTGCAGTACCTTCCTCTCGCCACAGTATGTTTGCAACTGCAGCATCAGAAAATTGGGAAAGCCAGAAAATAATCAGGAAAAGAAAAAAAAACAACAAAACAATGTCAAAATTTTCATTGTAGCAAGCAACTGAATTAATACTCATGTTTACATGAACTGTTTAATTTGTGAAAACTCTACAACATTCATTCAAATAAAATATCAGGAAAGATAGATAGGGCTAAATACATTTGCTCCTTCTAAAGACAATTCTGAAACTTTGACATGGGAAAAATCCTCGCTGAAATGAAGCCAACTTTAGCCTGTGCAAAGATCAAAGCCTTAGTAAAGAGAAGATGCTATCTTCAAATGTAATTGGAGGTATGGTACAGGCTGTGATTTTCTGTACAGGTTCAATAAGCAAACATAACATCTTTCAGAAGCCTGAGACTGGCCGTTACAGCAGCTACACACGTTGCTGCATTTCTTCTTGGAATGTCATGCAACCACATTCTCTTTTAGGGTTCAAATACTCTTTGAAAGTACAGCTCTATTTGAATTTCTGTTTAAGACACATCCAATTATTTCTCAACATACTGTAATTTCCCTTGCTCAAGTATTCAAGGGAAAACGACCGATATTAACAAGACTACATAAATCTATTTAATGAGGAATAGAATACATTTTCCAAAGAATCACCATGAGAGCCCATATTTATGGCTAACTTAGTTTTCAATTCTTGCTCTATATTAACAGCCCAAAAAGTAGCAAAAATCCCATTTGCACCTAGTCTTTTAGTATCACCATGAACCGAAGCAATCTCCCAAGGAGTTAAGACAGCGGAATGAGGAGGGATCGGGCCTCTGGGAGCTTTTCCACTGGGGCAACCAATCACCTCCTTCATTAATTGTGTTTCGGGGACAGTGCGGTCAAGATAACACTGCCACACTCCTATGGGAGACACACAGCTAAGAGCGGCTGGGACAATATTTGTCTTTGAAGTGGAAGATAATTTCACACCAAGGGAAAACTATTTTGCTAGTTAGTGATGTAAATACAGGTAAAATAATTCGATCTGAACATTTTTCAAGCATCTAAATATTTGAGAACTCAGACCTGTAACTGGCTTTAAATGAAGAAGTCTTGTACAGAAATCAATGCAATTTAGAATTCACATATAATTTGACAAAATACTAGGTTTTGGACTCTTTTATATCTAAAACTATTATTGCCAGTTTGTTACTTCAGTAAAGATGTTACCTGTACCACACCCAATACACTTCTGGCACCTGAAAGGCACCATCGTCCTGCATGAGGACATTTTACCTTCCCCAAGTGATTCCTTCCCAAAACAGAACCCAGTCCTCCGACCAAAGCACAGACAAAATTGTCATCGCCTTACGCGTAACAATCCGACATACCACATGCAATGGGCTGAACTATTAAATTTCATGTGTAACACTACATTAAATGCACTTTAAAGAAATAAATACATGGAAAATTAAGCTTACGGGTCTTTCTTGCCGAATCTTCTATGAAAAGCGAAGATATGTCCTCATCCACTCCCACCTCATTTTTAGCAATGCAGGTATAGGCACCCGTGTCTTCATATCGAACGCTACTGATATGAAGTTCACTTCCATTTGCTGTAAGAAAGACACCCATAAACAGTGTTCCTCACTGCTGCTAATTGCTTTTACTGCCCTTAATTGCCTTCCATTGCTGCAGCCGCCGGGCGCTGGGTCGACAAGGTGGTCCCACCACACAATATTTCCCTGTACATAACTAGAGGTATTTGGGGGATTCTCATGAGAGCTTATGTTTTGCTTCTTTCCATTAGCGCATACACATTCTGTGGCAGAAACGAACAAAGAACAATCCCGAGTGCAAACAATAAATTAAATTTCATTTATTTCCTCTTGTTAAAAAAAAGAAAAAAAAGCTTTGGCTTTAGAGGAGAAAAATGAACTTCAATTTTGTAACCTGTTTTTCATCAGATCACCAAAGCCTTGGGTTTGGGAGGGGTCTCTCTACAGTTCCTCCTATCACTCTGCTTTCTGGAGTGAGACCGTTGCCTAAAACCTTTGGCAGATTTTGAGATCTCGCACCCAACCGTGCAGGGATATCTGTCTTGCCAACACTGGTTGAGGGCTGCAGTGAACCACAGCCAGATCAGGGGGAGTGTGAGGGGGGTTTTAATATTTTAACACAGAAAATTGCACATAAATACTTTTGCCTTTCATTGTGTCTGTCACACCCTCATTTGAACAAGGACCAGCAGGAGTCAAGGGCGCGATTCCCTCTGCAGAGGCGGGTGGGAGAAGACCGGTGACCTGCAGCCTGATTCTCTGCTGACTTGCGTCCAATGTAGTGCTTATACCTGAACAAATAATTTAATGCGTTTCTCTTCTGATTTGCACAGCTGTACACAAAAGACGAGGCAGTGGAGAACCAGGCACGCTGTCCTTTAACATAACACCATTACCACTTATATCAATCGATACTGCATTTCCCAAGAGATTCACGGGAGAAAAAGATAAAAAGAAAGAACAGGGGTTTTGTAACATGATTTCCAACAACTATGGCTTAGTGAAAGTACAAGAACTTCTAGTTTAAAGTGCAAAATAATCCTCCTTAATCCCCGTCTACAATACTTTAATTAATCAAAATTCTGTTCTTACCTAGGAGCGTTAGTTGTTTGGATAGTTTTGGCATGATATCAACGCCGTTCTTTAGCCAGGTAATTCGGGGATTAGGGATGCCTTCGGCGTGACATTTGAGGCTTGCTGACACGCCAGGCTCCTGCGCCTGCGTTTCAGGGTAGACGCGAATCACTGGTGGCACTGCGGGAAACAAGGAATTGGCGACTTTAAACTCACCCCTTGTCGGTGGCTCGAGAGCCGCTGCCTTCAGATGGCGCTGCGGAAGAGGTCTGACCCAAGGACGGGGGAGATGAGCAACGTCCCGGCTTGCCGTGCAAGCTACAGTAATGATTTTTCTACAGCTCAACTTTGGGGGCAGAAAATAGAAAAGAGTAATAGAAAAGAGTAAACTAATAAACCAACACCAGGGAGCAACCTCGGTATCTGATTTTGTATTTAGACTGTTCTTGCTTCTTCAACCTTTCTTTCATTAAGTGACTGATTGATCTTAAGTAATGCCGGATTAAAACGTAAGGTGGGTACTCACATATTTAAAAATTAAAGCATAAACTCCAAACCTTCACTGAATCTAGTTTCTTGCCTATTAGAAGTAGTCAACATTTTAATTAAATATCCATCAGGAAACAGCCTCTATATTCACTACCTGTTATTCTGATTAAATGAAGCGTTTATAAATTATTTCTCTTTTTTTTTCTGAGGCTTTCAAAACGTGACTTACCTTGTTTCAGAAAGGCCCCTCTGAACTATTTAATATACTCAATTGGCAGAACTACTAATTATATTACAATTTCAGACAAGTGCATTGATTTTCAATCATGTTGCCTTCATTGCTCAAATCAACAAGGCTTAATATCACCCATTAACTATTTCTTAACAATTTACTCACATACTTTAAAGAGAATTTCGAATATTGCGGTATCAGTGAAAAACACCAGCGGGACTCTCCTGCCTTTCACCTCAAGGGACATAATAAAAGGAAACATGAGGATGTGCCGTGATGGTATTTGAAGGGTGGTCATGGACTGCTGGGTTTCATAATCAAGTGGTCAACTTTTCTACCAGATTAGGAGATTTTGGGATGCATGATGTAACTGCTGAAAGGTGTACAGTTTTGTAAAACCACGATCAGAGTCCCATGTGGATGCACTATGTGAGGGCCCAACTTCTTCCTCAGGGAAAACGAAATAACCTCTGCTAGCGTTAGTGGAGGATTGCAGAAAATTTGTGTTTTTTTTTTTTAGAAAACCTGAATGAGACAATAACAAACTTCCACTGGAAATCACTGGCTTAAGGTACCCAACTCACTACAGTCTTTTTGTATAGTCCATATTTTAGGCTCCAGGACTGGCAAAATTAAATTGACTTAACAGTTGCTTTAGAATAAAATGAAATCTGCGTTTGCAGCTTGCTATGTGTCTATATATCCATATGGGGATAGTTTAAATAATTACATTCCCTAGCATACACTTTCCATCTTTCTATTTTTTATGGGCCTTACCAGAGAGAGATGTATTTCACTCCTGTCTTACCTACCAGCTGCCAAGTATTAACCAGAGCTGAGTCATCAGCTTGGAAGGAAATGAGCCACGACAGAAAGCCCTCAAGTCTACTTGTTTTTTATAGCTTTAAAAGCGAGAGATTGTTCAAGTGTAATTTGAGAGGAAATGCCTACGGGCAACTGGAGAGACAGAAAAATGGGGACTTCTGGCAAAGGAATGGCTCTAAACTCCACCTCTGCACCAGACGTGTGGATTTACCTCCTCATCCTCTATTTCCTTTGCTGGACAAGAAAAGAAAACATGTTGTAAGATGCAGGGCAGAGAGTAAAACACCGAGTAAGAGCTTTTTAGTCAGGAGGTTACCAGAAAGACAAGGCTTGTTTTACTAAATTGAGTTTGCAAGTTCTAAATAAAAGCATTTAATGGCTTTTTATCTTCCCTTTGTCCCATGGCTGTCAGGGTTACAGCTCCTCCGGCTTCAGGAGGTGCCAGATCAAGCGGAAGGGGAGCAAAGCAAGCGATCTGCTGCTGGAAACGGCTGGTACCATCAGAGCCGCCCCTGAGTTCATTAAGGGACAGTGTCCAAGCAATTCAGGGGAGTACAGCTGAGAGTTGGGAGTCTCTGATTCCGTCTGTACCTTGGAAATTAATTTAAATTTCTCTGAGTCAGTGTCTCCAGGTGCGACAGGGTAAAGATAGTAATTTTGTCCACTTTGACAGAATTTTATGAAGGTCCTGCACTCAATGTTTGTCCCATCTATGATTTGCTTGCTACTAGTAATATTTTTAGAATGAAACAATTTAGGAACTGAGGTCCATTGAAAGTGTATATCCACTGAAATTCAGACTCGTTGAGGAAAGGTGGTTTGTCTCCTGCAAATGAAAAGGAAAAAGCGTACGACACCCAAGCAGGTTAGATGCCCAAATCCTGGTGAAGTCAACAGGCAGTTAGTACTTCACGTCCCCTGGTACTTTCCTAATTCTCCAGACAGCACAAACCCGCCTCGTCCAGTCCGCGAGCAACGCCGACCTTCTGCGCCCGGGGCTCTGCCTGCCCCAGCCTCCTGCACACAGACTCGCGCGCCCGTTCTCGCAGCGAGCTATGTGAAAACCAGCTCCGCCATGAAGCCTGCCCGGTCCCGTGCCCCGTGCAGAGCTCCGTTCCTGCCAGGACACGGCCGTCCGCCCGCGCCTGCCCGGCTCCCGGCGAGATGGGAGAGTCCCCAGCCGGGCTCAAGCCCTTCTCTAACGTACCCTAAATGGCCAAAGGCACCACAGCAATTTTCCTCCAAGCCCAGTGGTGTTTTCCCACCCACCAGCTCTTAACAGGGACAGAGACCGTCCCAGACATCACCTATTTAACACTCTCAAACCCAGCGTGGGTTGATCAGGTTTTCTTATAATGGTTTGCTTTAGGTTCTCTCCCTATGGACACTCACGTCTGCACTCCCAACAACTGCCACACAGACGCTGCTTCCTAGAATCAGAGCACTCCTTCACAAAGCAGAGTTTACTCGCATCTCACAGTTTTTTTCCTCAAACCATGTTAGGCTGCGTGTGAGTAATCCATATATTTTACCTGCAGAGCCAAAACCACAACAGATGTACATGGCAAAAAGTAGCTCAGGGGTCCCAGACGCTGAATCAGTGTTCTGCATGAAAATTAGTTTAACTTGAAATTATAGCACGGTGTCTGTTCAAGTGTGATTAATATGGAAAACTGCTTATTTTCACCTACATAAATATGTGCTGCACCTCCATTCCTGCTCTCTTATCATGTTGCTGCTCCTTCCATTTTTAAACTTTTTATTTCTTCTCCCTTGTCTCACATAATTCATTGCACAGCTAAATTACTGCATGCAACTGCCTTGTGATAACAGCAAACTGCAGAATGCATTTTTATTGTCCTTGCTACAAATTAATACATTCCAAGTAAGCACATTTCACTTTAAATACTTGCAAAGATTTCAGCTCCAGACTTTGGAATATATGGATTATCCTTTGCTATTTCCCTTGGTGAATATATATCATTGCTAACCACTACTGTGTCTGCAGCCAAAGGCAATATAAAAATGCTATTATCTTAAGCAAAGTAGGAAAAAAGAGATATTCAAACAAGTAAGACGTCAGGTAGATTGCCTACTACTGCATACTGAGTAGTGCCTTACTTGAGAGCAGACCAATTCATTACAATAAAACAGCTCAGGTGATAAAGCACACGATGAGCACAGATGGTGGCATCAAGCCCCAAAGACACACATTGCTGCTACAGGATCTATATACTCCAAGGCTTAATAATAATTAATAGATTACTCATTTACTTCAGATGTTTTAATCTTTCCATTTATGATTTGGAAAGAGTTTGCAGCATTGTATGTTTTCTCTTGAAAAGCCACATTAACAAAACATCTCTCTGTTACTGGAAAATTTGTCCTATTGGACCCTTATAATTGGGCTGAGGATCGAATGGCTTTTTAAAACTGTTTTCAAGGAATACAATATTCTGATTTATGCTGATGTTTTCCAGAGTGCAAGGACCAAGAAAAATGATGCCCCACACTCAGCAGTCTCTTGATTTGCAAACTATCAATTTTCATAGTTGATTACAATTTTATGAGATTCTTTATCCTCAGCAACTCTTTTTCTTCTTGAAAGTGATAAACTGCTTTTCCTCCCTACGGTTAGCGTACGCTGTACGCACTTCCCCAAGCAATATCCATACATAGGAGAGAACATAATTTTCCTACTGTTCTTGGCTTCTCCTGATCAAAGATACCAGCACACAAGACAAATTTTTCATTCTTAAACTCTGTGCTGCCTCTCCTCGTGTTCTTTCCTTCCAAAGACATAAAGGGCCAGGTGTATAAATACACTGACTTAAATTTTCCCACTGCTGTGAATCCTAAGATTGACGAGCTCGACCCAAACCTGCCACATCAAATGTCACACCTGGGCTGCATTTCACGTGTGCGCTTTATGCTCCTTGCCCAGATGTGAGCCAGTGGTTTGGGGCATTCAGCCGGTGGTCATCACACTTTCTGCCTAGAAGGATTCTCCTCTCCCTTTGTCAAAATGAGCATCTGGATCTGCCTGTGTTACCTGCGATCTCCCGAACCAGCCGATACGAAGGGAAGCACTGCACGGCATTCAGCCGTCTGGCAAAACAAACCTTCTTTTCCCCTTCAGAAAGGCACCTTCGGAGGGGATCTTTAGGCAAGCCCAGACTGCGCAATGCCTAATGCCGAGTCAGACGACGTGGAGTGGCTTTTGGGGTTGCATCGTCGGCTGGTTGAACAGCCCAAGCCCGCACGTGGCCGGGTTGTGTGGCACAGGGACAGCAGCACGCGGCGGTAAGGACACCGCTTGCCCACCGTGGACAACCGCGTACCCGTCTTCCAGCAGGATTTGAGTGCGATGAAGTGAATTTACTTTCCTTGGGCAGGAAAAAGGAACAACCATGACAATATGCGGGTATGAAAGCAAGGCTTTCTATGGGGAAACTTTTGTTTGAGTTTCCTTAGCCTGTAATACATTCAACTAGAGCTCTGAACCCAAGAAACTTTTAATTTGCTCAAAACTGGGCTTCAAGCTTTCTATTTAAGCTTTTATTCCCTAATTCTCTGTATCACCCAATCAATGAGCTGTTACAAGACAGTGTTATGTTCTAAAAAGAGACAAAGCAGAAAGTAAGATCAAGAGAATACAGCATGTTGGATAAAAGCATATGAAGAGAGTGCATAGAACTAGGATCAGATTCTTTTAAGGAGGACTGATGGGCCTCGGTAGGAACAGTAAACCAGGGCCCAGGTGGTACATTAAGGATTAAAGGACACTGGAAGAGCTACTGCAGCTTTGAAAACACTGAATTAACTGAACCGCAGTCTAAAAGTTGGGACCTGCCTGTACAGACACAGTGGGCTAGGGAAAGGGTGGGGAGAAACCCTTTTGCTTCCACTTGGTTCTTCTTTCTCTACTCTTTTCCAATAGAGAAACTTGGCGTTTTCTCTATTAAAAAGGAAAAAAAAAAAATCTGATCGTTTTCATAGAATAAAACCCCCTGTGTTTCTGATGTTAAAAGTGTATCGGTCCCTCCCTGGAGAAGACAAGTGTGCAGATACACTCCAGTTCTGGCTGACTCGGTTCTGTCACATTCTCTTACCGTTTTAGTCCAACACAGAAAAGCAACAAAAAACCTCCCGTATTGAAGATGGAGCTTTTAGTTTGATACAGACAGACAGAGACAATCCCCAGCGCTGAACGAGCCCATCAACTATACTTAGATTCTCGGCATCTTCACTCAGTTCAGCTTGGCTCAGCTTCTTCCCTCTACTCCTGTCAAGAGAAACTCCTCAATTTGTCCTTTCACTTACTAAAAAACGAGGAGGATTTCCTGAGCAGGGCTCTGCCTTGGGAACGCCACCGTGCATCTGAAGGGAAGTAACATTGTCCTCTCATGGGTGCTTTTGCCCCACCATCAGTTGCCGGAGGAATCCACGACACAGGCAGAAAAGGAGAGAATTTAGTGATGTGGGCAGCCAGCCAGCCACCTCAAGAACTGCAAAAACCCGGCTTTGCAAAGCCTAATGGCTCACACGGGAATAGCAGATGCTGTAAGGCAAAGATTTCTAGACCCTGCAGTGTTTTCTAGCAAGCCTGGGTTGATACCAGGATGCATGGCATTTTTTGCAGTATTTAGTGACTATATAGCAACATTAAAAAGCTAACAAGGATAGCGGGTTCTTTGGTATAACAGTGTTCTTGTATTAATAAGAAAAACTACACGCAGCTGGGGTATGAAACTTTCATTTAAAAAGAAAATGGGATCTTTCAACAACAAGTTAAACCTAAGTGGCAGGCATGAGTATGAAACGCATCAACCCCTCCCCGTGCTCCATCTCACTTTCCTCTCATTCTGGGTTTAGCTCCAAAGCCTTTGGGCCTTATATTCTCAGTGATGATAAAGTCTACATTGTTGTCTGCCAACGAAACTCCATTCGGGCCTCATAATATATCACATAATATACACGGGATTAAGTTGTTAGCTTGCTTTTCTTTCAACTGCCATTCATCAAACAAATAGCACTTTGAGGAAGGAAACCTATTTTCCCAGCTGCAGCATGCACAATCTAGTTATCCACATTGCTGAGACTTTACAGTTTACTGTCTCAAAAGATGACAAATTATTATGTGGAAACATTAAGTCAGTTTTCATTCAAATCAACTGGATGCTTTGTGCTCTCCTCCAGGTACTCGCTGTGGGTGGGGAGCACTTACGCACGTCCAGAAGACCTGAGCTGCAGTCAAACCCAAACCCCACGTCCACCACCGTGCTTCTTAAAGTTCATAAATATCCCCTTTTACTGTTTCTCTTCGTGTCAGCCTCTCTCTACTAACCTGCGTGTAGCTACCTGCTCTTACAGTTGAAAGCTCTCCTTTGTAGAGGTTCACACACATCTAGAGAACGAACTAAAAATTAAGTTTCCTTATAATATACCCCCTGTAATAAAGTTACTGAATTTTCCTGTAGAACTAAATACTATTATACCAGAGTACGTCAAAATCTACCCATAGCGAGCAACGGGTTCCCCTGTCTCCTGCTCTGGAGACACTGTCGGTCATATTAGCACATGTAAATACGGGTTTAAAGTTGGACAACGATTTTGCTGCTGGGGAGGAGGATACTCCACGGGCTGGTCCCTCGGTGAAAAGCCAGTTTAAGCTAATGCAATCTTAACCTAAATCCAGCTGACTGAGTTTGAGGTCAGAAGAAAGACAGCAAACGCCTGAATGTAAGTTCCACCAGGCGCAACCGTGGTGCAGGGGACGGAGGTGAATGGACGCTGGAACACGGCCCGTGCCATTCTCTCACCTATAAAATAGTTTCCCTCGTTTTGCAACCCAGCGGGCCATACCTTCAGCCAAGGTAAATAACCCTCAGTGAACCAAGCCCACTACAACCACGTAATAATCTGATATATAGCTGGGAGTTAGATAGCTGGTTTTGGAAACACTGTGCTGTATTTATTTAAATAGCCTGGGCTATTTCACACAACAGAAATGCTTTTCTGGAAGAAGATGTTATTGAAGTAACACTTCTGTTGACAAAAGTAGTCATTAGTCTACGAGATGTTTTGAAACACTGCCCTTAACTCTACGGAAATGTTACTGACAGCTTGGTTTACAGTTAGGATACCCACTAAAGCCCAGGTAATTACACACAGCCCCCCTTGGTACCTTCCTTTTTGATTGCCTGTGAGGTGGCACGAGCGAGCAAACCCCGAGCTGCATCTGCTCTCCTACACAGACAATTTGATGCGTGACTTTTCACATCTCTGTGCGAATGAGATTAACACGCAACTTTGCTTACAGGAACGTTTTCATGGATTGTCATATATGCCATTTACTAACCATTCACCTGAAGGATGTGGGTCTGATACAGCTCTTCATAGCCGTAGGCATGACAGGTGTAATTGCCCATGTGAATAGTTGTTACCTTGGTGATGTAGAGGGAATCGTCTTCTCCAAAATCCTGTGTGTAACAAAAGACAGGAAAGGTGCCTTATTATTTAGTAAAAATATTTTAAACACCAGGTGAAGGCAGACTACCTGATCAGTGATTTTGATAGCATCGCAGCTTGGGAACACAGCTTGAATTTGGAACAGTAAGTTTTAAAGTTCATAAATCAACACGCAGGGAGAAAATGAGCTGCAATTTAAGAGTAAGGCAAAGTAACTCATCTGAGAACATGAACTTTTGTCCTGGTTGCTAACAAGGTGCTCTTTGCACATAAAAAAAGATGGCAATTTCCAGCTGTTTAATTTATGGGGGCATTTAGTATCTACCCGTTAACCTCAGATGCATAAAATGCTAACTTCTGGGTGGGTTAAGGTTTCCTTTATCTGTGCTGGTTCTTAGAACACACACCGTAACCTTGAGACTTGAGAAAGAACTGAAACTCTCACTTATCTCAGACAATATGCCAGGCAGGAGACAACAAAGACCACAAAAAGCATTTTCTCAAACAAACTTGTTTTGAACTGTAACTGCTTGACAAGTATCTTTCTTTATCCCCTTCATCTTCCTAGATCTGCTCTTGCCTTACTTCAGTTTTTGATTGTAGATGGGGAGAATATGAGTGAGTAGAGATGTTTTGGCACTTGAATATGTTGTACAAGTGCTCTGCTTAGGAATTTATTTCAATTTATACTTAACAGAACCCCAGCACTGATGGGTATAAGAAGCAGCTTCTCTTGTTACTCCATTAACGTTCAGACTTCTGCAGCTCCCGAATGTTTGTACTTCTATGCAAACCCAGAAGGACAGGTTTAAAAAACAGTTCCATGTGTGAAGCATGCTAAACTAAACTCTTTGCAGAATTTCACTGCAGAAGTATGGTAAAATTCAACTTAGAATGAGGGTGGCACAAACCCAGTACAACAGGGTGAGTGTTGAAGAGTCGCTTTGCTTGTGAAAACCCAAGGACTTTTTTTTCAAATTTCCCCTGTGCAGGTGGAAAGCCGGCCAGCAGCCAAGGGCCGTACGGGGAAAGCCCCTACACAAAGTCGTGCCTGCTGCCCCCCTCGTCCAGCACGGCCACCAGGAGTGAAACGGAAGCGCAGCCCTGTACTGAGGTGAGGAGGTGAGAACTCACAGCCACTGTCTTCCACAGCACCACTTGAGGGAACCTACCAGGGTGGATGGCAGAGCAAAATCGCTCCACTGGTTGGGAGTCCAGAACTTGGGTCCCCATTTCTTTGTGAGGGAATCCATGCGGAGAGGTGCTGACGCCACCCCCGTTCCCTGCTGCGTCCATGGCAGGTCCGATGCTACAAGGAACCATTCTCGTCCACGCTGGGACTGCCAACCCCCTGCCAGGTGCTCAGAAATTACGAGCAGGAGTTGTTTGATCGTCGGAGCTTTCTAAAGCAAAACCGTTTGAGGATCCTTATATCCCATATTTTCTGCCTCTTCAGGGTGCATCTGCTCTACAGTTTGAAGCTTTCCTTTCCAGCCGTGACACTTCCAACATTTTTCGAAGGAAGCTGCGATCCCGAGGCAGACCTGCAATGCCAGCTGGCACACCTAAGGAAAAGTACAAAGTAGCCCGTCTCTTGCAGTATAGGATTGATCGGGCACTGCTTCTGCTGGCTCTTGAATCTTCTCCAGTAACTTCTGTCTGGCACCAGAGAGAGGTCTTCATGCCTCTCCTCTCAGTGGCAGGCCGGCACTGGCAGCGGGGAAGGGAAATTTGGGAACTTGCCTGCTTTTTAGACATGTTCCAAGGCAGATTGAGAGCGAGCACCGAGAAATACAGAGTTTACGGGCAGGACAACAGCACAGACCTTGACCCGAGAGGGGACAAACATAACCACCCTGGTTCTGCTGTCTGCTACCCGAAGGCATGTGCTGCCCCAATGTGCAAATGTATGGACAATTATAAAGAAGAGGAGCAAATCCATAGACGATCCTGAAATCCATTATCTATAATCAAAAGCATCTCAGATATTATTGCCACCTTGGGGGTCAGGCAGATTGGGCATCTAGACTATGGGATAAGCTGTTTAAGCTACCCAATACATTATTACAAATATTTACTCAAAAATTCCCATCTCAAGCATCTGCCTGTTTTCTGGTCAGATAGATCTTTCCTGCTGGAAAGCAAAGATGCATGAGTAACTGCGAATAGAAAACATATCAACCCTGTCCAAATGATATTTGCATGAGATGGAGAAAACGCTTGCAGTGGAGGGGACTTAATAATAGTTTTTAAAGTTAATCCCAAAGCAACTCAAATTGAGTTTAGATCAATAAAAGCAGGAGGGCTACTTTTATGGAATGATTTATATGGAGTTGTGGAAAAACAGGACAATAAAATCCTCTCTGTTTTAACTGTTTTTAGTATGTTGCTTCCTTTAAGATATCTCAGAAAAATATTATGAATGCTTGGTTTGTGCCCTGTAATTGTCTTTTTATGGACGATCTGTTTTTTCCTATGCATACAAATGTATTAATATAAGTAAAGACCCTTGCGAAAACAAACTGATGCAAGATTACAGTATTATTCTCTTCCTCTCCAAATGCATTTTTCTTGTAAAGAGAAGCTTATATTGATAAAAGCATGGTTTACGACTTTTAAAAACTATTTTCTGACTTCTAGCACTTAAAGAAGGTTATCAAACATGGTTTAGGTTAACACCGTATCATTTATGTCAGGAACAGAAGGAAATTATTTGTCCTGTATTAGAACTTGCACACGCACAGTAAATTCACTTAAGAGTACAACATTATTAAGAATGAGCAGATGTGGGAAGAAAAACATGATTATGAAATTTAGGTTCAATACTGAGTCTTTTGTTGCTACAAAAAGAATAGTGAATTCTCTAACAAATTAATGACTCTTTCCCTGTGTTTATTTATTGCAGCTCACTGTATCTCCTTATGTTTCCCTGTGGATATAATTAGTACATTAGCATTTCACAGTTGCATTTTATATATATGCATGCATTCCTATGCACAAGCACTTCCTGTGTGTGTTTTGTAAGGGTGTATTTGGAAGTGCTGCAAAAACCCAAGCCCTAGAGCACTAGGAAATGATGAGTCTTTGATTCCTTAATAGCCTCTAACTCTACATCTTACGCTCATCCCAGCCAGCAGTCCTGCAGTGTGGCGGGAAGCTGTCCCAGGCAGGCGGTGGGCAGCCCCGGTACCTGGGCTGTTTCATGGAATCATAGAATTGTTTTGGTTGGAAAAAGATCTTTAAGATCATCAAGTCCAGCTGTTAACCTTGCACTGTCAAGTTACCACTAACCCACCTCCCTCAGCACCACATCGACATGTCTTTTAAACACCTCCAGGGACGGCGACTCCACCACCGCCCTGGGCAGCCTGTTTCAATGCTTGACAGCCCTTGCAGGGAAGAAATTTTTCCCAATATCCATACTAAACCTCCCCTGGTATAACTTGAGGCTGTTTCCCCTTGTCCTATCTCGTTACCTGGGAGAAGAGACTGACCCCCCTCGCTAGACCCTCCTTTCCCGCACCCCTCCGCACTGCGCTGCCTTTGGGAGCTCTCAGCAGCCGCTCAGGTGCATCTCTTGCCACTGCCGCGGTATTAACGGGGCTGTCAGTGAACAGACAGCGCACTTTGCTGCTGTTCTGCTTTGCTGGTCCTCGACAGGGTGTAACACCGTAGCGCTGCACACAATTTCATCCAGCCGAGAAGGAACTGCAGGTCAATAAGGACCTTTTGCCTCTCAAAAACGTGTAGCAGCCAGTGGGAGCTCTTTGAACAAAAGTTCTCAGAAACTGTTCAGCACAAAACGTTTTTCGAGACTCGTGTTCTGAGCTCCATCCCTCCGTCCAAACACGCACACGTAGGCTGGCTGGGAGAGCTGATAGGGGAGAGGATGGGGTGGGCAGAGGGAATGGGAAGAATTCACACTGGAAAAAGGGAGAGGAAACATTTCATGTGCTTTGACTTTTTTTTTTTCAGATGGCTTTTGCTTGCAAAACCAGGTCACCGTGAGCCTGAAAGCAGTCAAAGGGAACCATAAACATCTATAAAAATGATGTAGCTTACTTCTTTTCTCCCTAAACCCACCTGAACTTTGAAGCAGAGTATCTCAGGCTGTCCAGGAGCTGCAGCGAGTGCTGCACCCTCCCGGGAGCTGGGACTCCCCGTCCTACCCCCAGCAATGCCCAACAGTGAACTGAAAAGGCATTTTTATGTATTGTCCCATAAAAAAAGTATATGCAGCCAGGAGAAAGGCAAAACAGTAACTTCTGGGACATGGTTTTCCTTGTTTACCATGGAAGGTGAATTTTCTTAGGAAAAGGAAGAAACAGAATTGATGAAAATGTACGAAGAAAAGGCAGAAACCACCCTAACCCCACAGCTGAAGAGCCTTGCATCAAAGCTGCCAGATGAGGATAAGGTGTTCATTACCTCTAGTTTATGAATTTCATTGGATGATAACGTTACAGGTTCTGGTAAAAAAAATAATTCAGCAAGCTATGCTTATAATTTCTCATAATTGATAAGGTCTACTAGTGGCAGAGGATAAATTGACTTCTCCGGCAGTTGGTCTTATGTTTTCTTGCCCTTTTTCAAATAAAAAGTTCTCTGCCCTTCATGAGCTGCTTCTTCTACGTCTTGCAGTTACCCTGCAAATAAAGGACTGTTTAAGTGACCTCAGAATGTGTTTTAACTTTTCAGGATTAAGAAAAGGCACCACCCTGCATTTTAAATTGGTAATAGCTCAGTAATCTAAAAAATAAAAAAGTTGCTACTGCACTCAGTCAATTCCAAAAAACAACAAAGCAGATCCTAGAAAATGGATATGTACTTGTTTTTTTTGGTATCGTATTTCCTTTCCATCACTACTGATTACCCAAGGCATCGGTCTCTCCAAACAGAAGATTTTTCATATTTATTTATCCCATTCCTCCCTTCTAATGCATTCCCTGGTCACGCAATCTGCCGCGGCTCGGAGACACCGCACTTAGAAATGTGTAAAACATTGCATATTGCTTGTAAATCTCGTTCGCATACTGTCTCGAGTGAAATCCAATATGTGATTGCAATGCCACAAATCTCCTGCTCCGACACGTGGGAACGCAGCCGGTGGAGAGGGAGCCCACACCAACCTGGGCCCACCGTGCCGGCGGCGATGCCGGAGGGTGCGGGGCACCGGCCGCCCGCCTTTTTTACCCATTTCAGATGCTTTTTCATGAAGCTGTCCAACGCGGCGTGGGGTTGTTCCAGGATGGAAACATATTTAAAACCCTCTACATTTTTGGCAAAGTGGATCTCTTGTTTTCCAGGAAGTTCGAAGGGGAATTAGCATAGAGTAGATTCGGGCTCATTACTTTTTATGATAACTTCCAGTTACTTCAGAAAAATGTACTTGCCTTATAGCTATAAATGGGAAGGAGGACCAGGAAAATGAGTCCCAGCAACGTAAAACCCAACAATCTCCCCACGTCTTGGCAAATGCCGGCGGGACGGTGGGGTACGCGCTCCACACTGCCCAAGCAGCAGCCAGGCGATTTTAAATCTACCCAGTGATTTTAAACCATCCCAGTTAGATATGGAATGCTCCTAAGATACGCTGGGGGTGAGTCCCAGAGACGGTCGATACGCCCTCACCGTGCTGATGTAGAAGTGATCACAGCAGAATTAACCACAGAGGGAATGGAGCTCCCCCAGTGGTTTCTTCTCTTAGGAGAATCCCACCAGTTGCTGGGATTTGTTTCTAAATAATAATAATAATAATTATTATTCTTTGCTTCACTTTTAAACCCTGCCCTTTCTGCCAAGCCCAGGGAAGCTGGGAGCCTCCCCCATGCAATTTCACCGCCTACTGACAAAACCAGTCCTGGCACTGGGGCGAGCTGGTGTCACTGGTTTTCCTCTAGACAAACGCCATCACAGTTTCACAGTAACCAGCACAGCAACGAAAATGTATTAACTCGTTCACGTTAAAAAAGCTTGCCTGATCCTCAGAGTCCTAGAAATCTCTCTCTGGTGATGTTTACGGGATTTTAAAACAAAATGTACCCAAGCGTTTAATGAGATTATTATTATGCAAAATCTACAACAATGGCTATCACTTTGAAAATGATTTCTCCTCACTAATCAAATGTCTCTGATCTTTTTTACAATAGATTCATGAGTGATTCATATAAAAATAATAAAAACTAAATTAGTCATGGGCTCTTAAATCACTTTCTTTGGTGCTTTTAATAATTCATTTCCAGAGACAAGCTGAGAACTTATGCTTCATTAATATTATTTGTTCTTGGTTTTACACATGCTATCACTTTAGTAATTTACATGGAGAAAAATTCAGCCTTAAGCAAATGCCAGAAAACTACTGCAAACACAGCCTGATGGGGTATTAATTTATCTTTTCTTGTTTTTCTGCTCAAAGAATTTAGCGCAACATAAGACTTTTTGCTGGTGAGCCAAGAAAGTTTTTGGCTTGAACATATGGAAATGAACTTTTTAGATAGTTGTGCAATTATAACACAGATAAAAATGGATGACTTTTATATCCTGAGAAACTCGGAGACAATACAACAAGGAAAATCAATGGTAGGTCATCCTGCTGGAGCTGTTGGAAGGGAGGAATTAGCATACCAGGGATTCAGTGAAATGTTTCTATTAATTGGATCTACCGGACATTTCAGAAAAATGCAAAGACCATGACTGAACAGGTAAGTACCAATCTTGGGAGGAAATTATATTCATAAACTCCAACTTGCTCCCTACAGCACAGAGGTAGATAACTGGGATTCATGGAATTTGCTCTGTAATTCGATTATCAGTTCCAACAGTCAGAGCACGTATGGGAGCGTATAACTGATTTCAGAGAGTCCTAATTCATCTCATTCTCAAGTTTTTTCTAATGCAGCCAGTCTAGTTACCTTAATAATTCACAGCAGATGGGCTCACTCCTTTCTTCTTGCTCATTTTTAGAAGATACACACTGTGTTCATAATTTTGCTTTTCTGTTATAACACCCAGACGGAGTGCATGCAATCCATCTCTAGGGAAGTCGCATCTAACATCTCAGGTTTCTCAAAAATTTCACAGGGTATGCGCCCTATACATCCCTAAAAAATCCAAGCAAAACAAAACCACCCCAGGCTTCTAAGAGTAACGTCCTCCTCCACAAACCCGGGATGTTTAGGAAGGTAAAGGCTTAAACTCCATTGTGTATACAGGACCAGGTGAACAACTCTATTGTCTCCATGAAGGTATTTCCGCCTTTGCAATAATCGCCTACAAACTTTGGCCTGTGACCCAAAAATGAGCTATTCTACTGAAGGCACAAGTGGATACAAGTTCTGTGATCTCCATTATGGCAAAGTGAGAGATTATATTCTGAAAATATTGTAAGTATTAATTTTCCACTTAACCTCTATTTTAGAGCCTGCAACGACCTAAGATACTATAAGCACCGTGCAATTTCTTAAACTTTGATTTGAAAGAGAAAAAACTTGGCTTTAAACATGCAGCTTCCTGTAATATACTCCCATCACTGCATTACTGCAGCACCTGGGATGACACAGGGGTTGATCATTTTAACGGCCTGGTTTCTATTAGCAGGGTATTAAGTGGGGTTATTCACACATGATCTTATTATTATTTAACAGTGAAACTACATTAAAAACATCAACAGGAATACATTGCCTTCATACAGCCTGTTTTAATGAGAAATCTAACCGAAGTGACTTGCGCGTTAAAGGTTGGCCATCTGCTTTGGGTTTCAAGTATCATACATGGAAAAATGGACATTTAAATGAACACGCGTGACATGCGCATCACGGCAGGTAGGCCCAGATCTTTTTAGAGCCAAGAGATATACGGGGAAGTGAATCTTCCTGGGTGCACAGGTGGACGTGGAATATGAGCCATCACCGATTTAGGAGGTGGTCTGTGCCTCTCCAGATTTACTTCTGCCACCTCCACACGCTCTCTGCACTGTGGACCTGGCAGAGGTTCAGTGGGCAGGGATGGAGGCAGGCTTGGATTCAGCTGGAGTAACACACGCAGATTTGTATGGGGAGGAGGAAAACCTGCTTGGAGAAGAGAATCACTCCTCTTCCTCCAAGCAGGGACTTACATCTCCGAGCTCAGCCTACGTATCTCAGGTGCCTCCAGGGTCCTGGGTGATGACAGCAACCCCAGCAGCAAAACCTAGACTTTCTTCACATGGCCTTACCAAAGGCAAGAAGCGCTAAAGGTGAGAGCAGAGGTCTCTCCAACCGAGTTTTGTTGCCCTGAGAGGAGGCAACGGCAGAGGAGATGCACAGGAACCGGGCGAGCCTCAGCAGGACACGCTGCTCCGCTCCCATCGCCTGCTGCTCAGCCATCTCCTGAACTGGGGACGTGTCCTTGTGTTGAACAGCTTCTGCCCCCAACCCTGGACTTGTCTCATCTTCACCCTATCTGCCTTTCAGCCTGGGTGACATCTCAACACTATAATACAAAACTGAATATGCACGACGTTGGTGCAGGGGGTCTTTTGGACAGGAACATTCAAGACTTCTTTGAGAACCTGGCACCTGGACTTTTCACTGGACATTTCTCTGCGTACTTCGTGCAAGATGGGCCCATTGATACACACAAGTGACAACAGTAAAAAAATGCTGTGTTGCATTTTGTTAGCTCGTGGAAGCATGCTTTTTAAGGGCAAATATTGATTTTTCATCAAAGCAGACAGACAAGTCATAAAGTAGGTGCAAAGCACTCTCACTCCCCTGCGTTTAATCCCCTTCTGCATCAGCAGAAATGAAGAAACCTGTATTTCAATAATCTGTAATGAAATGCTTCTTTTTGAACCAATATCTAAAGCAGACTCGAGTTAAAGTGTACAGATTAATATGTAATAAATAATGAAAGGCACTCATGAATTTGTTATAGCTACCTGCGTTGCACTTGGTAATTCACCAAATCCTTATCTACCTGTATTCCATAACATTTGTTTTCTTATGGTAATATTCTCTTCTCTGTTGTTTGCGTATGCTTTCACCATACTTCTGAAGGATGAACTTTCATTTATAAATTTTGTTTATAAATGTACGTATGCTTCTCTGGAGATAATGTCAAATCATTTTAAACAATATCCTATAAACACTGTATAAATACATTTGACTCCATGAGGAGTTTATTATATTTTCCAATTGACGAACGCTTTCATAATCACATATTTGGGAAAACATAGTGCTTGTCTAGGGGACAAAAGTGTATTATTTTGAAAGATGACACGTTTTAACCACTTTACTATTCGTAGTCAGAAATCAATTTACAGCTATCACGATCTTATCAGTTTCAGCTCCATTATAGTTATTTTCTGCATGAGAAAAGTTGATGTGACTTTGTTAAAATATAGCTGCAAAGGGACTTCTAATGGATAAATAATATGGACGGGTAATTTATGGATAAATAATATTTTTATGTGAAAAGCAATCTTAAATGTTTGCAAGAAAAATGGTTTAATTACATGTACCATTAAGATGGCTCTTTTGCAATAGCTATGTGACAACTCATTAACAGAGTTCTTCACAGACAGGACAAGACAAATTATTACGTTGCTTATGAAAGCTTCTGATTAAGAGAGCAATGAAAAGTTATTAATATTTTGTTGCCAATCAAGATATCACATAAAAATGATTTAAGTAATGCACTTAAACACCCAGGCTTTATAGGAATCTTCAACCTTTCAGTTCTGCGCAAATTTAGGATTATCTAGGATTTTGTTGACTGTCTTTGTCACTTCTAGTATTAATCTGGAGCACAGTCAGTCTTCTCATATCACATTTTTCAAGAACCAGGAGAGAATAAAGCCACAAAGGACTTTTCAGCTGTGCCTCTCCTGTGCTGCTCTCACACCTTGTTGGAAGGATTCTGTTTTTTCCAGAATTGGGCTTCTATATTCATCTGGTTTCCTGAATTAGCATTTAGAAGAGAAAGAATTTAATTGAAATATAATACGAGGATTTTTCCAAGTGTGCGAATATGCTGTAGGTTTGTATGTGATTACCACTGTGCCAGGAGCAGGGAGGATTTTCTTGAAGTTAAAAAGGTACAATTAATCTCCTGTTGCACTTCCAATTAGCCAAATTGCTAACCTTACTGTGAAAAGCAGAAATGCAATCGAGTTTCTGCTTGAGGCGTACTAAAAGAAAACTGAAGTAATTTAATTAACTGACTTCAAGTATATTAAGAAGCACACTGCCTTTACTTTCCTGCTGTCAATGCCTTTAAATAGATTATTGTTTAATGTGAGCTTCTGTACCCACAAGGAGGCTGAAGCTTTGAACCGTCTGTGGCCACCCCACCCCGACCCGTGCGTGGCTGCCCGTATTTTCACGTTGCAAACCCCAAAGCCAATGTCGATGCTACTTCCACCCTACACGCAAGTATCCACCCCAAACACACGCGTGTTCATGCTGCAGACGAATGGGGCTCATACCCCGCGAAGACAGGACTTTTTAAACTTGTGATTAATCTAAATGAAAAGCCTGGATTTACCCGCTGAAGGACCATCTCTTCATCCCCGCTATGAACAAGGGCATCGGACATGCAGGTGCCCATCCTCGGTAGCCAGAGAGGGGACACACCTGAGCTCAAGAGTCCTACAGACTGCCCGTGGTGGAAGAGGGAAAATAAAGGATGGGAATCCCCAAACTGTGTCACCTCAGGTAACCACACCAGAATATAGATGGCAGTGATACACACAGAACATCAAAAACTTCACAGTTTAACTGAAGATGAATAAGGTGCGGAGGTGTTTAGTAGACAAAAAAAAGTCGATGTGCACTAGTAGCAGGTGTTATAAGATGAGGTGATAGAGGTCATAAACTGACACGTGAAACATTAAAATTGAGGCATAAATCCTGTTTTTCCTCCTTGTAAGAATCTCAGAGTGCTCCTTGGACATAGTTTCCGGGTGATATACTAGTTCAAACAGATCAAAAAATGATTATTTTTTCTCTGCTGTATTGCGCGGCACTGTCCGAGGGGCTGTTGAATCATTGAGGACCAGGTCAGTTTATGTGCAAAGACATAACTCTTCCTCTCAACACTGAACAACCAATGAGAAAGAGAATTACTTACAAGTAAACCACAAATCCACTTGGGCCAGTGCTAAATTAGGGAGGAACTGGCACTTCAGCCTGAAAATTTACTCTTCAAAATTCTATTTAAAATAGTAGGAGTTGCAAACGAAGCCTCAGAGCCACGTGCTATCTGTCCTCCAAAGATATGTCTGTACTCCAATTCCTGGACTGTCATTTTGTGTCCACTTCAAACACATAAACATCTAACCTTTTAAGATCAACGTGATCATTAACAGAATTTCATAAAGGTAAGATAAATAACTGGAATTTTTGTTATTTTTGGCCAAAAAAAAATCTAAGACTGCCCTTCAGCCTCCAGAGTGTGCGGAAATAAGTTTTCTGAATAGCTGAACCTCGCTTCCAACCCCAGCTCAGTCTTGAGCCCAGCAACAACACCGAGCCTACAAACACGGCTCAGATCTGTTTAGTGAATATAACAGCCAAAAGAAAAGGCTCCTTCTACACTCTGATCACACAAAGCTGTTGAATTTTCTCACTACCGATTGAACTAAGCACGTTGGCAGCGTGTGTCATCTTTACTAAGATTAATCCCTGTCACGAACAGATCTGTTCTGAAGAATACTCGCACAAGGCGGTACAGGCAGTCAGCTGCCAGGTCAACCCCCTGCACGGCTCACTACGCCACGCTCCCACGACAGCGGGGAACGCCTGGCTTTCCACAGCGCAGCTTGGCCGGTTTCCATGTATTTTTAGTGCCAGTGACCCGAAGGTCATTAGTCTAACCCTGGCGCTGACGGATGTCTCTAAGAGATCTGGTCAGGTCACCGGCTTCGTGCTGGCTGTGCAACGCTGAGCATCCCCGTGACAGTTCCTGTAGAGCCCTGTGCCAATCCTGAGGTGGGATGTTTGCTGGTATCCTGTTGCATTTCAGTGTTGTGCTCCAAACAGCGACAAGAAATGCATTTTGAAAGGGCAATATTTGCTTTGATGAAAAGAAAAGAATGCTTAAATAGTCATAATTACTGAGTTTGTGCACACAGTAATCGCCTATACATTGCACACACAATTCTCCTGCTACGGTAGGGTCAACAAATAACGTACAGAGTTGCAGCGCGTGTTTCTGTTCCATTTGCTGTCATTTCAATGTATTAATGCAGAAGAGAAAAACCAAGATTTTTCATGTTTCAGCAATCCTGGATACCAACAATTTAGGGAGCTACAGCATTGACTGTAACAACTCTGAACTGAGTGGTTATCAAATTAACAAGAGCTGAATAAAAATATAAATCAACTCTTGCTGTAGTGTAATTAAAATAAAACCTGATTTACCGTGTACTTTAATGCAAAGAGAAATGAAATACAGACCATATTTTTTGTACACTACTTTCCACTCTCTCTGTAATTAAATGTTATTAATAAATGAGTAAGTTTATACCATTATTCAGGTATTGTCTTTACTACAAACTATGACTCACACATCAGACCAGCACTGCGAATTAAAAGAGATTAATCTTCCTTCCTGCGAGGGTATTGCCACACCTTGCTGAATAATCCCATGTTTTAAACCAGTCATCACAAACAGTAGCCGGGGAATGAGAGTCAAGAACGGGATGAAAGGCAAGCGAAAAGGGAGGAACAGAGATAAAAACATACTATTTGATTTAGATAGAGGAGAAATTTCATTACTGACCACAAATGTATTGTTTCATGCTCTCCATGAACCTGTTTCTTTGTACTGGGAATGAGATCCCTGAGGCCTTAATGGTCTGTAGAGCTGCGAGAGTCCTGGGTTTCCAGGGCTGCTGTCCGCGGACCACAGGTTGCACCAAACTGAACGAGCAACAAAGGGTGAAGTACCAGTGCTATGTAAGCGCCGGGTTATTACAGTACTGAGTTTTAATTTCATAATAACACGTTCCAAGTACCCCTGCTCTCAGCTGCATATATGTTGTTTTCCTTTTATTCCTGAGACATATTTGCCTAAAACCAAAATACCACACCAGCTTCCAGTTTTCCATAATAATGAGATAAAACTTCTTCCCTTAAAACTATCATCTGTTAAATGAAATCATATTCAATGCCCTAAAAAGAAAAAGACAAGAGTAATTCAGGACTCACATTGATATCCTCCAGGTCGAGGAAGTTGAGGATGATGCCATTGCGTTTCCAGATGATGGGGGGCCGCAGCGCCCCGCGGATGCTGCACGTCAGGACGGTGCTCAGGCCGACCGTGATGGTGGTAATGCTGACCTTCTGGTCCTCTGGCAGGCTCAGCTGAACCACCTCTGCAAAAGGCAACAAAACAGGAATAATACCAAATACTCCAAAGGGAAGCTCTTCCCCTTCTCCCCGCTCCGCCTTCCTGCTCCAGGAAGAACTTTGAGGGATTCTGGCATAGAGATGGATATCTATGTTATAAAAAAACCCAAACAATAAAGCCAAGCAATTGAATCTGGTCCACCCTTACTTCCTACATCATTTTCCTGAGGCACGTAGCGGTAGTTGAGGCATTAGGGCACTAAGATGGGTCCTCTGGCAGCCTGGCTGCAACAGTTAAGTCTACAAATCAGTCAGCAACAGGAGGACAAACACAGGTTTTCCCGCCTGAGACCATCTGGGTTTGTTTCTCTAGGAGACTCCTGCCAAGGTCCTTTGAAAAGGCACAAGAATGAGTCGGGTCCTTTCCTTGAAGCACAATTAAGGTAAGAATGTTGTCACTGAAATATAAATAAACCCGGTTTTAAATCGCCCGAATATTGGGAAGTCACCAAGCATGAAAACTCCTTTACCAAATGCAGCCACATATGGCACCTAAGATACAGACGTTCTTATATCCAAGCAGGGAGAAGCTTTCTCATATTTCATTAAATTAAAAAATTCACTTATTTTGACCTGCACATACCACACAAAAGAAACACCTGAGGCAGAAAGCCTTACTGAAAACCACACCAACATCCTTCTGAAACCACACCAACGTCACATCATTTCCTTCTGGCCAGTGCTCACAAGACTTGTCTGCGTCTTTTGCCACGTGTGGTCACACAGAGAGGCAAGACGTTTGATACCAGAAGTACTGTGGGTGCAGATTGCCATTATTAAGCATTTCAGCAGCACTGAGCCAGCAATGGGGCAACCAGGCCACATTGTCAAAGTTGCTGCAATCGCAATTTTATCATTCACATGATGTTTTTTTGCTTACTCTCATTCACAGGCTCTGCAATAAGAAAGCCTTGAAACTATATTGCATATAAATGCTGAAAACTAGTCTTTCAAGGTAATGGCCCATTGAGACGAGCGGGGAATGTTCACAGCGCTTTGGTGTTACATCGCTTCAGCCAACTCAAGAAACTTAGACTGGAGAATGAATCACCCTCTCCTGGTCACAAGGCCCCTCCTTCCCCATGTCCACTGGCATTAACCGTGGTAAAATGGATCAGAGACCGACGCTGCCTCACCCAAAGTCATGCGCTTTGGGAAAAAAACCACTTTAAGGAGTGCTCACACTATAAAATCATGTTTGGGATCAGGTTACTCCCTCCCGTCAGCTGGCAAAATTACTCTTCATCCTGCTTGCTTGCTTCTCATCTCTGTCATTACGACCTGCACAAGATCTCCATATCGCAGTGTATCTGCGTTGGTACGATCTAAATCCTATATATACTTTTATTGCTCTCTACAACTACCTGAAAGGAGGTTACTCCTAAGGCAGGCAATAGGACAAGAGGAAACAGCCTCAAGTTGCACCAGCGGAGGTTTAGATTGGATACTGGGAAAAATTTCTTCACCAAAAGGGTTATCACATTGGAACAGGCTGCCCAGGGCAGTGGTGGAGTTGCCATCCCTGGAGGTGTTGAACAGACAGGCAGATGTGGCGCTGAGGGACACGTGTTAGTGGTGGACTTGGCAGTGTAAGGTTAATTGCTGGACCTGATGATCTTAAAGGTCTTTTCCAACCTAAATGATTTTATGATTCCGAGACTTTCTTCCAGCCCTCTGAAGAAGCGTTGACTTTCAGTGAATCCAAACGCTCATTATTATCACGTCGGTTCACAGCTTAAGATGTGATTTCGCCTTAAAAATCAACAGCTTTGGTGGGAAAATCTTGCACTCTTTTCCAGGCCTTAGGCTACGGAAATTCAGGGAATAGAAATAAGAAAACCAGCATCTACTTTTGCAAGCATAATCTTCCATCTCTCCATACCCTCTAATGGGAAAAATGCTTTAACATCTCTTGAGTAGTAAATCTGTTAAATGCGTTCACTAAAATACTCAGTCCGTTTCAGTAGCCTTGGGAAGTCTGGAAGGACTCACTTCAGTGCACTGCTCTTGCAACTGATTGTGAACACTCAGTGCAAAACTTGCTTGTGCAGCAGTACCCCAACAGCTCTGCATCCCTTCTCTTCCTGCTTCTCCCACCTAAGCCAGAAGTTAATTGAAGGTGCCACAAATTGCATTCGCCGCTGTAGATCTGAGGCTGACTTAGGGCTGCAAAGATCAATACAGCGTTGCACGTCGTGTCTGAGAGCAGTTCGCCGTTCTCCCAGTTAATATGCCTCGTGCTATTTTAGAAAGAGCACAAGCTGTAGAAAAGAAGCGGTAGCCACAGTTTTGATATATGATTGATCAAAAATAGGAAAGTTTGACCAACTTACTGCTGTTATTTGGGTTGTGGTGGCTCCCATAGACATCAAATGAGAAGAGGGCCTGACACAGTCATCGAGCAGTTTCTGCACAAGAAATCTCAACATCCGAATGGGGAGATGGAGGAAGACTGGGGAGGGAAGGAGACCATGACCCACCTAAGGGCACTGAGCAGGTTAGCGGCAAAGCCAGGAACAGATAACACATCATTAAATGACGTCGCCCTCGGCACCTGCTGGAGGAAGGAGCTGGGAGCTGCAGCAGTGCAGGACCATGGGCTGTGGCCACAGGGGTGGTGATGTCCCATCCCACCACCTCCATCCTGCCGCCTGAAGCATGTGAACAGCACACAGGGGTGAATAACATCGTTATTTCCCGCATAAAAGAGAGCTCCTTTTCTGAATAAAATATTTGGAGTGCACTTGACAGGATAAAGAACTGATAATTACAATAATTTGTAGCATGGAGTAGGGCTAATGAGGACATCTTTTCTTGAGGAGAAATGAAATAGAGGGTCGTTCATTTATGAGAGAATTGCTTTTTCATCTTACTGCTGCTTTCCTTAATTCCCTCTGCTGTTTCTCACACTGCCTCGAGTTCCCTGGCTCATGCTGGGCTCCCATCAGCTCCCTCTTCAGCAACATTTTTTGAGTGTTTTCTTGCAGTAGAATTTAAGGCTCCCTGCCCATCTTCCAAACGATAGCTCAAGAGGCTTTGGTTTTACATTTTAGAAGCACACTAATAAAAAATACATTAACTTTTAATTAAGAAGACACCTTGCATAGCCGCCATTCTTGGATGAACCATATCAGGCCGAGAGATGACTTTTTATGTTAAAGTGTGTAATTAGTACAGACCACTTTAACAATACAACCGGACTCCTTTTCTGAGTATTTCTATGGAGAACGTTCGAGGGCATCTTATTACCAGTACGTTTGAGGGCATCCTATTAACATCTAAAAGCTTTTTTACTAATACAGAACTATTTTGTGTGGCTTTAGTCATTGCTTTATCGTTACCAATAGAAAAGATTTCACTACATAATCAGGTGCATTGGGGAGGAAACAGAGATTCCCCAAGAGGATGCGAGGGCCGGGCTTTTTAAAAATCTTTTTAAAAACTCAGAATCTTGTACTTAAATTATAGAGCTTAGACACACTTGATGCTAGTTGGATTATGTGTACAAATTATTCAAGTCACCATAATGATTTTGTGTAGAACCTCTAGATTAAGTATTGAACACTGTTCATTTTCTTTTTAAAAACCGTTAGGAGATAAAAGGATTTTTTAGCACGCGTATAAAACTGAACAGAACAAATGGGTAATATTCAAAGTGCGCTCGCTTGCGGAACACAGGCTGGAATGGAATTTGGTCCTAAAATCAAGCAATTTTATGTTCATTTGGAAATTCTGCAGCATGATGCATGCAAAACAGCTTTCTATATTCAATAGATTCAACCAGTATCAGTCCGAGCTGATGATATTTATCAAGTCACGTCAGACCTGGAACTCTTCTCTGGGACTTCAGTTGAAGCAAGTCCTCAGTCTAAACTATTCTATGGTTCTATGATTCTATTCCAGCTGGAAATAAAAAAAGGCTCCTGACAACCACTCTGCCATCAGCGAGAGATGCTATCATCAGAGAATGAGATGCTATCATTTTTGACTCAACTTTTAATAGTTCCAAGACGGGTAAAGCCTTCGTAATAACCACCTTTACGAAGGAGTGGGTGTAACCGTGTCTGTGTATCAGAGCCCCGGGAGTAATCTTTCATCAGGTACTGCACCAAATGCAGAACAAAATCAAGGTCGGCAAAAGGCGGCCAGGACACTGCAAACTGTCTGTGGTGATGGCAGCAGCTCAGTGTCAGACAACTGCAGCTCCAGGAACTGGGGCAGCGCTGCCTTCAAACCTTTCTCCCCCGCTCAGGAGGGTGAGGGATCACAGAATCACAGAATGGTTTGGGTTGGAAGGGACCTTGACGACCATCCAGTCCCCCCCCCTGCCCTGGGCAGGGACACCTCCCCCCAGCCCAGGTTGCTCCCAGCCCCGTCCAACCTGGCCTTGGACACCTCCAGGGATGGGGCAGCAACAGCTTCTCGGGGCAACCTGCGCCAGGGGCTCATCGCCCTCAGAGTCAAAAATTTCTTCCTAATATCTCATCTAAATCTCCCCTCTGCCAGTTGGAAGCCATCCCCTATCACTCCCTGCATGCCCGCAGTCGGCGCCGGGAGGCTATTGAGGAGAAGGATTGCTCCGTCCTGTCTCTCACAGCTTTTCTCTCTGCTATGACATTCAGTTCGAGAGAGGCTGCGAAGCACTGTGGACCTCTGGTGACCCAGGTGGAGCCATTCTCATGTTCTTATGTTAAATTTCTTGCAACACTGGGTCCCATGGCGACACATTTGAGAACGTGAAGTCTTCCTAATTCCTTTTCTTGTTAAAAATGTCAAGATACTGTCGAACATTTTCCTCGGCCCCTCCTCCGCTCCAATTTTATTTCTTAAGGTGCTGAGCTGGAGGCGCAGCGCACCTTTGCAAGCTGTGCATGCTAATGCCAGCAGGTATTACTTGTTGTGCTGTTTTATCATGGAAATCTTTTTCTCTGCTGTCATTTGCAGCCCGCCAAAGGCAATCATAATTTCACAATGAAGACATGTATAATTGAGGTCATTATAAGGAGCAACCTGGAATGAGCATCTATGGAGAAAAACTCATTGATTTAGCACTGCGCGGAGATAATTTACATAGCAAATGTGGGTTGCCTGCCTGCTTCTGCTCATGCTACACTACATACAGAAACAGATTTCACACTTTAAAAAGTGCTTAATATCGTTAATTAGATCTTTTCCCTTAAATCTAAAGAAAATATACTTTTTAATACGTTGTTGCCACCTTTAATCATTGCTACATTCGTTCATGGATATCTCGCCTTGCTAAAACAGAATATGGAGCAACCAACTCTATTGCTTAGATTCCGCCTAGGGGACAAGGCAATACTTTTTTAATCCTGCAACTTGCTCTCAGTGAGGAGACAATGAACCAAAACGTACCTCTGCGTGAAGCAATGGGAGGATGACTTCCTAAGAAAGTCTCAAGCACAGATTCTTGCCCCCAATTTAAAGCTCCTGAGCAAAGAGACCTCTTGTTTGTGAGCTGAAGGATGGGTAACGCAGCCCTAAATACATCGTGCTTCTCCAGCAGTGGTTCAAGTCAGGATTGATTTAATGGGATGAAAACTTTAGCCTCCAATCCATTCCCCACGTTCTGCAGCTGTGTTTGTGCACTGCATTGCATGAGTAAAATCTGTTTATTGCATTGTGGCCCAATATTGCAGCACGAAGGTCAATGGGATTTCAGCATTTGTTTCAATAGATAAAAGAGTCTTCTCTAGCCAAATACATTCTCAGGTGAGGAGCTAATTTAATCAAGAAAATCAAAACAATTAATGGATCAGAGGAAAACACAGGATATACCTTTTATAATTATTTTTTCCCCCAATAATTTTGATGAGATGTATTCGGCTGTGCATAGAGAGGGGAAATTTAAGACCCTCTTAAATCTGAGCTGACTGCAGCTAATGGCTTTTAAAATGACCGTGTTATAGGTGAGATGTATTTATAACCACACAACTGAACACGAGATTTGGCCAACCGAAGAGTGACTCCGGTGATACTGTTTGGGAGACGCTGGGAAGAGATGTGGTCATCTAATTAGCCACTGCAGAGAGAGATTAAAAGAAATGAAGGGCAGTTCACAGTGGGCCTGAATCTGTAAAGCACTGTATAATATGCTTATAAATTACTCGTATTAGCATGTGATTTAGTGTCTACTCTACTCTATAGACCAAATAAATGAATTAATAAAAACCTTAGTACACAAATCACCCTGGGTTTGCGCACCTTTGCAAACCTGTCCCACCTGCTGTTTTTAGGACTATCTTCAGAAGAAATGTTGCCACGCTATCACATTTTGCTGCTTACTGAGCTTCGCGAAGCCAGCCTTGCCTAGACATATTTTCTGCCTTCTCACCTGCCCAGAGTCCGGTGAAAGGACGATCCATCACCCAGCTCCAAAAGAAAACTCCATTTTCCGATCACCAACTCAGAATTGCAGGAAAGCCAGTCATGCTACTAAAAATGTTTACGTTATTAATTAACAACATTAGAGCTGTTAATGAACATGATTAAAGCTGTTCACAATTAATTAACCCGGAGAATTCCTACAGCTGCATCAGTTCAGCGCAGGTGACTGGGATGAGGCTTCTGGCTTTATAATCTGTGCAAAAACACCACCAAGAGCTGGTTCTGCCTCTCGCCACCTTTGGTGCCACCCCCCTCACTGCCCATCTGGCCTCCGTGGGACATTTTAGGAGTTGGGTTTCCCTCAAAAAGAGGTACCACAATGCAGCATTGCTCTAAGGCTTGTAAGCTTAATTAATGCGAACAATAAAATGATTTCTAAAGCTAAGTAGAAATGTTCATATCTCAGCTCTATTTTGTAACTGCAATAATTCAAGTTCTTAATGTAATTTATAAATCCTCAGGACCTTGGGTGTGCTACTTCAGGAAGTATTTTGTTGTAAATTCTCTACTAAATTAGCAATGCTGTTTTCTAAGTCATAAAAAGGCATAATCACATTTCTAGCAGTATGAGAGAATTTAGTACCTCAAGCCCTCTTCTGTCATTACTCTTGTAGGCCACAGACTCTGACTCCCCGAGGCAGGTCCCAACCTAGCACTTGAAGCTAAAACCTGTCTTGTCCCAGAATTCAGAATAAACGTGTGCAAATCACCAGTGATACTCGGCTCTGGTGGGGTGCCAGAGGACAAGACCCTGTCTCTCATCCCTGTCAAGTTGAGCAACTCTTCTAGTCTGTGTGGCCATGACTTTTAGATGAAATGTAAGAGAAAAGCAGCTATTGAAACAAATATTACAGTGCCTTTTACTTTTCTTCAGCAACTGTGTCCATAATGCACTATCATTGACATACCATAGAACAGTTTGGGTTACAAGAGAGCTTCAAAGATCATCTAGTCCAATCCCCTGCCATGAGCAGGGACACCTCTTACTAGATCAGGTTGCACAAAGCAGTTGATTATTTAGATAATGAGACTACGTAGAATAAAACAAAGCTTAACTTGAAGCAGCAAAAAAATAATCTCATATCAGGGTCTGGTCCGGCTTCTAAGAGAGATTAGGAATTCACATGCAGACCAAGCTGCCCTTGCTCCTATGAAATACCTGCATATTCCCCCGAACCCTCTGGAAGAGTGAAGAAATGCCCCCAGGGGAGGACAAGCGTTGTTTCCAGCAGCTGGAGTTGAGAGCAATTGAAGATGTTTCTTGCCCGGCTCTGCAAGGATGGATTCGGATCTCCTGAGCTTCAGAGATCTGGAAGCTGGTACCACCTCTGTGCCAGTGTCTCAATCCCCTCCAGAGCCCACACGGGACCCTGGGTGACCACGCTTGGCTTGGCCAGGTCCCAGGACTGGGTGATTTGCTCCCAGGGAGGGCCATTTCCTCACACTGATTATAGAGAAACTTCAGGTGAGTAACTCCAATACAGCCACCTGCACTGGAAATGTCTACACCTGGAGAGGCAAACTCTGTTCAGACAGCTGCTTAGATATTTATCTAAATTATACATAAATTCCTTCAAAAAATCATACACATTCAAAAAAAGAAGCCCAGCTTTCCCATATGAATTTGTTTTAAGCATATTCACATAGGTAATAAATTTACTAAAAATCATTTATATTGACTTTTAACCAAACACAGCTTCTTTATGTACTGTATTCTAAAGATCAATTTCCTTTTTTTTTTTTTTTTTAAAGAAAACAAGCAACACACTTTCCATCATAAAATCCCATCACTGCCCTCCTGTTACTAATCAGAGGGAGAACATTTAGTTTGTGCAGAAAGGGATAATTCATTCATTCTTGAAAGTACATGAATAAATATAAGTTGTTCAGTGCTTAATTATCTAATCTCCTGAGGGTGGTAAGTGATGGATTCATTATGTAAATAGGCATAAGTAGTCTATTTTAGAGAACAGTTTACATAAATGCATTTGTTTTTATTTTAAATTCCTATTTCCCACAGATTGAGAGCAATGTTGATATGATTAATTTTTGATAAAATATTCCCATGTTGTGTCAACAGTGTCCTGGACTCAATTGTAACAGCCACGCATTTCCCCAGCCCATTTATTAATTTGAAAAGTAAAATTGCTAATGGTCTGATAGGCTCTCAGAATTACTTCTGGTGGTCGTGCCAGTTAAACATGTGACTCAAAAGATTTGCCTCTTTTTCTTAAGAAGAGTCAAAAACATACTATAGCATCCTCCTCTGCCTTTCTCCAAATAACTACGGAAGAGCAGCATTAAAATCTCTCACTGAACCCCCAGGAAAAAAAAAGAACTTTATGTTTTTTTTTGGGATGGATGTGAGGTGTTAACAGCTGCTCTCTGTGTTTTGCACTCTCTATCCTACTGGAATTGAAAGACCTAATTAGCATCAGTTGTTTCACTGTCACAAAAGCAACAGTTGTCTCTGGTAAAAGGTTTATTTCAGCATTTCTAGGAGTTAAAAAGTTTTTCCCAGTCCTTCAGAAATTCCTAAGCTTTGAAATGGAGAACTCTTTAGCACGGGCAGGTTCTTTCAAGGCAATGAGGCTTTTAAGAACAGCCACTATCTATATTCAAACTATGGTATTTCAGAGTTTCAGAGGACCAAAACCCATATGAAACCACTCAACTTTTTTTTGTAACTTCTGTAAGTTACAGCAGCTGAACTGATTTATACCTGATTTCAGGCAGAAAAAGACAGCTTCTGGTGGAGGTGGTGGCGTGCCAAGTTTCTCCCTGGAGTGAATTTTTATGGCTGCTCTATAAACCCCTAGGGTTTATCATGGAAATACTGTCAGAGCATTAAGTCCAGCATGACTTGTGGGAACCGCTGTAAAGTGTACGTAAATTACTTCGAAAATAGAGACCAGCCAGGCCACAGGGTATTTGGGGTTCAAGAAGCATTCACATACAGTTTAAAACCACTGAGACATCAAAAATGGCTGCATCGAACTGCTCCAATCTCTCACCCTCCTTTCATTTCACTTTTTGAGTTCTTGGCCAGCATTATGCAATGAATGGGATACGCTGAAAAATGCATGAGCCAGGAAACAAGGCGCCTAGAAAAAAGCCCCACACTGCTTCTAAACCCCCCATTACGGGTTTCTAAAAAAAGAAAATAAATAAATCCCAAGCATTTAAAATCAGGTGAATTTATTTCTTTCATATCCCCACATTTACTGCGTTCATAAACAACCAAATCAGTGATAGCATACCTTTCGAGTTGTAAATAAGCACTAACAATATTTTTCATGGAGCTTTCATTGCTCTTTCTATGGATGACTGCAAATTTAGCCGTGGTGATTATACGGGTTTTGCATCTTTTCTGACTGTAGCTACGCTCAGGATACTTAATAAATGCAAGGACTCCGCTTTCCCGTGCTCAGGCCGTCCCAAGCCAGAACCTCAGCTATTTCATCCCCCTCCTTCGCCTCCCACTCCAGCCACCGCCTGTTTGGGTTTTCCCTGATTAAAGTCAGAGTTCAGTCTCTCTCCAAGGCTTTTTTGGTGATTTTCCTTTACGAACAGCTTCCCGGGTCCCAGGTCGGCGGTACAAAATCAGAGCACATTTCGTTTGTAAATTAGAATTACATAAGCAGGGGAAAAAACCCAACGCAATAAAAAGTGAGTGGCTCTAGGGCGTACCCAGATTATTTACGCCACGCGCCCCTGGCTGGACATGGGACTTGCATGGGATCGTTCAGAAATCCTGCAGAGCAGGATTATGGACTTACAGACTCCAGCTACGCCGGGGCTCAGCCCAACGCGCGGCTTGAGGATGCATTTCTCCTTGTCCCAATGTCGGTGCTGCCGGTCCCACCTTGGAGGGTCAGGCTTCGGACCGATTTAATGCGGGCTGCAGGGATGTATAGCTCCGAACCGGCACAAACGGTGCGAATTCGGCTGGGGGGAGACCGTGCAAGGCTACGGCAAGGTTGTTCTGCAGCGACATTTATCCAGATAACGTCTTGCATTTTAAAAATACATGAGTTGCGAAAAACTTCTGCATCAGCACTCTTGCCCATGTCCTTCCCATATTCCAAACCACCGAACTAAAGTTTGGGAGAAAGTCAGAAACGGGCAGACGAACGGCAGCGATCTGCAAAGAAACAGGTAATTAAATAGCGTTTACTTCTGGAGAGGAGGGTGAAGGGAAACCAGCGAGCAAAGAAGAGTACCTAAAGAAAATCCCCTGGTCCGTGCTATCAGCACATCTATTGTTGTGAGCAGGTTTTCTCCCGGTTAAACCTTTTCCAGCCGAATCCCTGCAGTTAAGAGCTTTTTAACAACCGCAGGGAAAGGGCCGGGTAATTCATCAGCGCTCCTGCGCGATGCCTGGCAGGCAGCTGGGATGTCGGCACAAAATTTGGAATCAGCATTTCAAAGCTGGCGTAGCTCGGCCTTTCCCTGGGTTTAGGTCTCCGTGGGGAATTGCAGGACGGACAACAAAAGGTTTGGAAGGCACCAGCAGGGAAGGGGTAAGTACAAGGCTTCATGCGGCCACCGAAGCGGCTTCTCCGGCAGAGTGGAAACCTCTGCAGAGAGCTCCGGAGATGGAGACGAGCGGTGGTGGCGGCAGGAGAAGTGGATTTAAGTCATCATCCAGAAAGTGACCCCTGTTCTGCCTCAGTTTCCCCCATGGTAAAGACCTCTCCAGGTCATTCCAGGAATAACACATTTGAAAAGACTTCTCAGCAACCCTGGTAATAGGGGCCACACAAAGACCCACGAGCATGTCGTGTCTGTGGATTTCTCATTAAAAACCCTTAGAGGCTCACAGATAAAATCCACATATAAAACTGCAATTTAATTACATGAAAATACTTTGAAGCAGAGATTTGCAGCTACTGCTGTGAGAAACTTAAATTCCAGTAATACAAGAATGATAAATGCCGCATCCTTGAAAGTAACAGGAAAAACAAATCATCCAGACTATCATATTAAAAGGCATACTGAAAAGCAAGATACGCTGGCAAAATCAAACGTGGCCAGTAACACTTTGTGCACTAACCGACATTAGCTTCTTGAAACTTTTAAATCTGCAGAGCAAAATGATTTATAGAAGCTGTTCTTTATCATTCAGGCTTATAATCTTATGTCACATAAACCCCCCCTCCCCCCGGCATTAGAAGAACATTCAGGTTGCAAAGGGAAGCGACGGCAGGAAAGGAGAGCGGGGACAGCCGGCATCACTCGGTCGCACGCGCGCCCTTCTGCATTCCATCAGCATACGCTATTTTTGCACAGAAGGGACAGGGCTTATTTAGAGAGCAGCTATTCAATATTTTGTTTTTCTTATCTTACATCCTCAACCTTATTTTCAACTATTCAAATGTAGCTCTGAAGGCAGAAATGATTCGTTTCTCCCTGGATTTTTCTGTAACACCCTTCACTGTTAAATCCACTTCAGAAACGCTCGTGAGCACCTTTGACATGTTGGCTTTAAGTGAGTGGTGCAGCCTCAGAGAGGGATTATTCTGTACAAAATACTTTTTAGCCCCTCTGCCTCCTTTCTGCTCAGCTCCAGCCTGCTCCCAGCTCTGACCTGGCCGAGACCCCCAGTCCCTGCCGAGCTCCAGTCACCCCACGGACCATGCTGGTCCCAGCCTCCCTTCCCCACTGTCATAGAATCATAGAATCGTCTGGGTTGGAAGGGACCTGTTGAGATGATTGAGTCCAACCATCAACCCAACGCTGCCAAACCCACCACTATCCCGTGTCCCTCAGCTCCGCGTCTGCCCGTCTGTTCAACACTTCCAGGGACGGCGACTCCACCACTGCCCTGGGCAGCCTGTTGCAATGCTTGACAACCCTTTTGGGGAAGAATTTTTTCTCAATATCCATCCTAAACCTTCCCTGGCGCTACTTGAGGCCATTTCCTCTTGTCCTATTGTCACAGCCTCCGGATTAGACGTCTGCCCTCCTCACACCTCCCAGGTCCAGCAAAGGCTGATGGGGACAAACTGTGGCATGGTCCTGCTCCTGCCTCTGCAGGGACGGCCGCCACCGCTTCTCACCCCAGGAATTTCTCTGCCAAAACCTGAGAAGTATTTCCCTAAGTTTGCATCTGAAAGCTCGGCCCCATTTGGGCTGCTTCTGCTCCTACAGCCCTCAGCCCACCTCTGCTCTCCTGCCACGCCAAGCTCCTGCAACAGGTTCTTCATCATCCGTTCCCAACAACAGTATGGAAAATAATGAGCACATTACCATTCCTTCTTCCTATGAAAATGGTCTCTTTTTTCCCTATTTTTTAATTGTTCCCCTCTCAATTTCCACCAACTGCATCTCATTATCTCTTTGTATGGGATATTAAATGGCTCTGTGCTACCCACCACCTCCTCCCTATACAGGCGATTACGGACCACAGCACAGAGATTTCTCTTGCACTAATGGAATACAATCTTAGATACCACCATTTTGGTAATGGCTGTTGAATATTGACTGTTTAGGCTGATTGCAGTAGGTACATGCCTTTTTTACATCTAATGATCACAAATTAAAATCAGCTCGATAAGCTGAACATTTGAGGAGTGTGTACACTGCACTATAAATAATGAATTATTGCTGGTTAAGTCTATAACTTAAACACAAACACAATCTTTAAACTTGTATTCAATTTACAGCAGCCGAGTGGGCCAAATGAAAGCTTGTTTAATGCTAAATTATTTGCCAGCACAGCCACCATATGCCAAGTGCCCCAAATAACAATATTCATCACATCAAGAGTCTGGGGACAGTTTCTTTTTAAGATCTTTAGCACAGTGCTCGTCACAAATATTATCAACCAGATGCTCTGTTTTTCCAACAAACGATTCACTCAGTGTGGAGAAAAAAACCCAGAAATTCTCTCAGACTGCAAGTCCGTGTGCACATCATGTCACAGAAATGCTTAAAGCGGTGTCCCCCCTCATAGCCGGTTCCTCCCTGAACAAGAGCCTTCCTCCCCTGCTCCAGCCTCCCCTTCCCCCCCCTCTATTTTTTGCAGCTATGCAGAGACACAGCAGCAACATCCAAAATATATTCATTCACTCACCAAAGGTCAGATACAAATTAGTACATCATAAGAAGCCACTATCTCATGCAGAACATCAGCGCTGATGGCTCAATTGCTTTTGCTAATATCTTACCTAAATAACAGCTCTGTGATAGGAAAACTGCAGAAAACAGTATTAAAGTGTAGCTACTGCTCAGGACGGTAATGTCAAAGTTAAAAATCCCCAACGTAAAACCTGCAGCCAGCACAAGTATTAATAAGATCAGTGGCTGGCGTGTACACGGCAGTATTTATTAGCCATTGTGTAAATCATGGCTTTGATTATGAAATGATTCTCACAAACGTAACATGACATTCATTCACTACGATACAACACATACCTGCAGGGCATTCAGTGAAAAGCCTTCTGCAGTACTTTAATTGATGTATTGTCCTTTGTGGCTTATACCCATTCAAAGCAATCTCAAATCCTACATTTTTAATTGACTCAACTGTATTATTATTAACTTGGGTAAACAATTAATGGTAATTTATGGAGCTAGTTAGTCCCAACACTGTTGCAGCACCAGACATGATGACTGACAAGGTTTGGTTTGGATTTTACATATGGCTCGTGAGACACCGCATACCAAAAGGGCCCATCCACGATCACAGGTTCACGGGGCAAAGCTTTCTTCAAACGTACACTAAAAAAAGTGGTTCATGCCCTACGGAGATGTAATGGAAACGTGCAATAGTTCCAGAAGACGGCATGGGAAACCAAAGCACGGTTAGATAAAATGACTCGTGTTGAGCAGAGCAAACCTTGTCTCCCTGCTCGTGAGCGGTACTGCCAAACCCCCCCAAAATGTCATAAATTATTGTGGGAAGAATTGTTTACATCTTATCCCAGAATTCTGCTTTCAGAGGTTTTCACTATGGCGACCAGCTCAGCTACAAGTATTTGGGCTTTCTCTGTCTCTGGCAAGACCCCAGGTGCATGAGTGAGTGTTTCTGGCAGTGGTTAATCATAGGTGGAATGGATTTAATAGGCATTAGCTAAATTATGCTATTTGAACCAGGTGACACACGAATACTCTTTCACTTATCTTACAGTTATGCTTCATCTTTCGCCAAGCCTCTAATTTCTCTACCTTTTTGACTATTTTCTCCCTTCCTCTTACCAAGGCTACACTGAGCAAGACAGCAAAATTCCAATGCGTGCAATTGAGAAGATTGCCTCTTATCCTATAAAAAAGGACATCCCACAAATGAAAATGCCTCCAACTAGTCCCTAAACCCAAGAGACACCGCTCTTTCAGTCCAGGTCAGATCAAGGAGGACTGTGACTTTCCACCCGCGTTTCATTAGGAACAGAGGACGGCAGTGCTCAGCGCTGCCGTGAGTGAGGCAAACCTCACCTCCAACCATGGGCAATATGAGCTCTCCAGGAAAATTCCTCCAGGCAAAGCGGTGGTCAGTTGGCTCGTTGGAGGGGCTCACAGCACAGCAAGGCTGTGAGAGTTGGGGGGGTTCAGCCTGGAGAAGAGAAGGCTCTGGGGAGACCTTAGAGCCCCTTCCAGTGTCTAAAGGGGCTCCAGGAGAGCTGGGGAGGGACTTTTTACAAGGGCATGTAGGGATAGGATGAGGGGGAATGGCTTCAAACTGGAAGAGGGGAGATTGAGATGAGGTATTAGGAAGAAATTTTTCACTCTGAGGGCGGTGAGCCCCTGGCGCAGGGTGCCCCGAGAAGCTGTGGCTGCCCCATCCCTGGAGGTGTTCAAGGCCAGGTTGGACGGGGCTGGGAGCAACCTGGGCTGGGGGGAGGTGTCCCTGCCCAGGGCAGGGGGTGGAACAAGATGATCTTTAAGGTCCCTTCCAACCCAAACCATTCTATGATTCTATGAATGCTTGATAAACCTCGCCAAGTAGGTTGGAGCAGCTCCTGTCACTATTCAAGCGCTCTCTGAAATGCTCCCTGCCCATCTCTGCTGTGGCTGTCCCCTGGCAGCAAGCCAACAACTGCAGCTGAAAAGGAAGAACATCAGTGGTGTCTCCAGGTGTGCACTTCTGTTCTGCGTAGGCATCTTCTGTTCTTTGCTCCATGTTAAAGCTACGCCTGTAATTTTAAATCCCCCCTCCGAAGCCATGGCTACCTCATTACACCTCATGTGCTGCAAATCATTAACTCTCAGTATAAATCAAGAGCAATGCTTATATAGGAAATGTCAAGGATGAAGTACTGAAGTCAGGGACATATTGTGAAAAAAGGCTCTTAATGATTCAGAGTAATATATTTCAGATGTTTGAGCAAACAATGCATTCATAAACCATGGCAGAACTGCTCCTTTCAGACTGAACGGAGCCTTTATTCCCAAGTTACAGATAATAGTGATTGAATGAAGGAGAAAAGCCAAGGACACTAACCCAGGTAAATCACTGCTCCCCGATATTTTCAAGCAAGGAGGTATAGAAATATTTCATGTCGACCTTCCGTAATACTGCCTACTGCAGCGTGGAAACTTGCTTTAACTATTTTCTCCTAGCTTCTTCACCTAGCCATACCTGAGGGTATTAAGCACTCATCAAAATTTGTGCCACATCTTTAAGGAAAAAAGCATGCTTATCTCCTGCAGGGTTACACAGGTTGGAAGGCAAAAGTCAGGAGAGTCCTCCTTTCCAGTCTCCCATTAATGGGAGACGTGGCACAAGGGCTCCACACACCAGCCGTATATGTCCTTGGAGACCACCCCGAGGAGAAGCCTGGCTGTCACGCTTGCCAGAGCACTAAAGGAAAAACCTCCATGGGTTGGTGTCTTGTGAACATGGTCTTGGAAAGACTTTTAAGTCTGAAATGGCCTTGCTCCAGGACTATGTGGACCATACCACTGAGACCTCCCGTTTGCTGTAATGGCAGCAGGAGATGCAAACCTGCACTTGGTCTTGAGGCATGAAATGCAGCAAATGTCTAAGAACTCAAAAGGGTATTTCATGACAGAAGAGGATGCAAGTAGTTTATGTGTGATGCCTAATACAGAGCGGGAGAAGTTGGCATTTGTCCAGGATGTCAAGGTGAACAACAACCCCTCTATTACGAAAAATGTTATGGGTGAATCTTAAATGACTACAGATGGTCAGGTGTTGATTTTGCATGTCCTTTGAAAGACAGTACTGTCAGCAAAACAGTGCCTTCTAACCAAATTTTGAAGTTCAATACTCTGTCAGCAGGAAGAGTGTTGGCTCTTTAACTGACTCATCAAAATACCGTTCTTTTAGTTTCCTCTGGTGACTTTCCATTCGAGTACTGCTCTGTGGCTGGTTCTCGAGAACAAGAATATCTGCACAATTCATAGTTGGGTTTTTTCCTCTCCCCAGTAATATTCCTTTATGGAAAGAACGTAAAAATCCTTGCTTTACAGATGGTGAGCTGAAGCAGAGACAGACGTTATTTAGCTGCAGTTACACAGCGTATCTGAAGCAGAACCAGACACATGCCTTATTTCCCAAGGTTACTCTTCCAGCCTCTCCGAGATTACTTTATAATCCCATTATAGGTGGAATAGCTACGTACACACAGCTGCCTTCTTGGAGCGCTCGTCTTAAAATGTGAGCAAGGTTTGAGTTTTCAGTGGTCGTCATGCCATGGTTTGCCCTTGGCTTCTGCAAGGGTTTGCAGAAGGGCAGAGTGGGGACATTTACCATCGAACCTGAAAAAATGGTCTGAGAGGAGACTGGGGGCTGGATAAAAATATATGACCACTGAACTAACCGCCTAACACCACAAGAAATGTCATCAAAAGGCTTTCTGCATCTTCATGCCGTTACATTACACTGTAAGTCATCTGAGTTGGTATTGCTGGAGTCTTTTGATCCTTGCTCGGTCTTTGCGTGTGCTCTGGACACGTGCACCAGATACCTCTCCCAAAAGCAAAATGGGGTGTGCCATCCCATGGCAATGGTGCCTATAGGACTAGGGCAACAAGTCACCTCCTCGGCTGTGCTGGCAACCTTCCTTGCCTCTTTCCTACTTCAGCCAGAAGCTTTTCTTCATCCCCCACTTCAGAGGGAGAAGATGGCCCTGTGTCCTAGGCAGGGCACCCCCCGCACAGGTCGGGGCGGGGGTCCCGGCAGCTCCACTCCTCCCGGGCTCCCTCCCAGCCTCATCACCCTGACATCACTGTCACATTCATCATCGGGCGATGCATGCAAACAGAAAATACAATAGACTAACTCATTTATTTCCATTTGTTATTGATGACCTTTCATGACTTTCATAACTCTGCCTCGCTCCACCACTCATGAGTTATGAGGTCATCCGTAACTCAAGGAAATAAATGAAGTTTCCCATCAGCCTATTGTATATCCCCATTTATTACCTTTTTATTACCAACCTTTAAAGTTTTATCCCCTGGTATCTCGTTTTACAGTGGCGTAACATTGAGATGCAGGGATGTATATGAATCAGACCAAAACTGGGTCAGTTCAGGTGGGTTTCACTGGAGGAAGAGCTATGCTGACCCATAGATACAAGTGCCATTTCCCCCAAGCCCTCAGGCCATGTCTGAGCCTCTACAACCAAATTATGCCAGTGCTCAGGATCTTGCGTTTGTACTAAACGAGGTACAATGTTTTCTTCTGACTAATTCATGCTAAGATCATTTGTGGAACATGGTTTGCCATAGAAATGACAAGACATATCATACAAATCATTGTTTCAAAGGTTCAGAGAAGATGTTTGAAGGCTCACTGCTAGAGGATATGATGGCTGTACAGCGTTGCATACAACAGATTGAATAATGATCCTTCAAGAAGCTTCAGCTGCAGCATTTCTGTGCAACTGCAGTGCTTCTTAACAGAATCACTTTTGTCTTTGACCTGTCAGTAAAATACCAGAAGAATTAAATCAGACGGTACACTAATCCTTAAGGTAATACTGAAATTCTTTGGCTGTATTTATCGCAGGAGCTCCCGCTCTCCAGATGCCTTAAGGACTGGTTTTGCAGGGCATGGCAGCCTGCGCATACTCCTGCTTCCCACAGAGATGCTGCAGTTCCCTTGAGGTCCTTGGCTTCGCAAACCACGAAATGAGCCGTGGCCAGTGCTGGCCTGGGGACAGCCCTCCTCGGGGGAGAAGGGAGGGAGGAGGGAATGCATTGGCCAGATAAGAGCAAACTCCTTTGAAAATTTGGGGCTCCAGACTCCATGCTGGAATCAGGGCAAGCAAGGTCCCTTCTCCACGCAACAGAAAACCACAAAGGGCAAGAGGCTTCCCTAAGTCTAGAAGCGGAGCAAACCATGAGGAAGGCTAGAGCTGTCTTCCACGAGTTTTGCATGACACAAGAAACGGCGGCTGCAGAAATTGGCTGCTGATCAGTGTAGACAAACGTGAAATAATTAGCCCATAAGCAGAGAACGTATTGAGGGAGCAGCTGCTAATTGCTGCAATCATGTGCAACACTCAACAAGACGTGTGCCTTAATTTATTAATTTATTTATTTTGAACGTAAACCTTTGAGACCACCATTTAGTCCACAGTAAGAGAACCAAAGCAAAGCTATTATGCCATGAGAAAACAAACAAAACACCGTGACTTCTCTTCTTGCTTACTGTACCTAGGTGGCCGTGGCAAGGAGCAAAGCATCGCTGCCCTGTGAAACCAATACTGCAGCCCCAGAACCCGCCCAAGACCAGAAAGATTGAGGTTAGGGCATAAATAAAGTCTTCACTAATTTAAGAGTCAAATATCAGGACTATGCACTTCCAAAACACGAAAGGATTGGAGACCTGATAATACTGATATATTGCCACACTTGCAAAGAGTAAGAGACTGCTATAATAAGGAAATATGGGCAGACTGGAAAACTCAGAGCAGCTTCATAAAATAAAACAAACAGATCTTCAAAAATATTTTTTTCAGGCAATTAAGCGAAGTCAAGAATACGGAGGGAGCACTGGCTTCTTTCCAAAGGGAAGGCTAGAAAATAAATTGAAAGGATAAGAAAATGGTCTCTGAATGAGGACCAAATTCCATAGCTCATGGGACCATTTCTACTGACTTTGTAGAAAGTCAGTTTGCTCTAAAAATACAAATGTAAATGTCTTCCCCTGGACCTAAATTAAGGATCCCCTTGCCCGGAGAATAGGGAGCTCCCCAACCTCAGTTCATGCTGAAGGGTTTATTCCACACAGCTCAGGACAGGGAGAGGAGGGGGGCTGGGGACTTGTGCCAACCTTGACCAACAGCTGGGAGCTGATCCTAGAAGAAGAACAGCGGAGAAATGGTCCCCTTCCTGATGGGATACTCAAACCCAGGCAAATCTGTCCTGGACAAGGAATACCATGTGCTTAAATACTCCCTGCTCTTGGGAACAGAAATGAGGAATATGACCCTCTGCTCTTCATGTAACAGTTTCCCATTGCGGTTCACTTTTGTTTTCATTGAAATGGGAAAACATCTTCACGGAAGTATCCCTTCTTTCCATAACTCTTCCTTGTTTTGTGAAACAACACCTTCTCAAGTAACATTTCCCTGCAAGCCCTGGTAAGAAGTTGGATCTAGAGGAGCTGAGCAGCAAAGTATATAGCCTGCAGAAGACTTTATTGGCAGTAGGGTAGAAGTCTTTCACAACCCTTTACAGGTGAATGGGGAAAACTCAATAATGTTCACCATCATTATTGAGTATAGTTATTAGCTTTGAACGTTTTCTAAAATAAGCCTGTCATTAAGACAAACGTCTTGTTAATGGTAGGAATTTCCCAACTGAAGCATTAAAAAACCTGCAGTGCCTGCATCATTAGCTGCCTTGGAAAGCTCCAGCACTCTCCTCAGCTCCGTGTCACAACGGCCAATGCCACCTTCTGCTCCACTCATCTGCGCTGCGTCCACCCCAGAGCCCTTCCCATAGTAATTCCTACTGTCTGCAAAGCCTCTCATGGCCCTGCCATGTGCTGATCCTTTCTGTCTGCATTGCAGACAAAGGGGACATCTGCACTAACTTGGAGTGGAGGAGAACTTTAGAAGACTAGAAGAAAGGCCGTCACATCATGACCCGCAGCACGTTCAGCTGCGTGATGTACGGGATTAAAATGGTATGATCCTGGCAACTGCAGCTCTGTCTGAGGAAAAGCCAACAGGAAATAACTGGGCAAACCAACAATTTTTTCTCCTGAAAATATGGCCCGATTACCTGCCAGATCGTTTCCCAGTCCTGCTCCCATCCTCTGGGATAGCTGTCCCTTAGGCCCTCCCCCAGCACCCCTCTCTTCTCCAGCAGCTCCCCATCCTGCCCATAATGACATCCTCAAAACTCTCTGGTCCCACATTACAGCTCAACCTGCCTTCATATGTTCCTATTTATAACACACCACGATGACGCTACCCAAACCAACAGAGCAGGTGACTCCTCATACACGTGGTCTACAAGTTAGGACTTTGAAACTGGAGACCCCCTCCATACTTAACAGAGAGAAAGTCAGAGGTACCCATCTCTGACTGGTGAAGGTAGTGCGAGCCCAAAGTAACCGAGGTATTAACTTAAGCCCCTCAATTAGATGTCCTGGATTAGGTGGGATGAAGAATGGGTGCCTCGGGACATACTTACGTCACCTTTCTGTAAATAAAAGTCATGTTTTCCATTACAAAATGCAATAAAAGAAAATAAATATTTTATAAGCCTAGGGGAACCTAACATTTTTTCCTCTCCCTACTAGAGCTGCTTTAGCCAGCATTGTGCTCCCTGTTTCAGTACAACAGAAGTTAATATTTTCAGTATCCGTACACGCTATCCGCACAGCCAGGTTCTAACCAAGCAGTTACCAGCACGTATTGTGGGAACGGTCACTGTTAGTGACAGACTACGACGATTTATTTAAATATTTAACATCTTATGTTCACAAGGCCCGATTCTTGTCTTCCAAGGTCTGATTTTTAACCTGACCCTGATATTCCAAATTTTAACCACGACAGGTGTCGCTGGGACTCTGTGCTGCTAACAGCATCTGGAGCCAGCAAAAATCACCTTGCACTTGAAATGACCTTGACAAAGTGACTTCTATTGAAATAACTGAGCTTCCCAGGTTCTTCTGAAAATAATAGAAATACATCTCCTGTAATGTAATTTAAGAACTAGCTACCAGGCTGAGGGCAGTTTTGATTTTATTGATATTAGTTTAGTGAACACTGTATATTGTAAAACTGATAGAGTGGGAAAATGACTTCACTAGATATCAAATTTGATGGAGCTGGTAGCTGACTGTAAACCTAAGTATGGGAACTATTACCTAAGGAGGTACTCAGTATTTCATTGTGGATTTTTTAATGTTTCATATTCAGAATAACCTAAAACAGTGGCCCTGAAAACAATAAAATATGCTTGTGTAATACCGCCATTTATGTGCAGTTACACTTCATTATCCCTGTAATCTAACATGGTGGCTCAAAAAGGAGAACATGAGCATTTTCTGAGTGATTTAGCAGGATGCTTTAATGATGTATTGAAAATGAACATTGACCCTATGTAATAGGTGCTAAACTGACACTCTTAAAGCACTCCATCCGTTTCACTCAGACTGACTATCCTTCTTAAATCATCACTGTGTCATTTTTATGATGCAGATCCATCTATTGAGACTACGGGACTGTGAAATGTCATAAAAAAAAAGGCAGTAAGAAAAAAAATAAAATTAAGTTGCAGGTGGCAAGTATTAGCATTTCAAAAATGCTCTGTTGCATTACACTATTATTCCATCTCTGTCAAGGAGCAACAAGATTCAATTCTCACCTTAAAGAGCCTGTGTTGTTGAATGCATTAGCTCAGGGTGCGAGGAACCCTTGTGCCCGCTGAAGGGCATTTTGCAATAAAGGTAAAATATATTTAGGACTAAATTTGATAGGACACAAGGGTCAGCCTCCCCCTCAGCTGACAAAGCCATGATTGCTTCTTTTCTTCCCTGTTGTGTTCCTTAGCTCCCAGGCTTTCCACAAATTAAAGCGTCGAAACTTTTTGCCCACCAGAAAAGCTGAAATAAAAGGCCGGGTGGCAGGGGAGTTAATTGTAACCCTAAAGGGTCGGGCTCTCTAGCTGGCAGGGCTCGTCTGAGTGTTTACGCAATGCAGACCAAGGACATTTTGTTATGGAAAACAGTGGTTCCCTTCAGCTTATTTCTAACTCTCGAGCTTTAAGCTGAAGTGAGATTACAAACTGAGTTAAATCCCCTGAAATCACCACCGGGCAGAGAAACATCCCATGCAGGATGTCAAGGATTTTCAGTTTAAGGGCATATGTGAGGCTGTGAGTAGAGCTATAATTAAAATGTGTAATTATTCATAATGATTTCCTAGAGAGGAGCAGGCTGGCACTTCAATGGTAGGATGCCATCAGCCATCCTCGTTTGCGGCGACTGAAGGATTCCTGCCACCGGCCAGCGGATTTTTATGCTCAGAGACCAAAGACATTGACTCAAATATGTAGTGAAGTAATTCGCTAAATCTGATTAAGTCCATCTAGAAATTTCTATCTATTTCCACCCTAGAAAATGCCTTGTGTTGCAACGTGTGAGCACCTCAAGAACTGTAGCATCTATTTATTATACCCTGGGAAGGAGGAGAAAGGGGATCTCGTCAGCAAACCTGACCTGCTTGGGTCTGCAGAGGCAGAGAAATTCCCACGCAGGACCCCAAAGCATGATTCAGCTCCAATATCCTTGTCTTAATAAGTGCCGTGACCCAAACATTTTCAAAGATCCCTAATAGATTTTGATTCTCAGCTCCTACAGAAAATAAAACCTAAATCTTCTGAGCCCTTTGCAGGTGGTGTAGAAATAATCTTTATCATTCCAAAGCTGCAGTTTTAAACCCCAGCATCTCTGCGCAACCAAAGGTTGTAAGCATCGTGTTTCTTCAAATCGAGAGGATTATTTTCCATGTTCATGGAAGTTGCACCACACTAATGAGTCATAAATGATTATACTTGATGTCTGCTGCTCTCCCAGGTGGGAATTTACTATCAATACAATTCTGGATGGAAAATTACAAAAGAAAACTTGGGAGGGGAAGACAGAAACATCACTGTTTCGTGACTGTTTTATAAAATTCGGTGATGCGAAGCTTCCCACAAGTCTGTATGATTGTAGGAATTATGGAGTAACAGTTGGTCGGGATACATCCCTGCCGGGTTCTCTCTACTGACCACCTTGCTCTTCACACACAAAGTAACATTATAAAAGATTCATAATTTTCTTAAATTTTGGTTAGTTTTTTATATGTATGGCAAATTCAGAAAAAAAATTCCTGATTCCAAGTGCAGCCCAGCTGCCGGGTTTAAATCCAATACTGCAAAACACCCAATATTAGAGCTTCACATGATAGTGGTAATAATAAGGTGTATATATTTTTTTTTCTGTAGCATGGACTAAACACTGGACATTTCTCTAATCTTGTTACTGAAAGCTGCTGAGCAATTCCCGCTGCGGTTTCCAGAAAGCAAATAAAAAAGACAAATTCATTTTCAGCAGGTTCCTGGGATGGAGCATTTCAGCTCGAATGGATTCGGTTTGGCAAAGGCATCTAGAACTGGAAATAAAATCTCTCTATGGGAAGCACTAAGCAGAGGCTGCTCCGGGACAGGCAGCCCCATGCCACCATGCTGCACGGGGCATGCCGGCACCCACAGCTCTGCAGAAGGCGGGCAGGAGCAGAAAGCTCCATCTTTTTCTTAAACTCTCCTCTTTTCCTGCCTTGTTTGCCCTTTCTTGGCTCCTTCTGAAACCACGTTAGGATTTCAAAGTCTTGGCCCTATAGCCCACCTCCTGTGAAGTCCTCTCCTCCATCTCCTCCATCGATACCGGCTGGGGATGGAGGGATGGAGAGCAGCCCCAAGGAGAAGGACTTGGGGGTGTTGGTGGATGAGAAGCTCCCCAGGAGCCGGCAACGTGCGCTGGCAGCCCAGCGAGCCCCCCGCACCCCGGGCTGCATCCCCCGCAGCGTGGCCAGCAGGGCGAGGGGGGGATTGTGCCCCTCTGCTGCGCTCGGGGGAGACCCCCCTGCAGTGCTGCCTCCAGCTCGGGGGGTCCCAACAGCAGAAGGACACGGAGCTGTTGGAGCGGGGCCAGAGGAGGCCCCGGAGATGCTGCGAGGGCTGGAGCCCCTCTGCTGGGAGGACAGGCTGGGAGAGTTGGGGGGGTTCAGCCTGGAGAAGAGAAGGCTCCGGGGAGACCTCAGAGCCCCTTCCAGTGCCTAAAGGGGCTCCAGGAAAGATGGGGACAAACTTTTTAGCAGGGCCTGTTGTGACAGAACAAGGGGTAACGATTTTAAACTAAAAGAGGGAAGATTTAGACTAGACATAAAGAAGAAATCTTTCATGATGTGGGTGGTGAGACACTAGCGGAGGCTGCCCAGAGAGGTGGCCGATGTCCCATCCCTGGAGGTGTTCAAGGCCAAGTTGGAGGGGTCTCTGAGCAACCTGGGCTGGGGGGAGGTGTCCCTGCCCATAGCAGGGGCCTGGCCTAGGTGACCTTTAAAGGTCCCTTCCAATCCAAACCATGCTGTGACTCTATGATCTCCAGCCCTGCATCCCTTCATCTCGCAATGACCAACCCTCTCTCCATTCCACCAAACCCATCACCGAGGTGGCACCTGAACCACACATCCCACTGTTCTACCCATGGCACAAAGAGCCTCCTGCTGCCCCCACAGCTTCAACACCAGCAGCTTGCCTTCAGTGATCAAAACCAACCATTCAAAGTCGGCTGATGACCAGGGGTTTGGAGTTGTTACCACTGCCCACAATCCAATTTATTTTAATTCCTTCTAACTGTAAATCTGGCATAGGCTGATTTTCAAGTTCATGAATTGGCAGTCTCTGCAGTAGACTTTCAGATGTCCACAATGAATGAATGTGTGAACTCCTGTATATATTGATGTACACACAGTCATACAGCCCTGAAGCATGCTTCGGTATACGCGCTTCCCCCCAAACCCATCTAATTCCAAACTGGAAACGCACAGGAAATACTTTTCCTTTGACAAGCCTGATATTTGTGCAGTAAGTGAACTGGGAGTGATTCACACCTATGGTAAGGAATTTGCAAAGCATATTCTAACTGTTTACTATATCAAACAGTTTAAATTATGACTGCATTTTATCTTTGCGCTCGCAGAAGGCTGGCTTTTTCTTTATAGGCATTCATCTAATGGGATTCTGTCTGTGCTATTTTCCCCTGTGACTGGTAGCAGGAGTCGTCAGTCAGCAGTTTCGTTCCTGGAATACGCTTTATTTCTATGGGTTCTGCAGTACGTGTCACTCTAATAAATAAGCGCTAACCAAGCCGGGACGATTAAAGATCAATTAAGGCATAATAAATTTTATAGTAGATTGTGGCAACAGAAGGTTGTTGTGCTTCTCAGCCTGAGGACTGAACCTCACGGCACTGGAAAAGCCGAACAATGGACAGTTTTCCTGGTTTTCCTGAATTACTCAGTGGAGTTTGTGGAGTGGACTCAGTGGAGAAACAGATGGTCTGTTTGGATACAGAACGGAGGGAAAAAAGAAAGAAGGAAGGTGGAGGGTGGGAAGGGGCTGGGATTGTCTATGCTGTGCTACCGGCAGGTACGTTGTTCTTGATTTTCCCAAGGGATGCCGTTAACAGAAAGTTGTGCCTTTTATTCCTATTGAAGCCAGGCAGGAAAAGTCCATTTCAGGACTCCTATAAATATAAAATATTTCTAAAACAGTATATATTTTATATGTATTTGACTTCGCTGGCTGTTGCATTTCTGCTAACAAGAAGTAAGCTGACAAGGGGACTAACACCAACCAGGTGTGATGGGCCACTGCGATATTTTTCCTACCTGCAGCTTTCACAGCAAATGCTTTACCTGCCAGTAATTAACGTGATGGGTGATGGAATTGTATGACTACAGAGCTGCGTAGGATTGGTCTGTTTAAGTGATTCATCAAATCTCCAGGGCAAACAAAAGACATTTACATCACATTCGAGTCACCAGGCTTCCTAACTATGCATCCCATGCTGTCTTTGCGGTACTTAGGCAAGTCTCCCAGGGAGAGTCACCGATCCTAAACGAATAGAAGACAAGTTTAACTAATTCACCAACCCTGTCACTCAACTCCAGCGGAGTTTGGCTCTGATGCTGAGTGCCCAGTCCTCTCCTGGAGGAAACGGGGAAGAAACTAAGAGTTTTCCATGCTGTCATTACCTATGTATTCTGCTAGACGTATGCAAAATATCTTATAGCTTATGCTTGCACTTAAGGTAGCCCCCAGTACTGCTGTTGTTGTGAGGAAACATTTAAAATTGACAACAAATAGACTTCAAGCACACATCAGAGAGGAACTTTATGACACTGCAGAGCCAAACACCACCAAATTATCTGCCCATTCTTGAGACTCAACAAGGCATAAATACATCATGTGCCTTTACCCAGCACTGGATCTTAGCATTTCAGTTGGGTCAGGTTTTAAATATATTTTAATCATGCTAATATTCTTATTATTGTAATATATTACTGTGATATTAAATTGCAATTCAATTAAAAAATGTCATCTGCAGATAATTTATTCTGTGCTCATTATTAATGGAATACTGTAGCCTTGTTGGCATTTTCATATAGCAATGTAACTTACTGTACTACACCAGAAAAATATAAATTATATTTCATTCCCTAGCAGCCATTGGAAGAGCTACGTATATCTTGCTTTGTGTTTTCTCCACCCTCTGCCGAGGGTACATTTAAACAGGGTTTTGTCCGTTACTGTGAAACCCCTATGGCCTATCGGCATCGCTGCGTCGGGTGACGCACCCAGGACCAGCATCAGGGTTTGCCGTCGAGCCCTGCTCAGCCGACTTGCAACCAAAAGGACCCCAGGGAACAGCAGTATGTGTAGGCGATAATAAGAATATTAGGATGATTAAAAGGTATTGAAATATTAAATGCTTAAAGGAGTGCTGGATAAAAGGCCTTCAGCAAGTTATTCCAAGATTTTCAAAGGCATCCTGGGCATACAGAATTGAAGATAGGTGCATGCCAGGAAAAGTCTGCTGATAGTGGTCCAGCAACGATAAGCTACACCAGCAAATCTGCCTTGTCCACATGCCATTTATAGGGGCATAAAATGAGCTTTGCTGGTACAGCTTATGCTAACCCTCAATGAAATACCTATCCCAGCAAAACACTAATGTGCTGAGTCCGACGCATCCACGCCGGGGTGATCCCAGGTATAAAAATAATGTTACAGCCGACCTTCCACCCTGCCGGAGTTATTCCACTAGCAACCTTCTCCAGAGCAGCCCCGTCTCGGCAGTGACTGTGTTGTGCTGTGCGGAGCTGCAAAGCGCTGTTCCGCAATCACCCCCCTCGCAGGGGAAGGTCTGAGCTCCGCCACCGCTCTGGCTGCAGGCAGCCGCCTCCGAGCCACGGCTGTGCCCGGCAGTGTCCTGCTGGGGATGGGATTTCATTCCGCTTCGCAGTGGTGGGTCCACACCTGGTGGCTGAAACACTGAAAGTAAAGAAACACTACTTGTCCCAGCAGAGGGGATGCAGCTCCAGAGTGTTTTATAAAGACAAAGTGGAGCAAAGCAGTGGGGAGGCAATGGCGGGCTTAGGGCTGTGATCAGCAGCGCAGAGTCCAGTTGAAGGTCTGTAGCTAGCGGTGCTCCCAGGGGTCAGTACCGGGTCCAGTCTTGTTCAGCATATTCATCAATGACCTGGATGAGGGGACAGAGTGGACCCTTAGCAAGTTTGCTGATGACACAAAACTGGGAGGAGTGGCCAACACACAGAAGGCTGTGCCGTGAGACCTGGACAGGCTGGAGAGTTGGGCGGAGAGGAACCTAATGAGGTTCAACAAGGGCAAGTGTAGGGTCCTGCACTTGGGGGAGGAATAACCCCATGCACTGGGACAGGTTAGCGGTTGATCTGCTAGGGAGCAGCTCTGTGGAAAGGGATCTGGGGTCCTGGTGGACAACAAGTTGACCATGGGTCAGCGATGAGCAACTGTGGCCAAGAGGGCCAACAGTCTCCTTGGGTGCATTAAAAAGAGTGTGGCCAGCAGGTGGAGAAAGGTCGTCCTCCCCCTCTTCTCTGCCCTGGGGAGGCCACATCTGAAGTCCTGTGTCCAGTTCTGGGCTCCCCAGGAGGATTTTGAGAACACCATTTTGCAATCACCCCAAATTCCCACTGACGCACCAGCAACGCACACTGCTTCCTCATCCTCAGGACAACCATCTGGTGCAATGACCATCTCACGCAACTTGCCGGCATCAACACCCAGACAACCCAGACCACCCCACAGCCCGTGCCGGGACGCACGGCTGTGTCTCACCGGGGCTCGGGAGGGTGGGGATGTTGGCACAGCTTGAGCAACAAGATGCACGCGCTTACCATTTTTAACTGATGAAGCACACTTCACGGTAATTTGCATCAGAAATTTAAAAAATGCATTTTAATGCGTTTCTGTTAGCTGGCATCTTGCAGGTGTCAGGAGAGAGCCACACGGATTGAGCAGAAGCGCGTTATTTCCACGGTAGGGTTTAGACACGAGGTTAACAGCCCCCCCCCCGACTGCTGTGGTGACTGAGGGCTGATAGATTTCTCTGCTCTTTCCTAATTAGAGGCAGATAATCACTGTGACAGTGATAAATGTTATTGCACACAGTAAATTTAATATTACAAATATTATAGTGTGTTTTTTACTGCTGTGTCAAAGCCCTCTGAAGCAAATTCAACACTTAGATTATGAAGGAAGGTTTTAAAGATTTTCCTTGTAAAAACCTACACAAAACCCAGACAAGGTTACTTCAAGGCTCAGAGATCTAATTAGCAGACTGCTGCTTAAGCAGAGCATGCCTCTAACTTTCTGGTTATGGTTCTTGCGTAGTGTTTAAATTCCAGCAACACATGTAAAGCAGCAATTCAGCATTAATGCCCTGCTGGATATTACAGCTTTATTTTCATTTAGTTTGCATGAGTATAGAGAAACCCCAAATCCAGGAATGAATATCGCACATTACTTGGTAGGTAAATTACAGATTTAGGACTTCCCCCCGCACCGCCCCCCCAATTGCACAGTCTTGAATAAAATGGTTTTATAACAAAAAGGGATCCAAGATCCCATAGCATTTCAGAGTAATACCGACGCTGCCAAGTACGCTGCAGTGGTGTTCCGCATCCCACGGGAAGGATGTGGATGTTTCCTATAGAAAGGCTCAACCCGCACCAGAGACAGATAAACCCTCTCCAGCTCCTTGGACACAAGGAAAACCAGACCCAGGTTGCACAGCCCAAGAGAGACTGGGAAAAGTGCACACTGGGGCAAAATTGAGCAAACCTCCAAATTAATGGCAGGAAAATACCAGCCAGGTGTTGCACAGAGTGGACAGGAAAGGGAAGTGCAGACAACGGTCAACTAAGGAAAGCATCTCAAAAGCCTCAGCAGCATATAGAAAACAGGACAAAGCATGGTGCTACTTTTACAGCAGCAGATCAAGACCCAAACTTATACAGCAGGGATCGGCAATATTCTGTTAACTGCGTAGCGTCAAAACTCCCAAATATATTAAAGTTAAGGTTTGCCTTTAAATTTGGGCAAGGTCATTCTTGCAGGAGTACGACGCCTCTCACCGCTTGATGTTCCCAGGTCAGACACTCACACATAAGAGTCCTAAATTTCCACTTTTCTAGCAAAATCATTGAATCGTACCTGAGTACTGATTAAGGGATCGATTCACCTCTTCCTCTACAACACAGTGCCACATATTAGACCGCCGGGAGCAGAGAGGAAAGTTTGCTCAGGATCTCCTCAGACTTTGCAAATGCTAAATATAATTTTGGTTTCCCAGATCTTGAGCAGCTCATTTCCGCTGCCCAGGACTTCCACCTGGGTTAGCAGCAGACCCCTGAAAACGTCTAATGAAGGATCAATAGAAAAAAACACACCAAATCTTAATGCTAATTTCCTTTCTCACTGTAGTTACATTATTAGTGTCACACTCCTCGGAGAGCACCATACCTGCTACTTGAACGGACAAGTAATAAGGTAATGAAATTAAATTAACAGCTCCGCATGTGGCTCTAATAGTTTAGAATAGCCTAATTTTAAATTATGATAATTTAATCCAGACATCAACCAAGCAAGCAAACTTCACATTTTATAGGTATCCCTTCATCTTATATTACTGCAAGGTACCACGTGTAGATGTTACCCAGATGCTACACAGAACACGACATTCGGATAAAAACCTGTTGTAGCAACCGTACGCACTGGAAGTTGGTGCAACTGAGAAAAGAAATCAATGGATTGATTCTGTGCTAGGCCAAGTTCATACCAGCTCCATCTTTCTCTATGGTTTTGTATTTTTAATTGTGGTACATCATCATCGTCCCCCTTCACTGAACCTCCACTTCTACAACAGCAGTGGAGGTGACCTTCCTAGTCCATTCATTTTAAAGCCCCATTTCCTTATTTTCTTAGGAAAATAAAGGTTTCCTGGCCAGTACAGCGCTCCATGTGAAATCTGCAGCACAGTGTGAACTGAGCAATGCAATCAGCAACAGCAAAAGCAACCTCAACTCGCCAAAGAACACACACGATTATTAGAACTATAGTTTGGATTTAAAGATCTAACAAATTTCCCAGTTAAGTTCTGCACGTATAAAACATACCAAAAAGTACCGTTATGCTTTTGGAACGGAGAGATAGCCGTGCAAACAAATCTACACATCTTTTGCTCAGGAATAGATTTGCAGAGTAATTCCATGGCAGGAAAGCTAACGTAATTAAAAATAATGCAAGATAAATTGTTGTGGAAATTTAATATTCTACGCATGCCTTATTTCTTACTCCACAAGAAGTGGTTTTTTTTTTGATTCAGATCCAGGTGGCCAGAGGTTTGCAAATAAGCCAAAATACCCACTACCGGTATTTCATTAAATAGCATGATACAGAAATACTACTTTGGGACTATTAATGGTGTTGAAACAAATCATATTAATGTTGGTATTCCATTACAATTTTCTAGAATGCACTATTAGCAACTTCAAGGTTGTCTGTGGTTTTCTCACCTGTTTTTTTTTTAACTACAGCTCTGCCACGAGGTAGATAATACACGTGCGAGTCTCCAACATCAGGGCTGGGAAAGTCACTGCCCAGCACAGAAAGACGCCGCAGAGTTCATTTAGGATTGAATTCTCCTTACACTGCGAAAAAGCGTGATGGCACAGGACCGTCCTCAGACCAGTCTGGACTATCTCAACTCAGAGCGTAATTTTTTATCCCATCACCTATACTGGCAAAAGCCCTCTTGAGTTTATACCATCTATACAGGTATAAAGATGACTGATATTGTTCCAGCTTACTTTTTCTCAAATTTTGCTAACTCACATCAATATGATGATTCTAACCCAGTGTAACGACATCCCTTACTTCAAATCCGCCCGTACACATAAAGCAGCAAAACCTTCTAGCAAAGCAAACGAGGTGCAAATTATACCCGTTCTGTCTGTAGGCAAAATTCAGAACCACATTCTTTATTTTCTTTGTGGTCAGAAGAAGTCAGAAACCCTTTGTTCATGTTCCCCTTCACTGACCTGTTGGAGGAGAAGGACTTTTCCCTCCCGGAGAAGTGCTGCCCTGGAGCACCCACCCAGGCTGATGAGAAGAGGAAAGCACTCGCCCGTGTTACCTGCGCCGTGTTTTTGGCTCAGGCAGCTTTTCCCACTCTTTGCAAGAGCAGTCAGTCTTGCAGCGGTGGCTCCTCCGTTCCTTGACACAGCGAAGAAATGTTGGAAAGGTCAACTTGTCTGTCCCTGTAATAATTCAGCTGTGTCCTTCAGCTGTCTACATCCCTGCCAGCCTGACCCCCTCTTGTCCTTCCCTCTGGATTAGGCATACACCTATAGGTTAGCATACACCTACACATTACCATACACCTACGTGCCAGCATAAACCTCCAAAGAAAAACTTCGAAGCCAGGTGCCGATGTGCCTATATTTAAATTTCACAAGGAACAGGAGGTTGCAGAGCTGAGCTGAAGCGAATACTATCCAACCATCCCCATGTCCAAAGATATTTATCTGGCTTTACTCTCTATCATGTAATTCTCCAGCGATTAACGGCACATATTAGAGAAAACTTGGATGCCAGCACTGAAGCAGGAGCAGCGCTCAGCAGAGCCGTGGGGCTGAGCCGCGTCTGGTCGGCGCGGGGAGCTTCATGGGAGCATGGTGGGCTGACCTTGCTCCCCAACAAGAGAGTCCCTAAGCCGATTTTTCTTTCAGTTTTTAAAATAAGTTCCATGGATGCGATCAGCTTCTGGTGAAATGACGGCACTGAAATATGCTGTGGTCTCTGTCAAAAAGAAAGACCTTTAAAATCAGTATTTTCAAAATTATTGTAACAATTGTTCAGACATTCTTTCCTATTTTCACAATGCAGGTCTCTCTGGCTTTCTTTTGTTGTTTTTTTTTTTAATTTTTTTTTCTAATTGAAGTATAAAATAGTTTAACATTGGCCTTATTACATGTGTTTGCATGTGAGCATATAATTGAGTGAATTAATTAACTTGTGAATGAGATTCCTATTTGAAGCGCAACTACTGCATTTCAAGAATTTCTTTTCTATTTCATTACGTTTGCTAAAACCTTGCTATGTTGGAGGTATTTCCACCGTCCCCGATTCCACCTAATGAAAATGCAGGAAAGCTTTCCCAGCGAGTGCATCCTGGGTTAATGACAAACATGTCTCCCGTTACACTGCCATTAAACACTTCATGTTCATGCCCTGAATACCTCTGGCACTTGGAAGAGATGTTAGTGAAATACTAGAGAAAGCTTTCCAGTGATTTTCTCCCGATGGTCTTCCCGGGGACGCTCACCTCGCACACCGGGGGAAAGCACGACATGACAGCACAGGCTGTGGACTACAGGCATGAGTTTCATCCCGAAGATGCATCAGGGCATGGTGATGTATATAGCAAGGGAGAAAATAAAGTGTCATGACATAAGACCAAAAAGTTTAATTACTACAAGCCAGATTTCACCCAGTGACCGAAGGGAGGGGGGTTAGAAGAACTTTTATGAACTTTACAGAAGGACTTCAACAGGTTGGAGAAAGGGGGCAACAGGAACCTAGGGAAGTTGAGCAAAGAGAAATACCAAAGATGGGCACAAAGATGTTCCTTCCCACAGGATGGAAAGGTCTGCCTTCCTCAAGCCATGGACTGGACTTTTTTTGATAGCTTCATGAAGATACAACTTAGGTATGGACTCATGGCAGCTGCTGACCAGCTCTGAGACCTCGTGCTCTGCCCACGTATGACCCTCCGCTTTATCAAAAGAGAGTGATGCCTTTGTCCAAGCTTCTAGTGAGTGATCTAGATGAAAAAAAGAAGAGGATGTATACCTGAATGTCTCTGCATGCCTTTCAGATATGCATTAAATTTCCCATCAGTGACTCCATCCATCTCTCACTTGCCACGGAGCTGTGTGGATTGTTTACAGATAAACGAGAATGAAATGTAAACTCCTGTCAGATGAGTAAGATATACAGGCCGTGTCACCGGGGCTCTGCAACATGCATTTATATAAAACAATAGCCTATGTATGCACGGAAGAGCAGCTACTTCTATTTTGTGGTGAAACTCACCCCTGTCTGATATAGAAGATCATTACAGCAGGTCCCAGCTGGAATTGTTCATAAACTGCAGGATTTTATTTCAAGGTGCTCCAGTCTAATTTCAGAGATGTACGCATGAGTCTATGAATTTCTGCAGAGATACAACGTTAGTCTGATGATAGCGTATTTTATTAAAGAGAGGCTCTAAAATAGCAATTTCATTATTCCCATTTCTGCAGGAATGGTAACAAATTTTATCCACATGGCTGGAATCAGTCAGCTGATCTGGAGCTTCTTGCCAACTGAAGAATCAGGAAAGAAAATGAAAATGTGTGTCCTCACCTCATCTGCCGGGCATTGTGACCCGTACGCTCAGCACCTACCACCAGCTGTACGGACCAGGATGTGGGCAGCTACGGGCACTCCTCATCTAGGAGAGGCAGGGCTGGAAAGTCCTATGGGAGGGCAGCCGAGGCTGGGGAGGTCCCATCGGAAATCAGGATGCTGGGCGGTTGTCCAAAGAGGAGGAGATGCCAGGGTGGCCAAAGGGTATTTCATGGTTGGGCTAAAGAGGATACTTGGAATTCATGTAAAGTCTACCAGGGCTGAAGACAGGACTGCTCCTACTCTTCCACAATATTTGGTTAATTTTATTGCATGCTAACTTCCCTGTACGGTGATGGCCACAGAAACAAGCGTTGGCAGATGTACTCTTCTTCCTCGAATGGGGAAAGTTGGGCATGTCACAAAATTTTTCTTCCTGCGCTTTTCAAAAAAAATTACTCAGTTCAGCAAAATAGGTATGAGTGGTACAAGAAGCGGCGCTTCCATGGCACATTTCCTCCAGTCATGGGAAAAAAAAAAAAAATCTTAATGACGAGGCACTGCTTTATGGGTCCACCCAATTTCCTCACTCGCTCTCCTCTTCCAGCCAAAGCTTTTGCCAGTGCTTACTCTTCATTCAGGTAACGGGATTTTTAGGCTTTCCAGTAAAGGTCAATGTTCTTGAGCACAATTTAAATAATCAGCAGCCGAGGAGTTCTCAGAACTTCAGACAAAAGTCAGGCAGGGTGCTAAATAATCAGACTGCCATCTTTCCACTCTTACTGTTGCAAATTGAGAGCTTTCCAAAGACAGCCCCATTATTAATGCTATAAATCTGTTACACGTTTTATTCAAACATGCAGACAGGGATCCACGACCCTTGTGACAGGTAATTTACTTTAAGGGACTTACAGGAGAAACCTTGTAAATCAGTTTGTGGGTTTTTAGAAGGTAAAACTCTCAGCTTGAGATGAAATAACTTAAATTATATTTTTCTTTCTGTGTATCTTAGATTGGGGAAGAGCCATGGGTTTAAGAAGTGTGTTAAGATTCTACCTGAAACACCAGGATAGTTAGCTGCTGGGTCTTACTTGACTGCTTCCTGTGCTTTGTGAAAAAGATATCTGAAATAATTTATCATCTCTAATGTTTGCACCAAGCATTTGCTCTCATTGATCCTTTTCATGCACAAATGAAAAATAAAGATGTGAATGCATTTTTCTGACACGCACATTTTTTTTCCTGATCACTGAACAAAGAACTCTAATTCCTCTTTTCAGTCTGCAGAATAAACCCCCCGAACACTCGGATTTCACGTTCGAAGACGGCATGGCTCTCCATCACCGGCTGGGACCAATCCCACCACCTCTGCCCGCCTCTGGGTTCGTACTCTCAGGACCTACCTCTGATTTGCAAATTCAATTAGTGACCGGCATTGGCACACCCACACCTTCGGCTCCATCTCCAGGTGTAACACAGCAGAAGAGCTGTACATTAAGGCCCTAAATGAGATTTTATCAATCTGCCACAATTCATCAACAGCTAAAAAATGGGCAGGATTTTGTGGCTTCACCTGATGCAGAATTATAAACCAGGATGTTTATTTATTCTCATTTAGTTATTTCTTATCATGTATTCTTCATTTTTTAACCTTGTTTGAATTTTTAAAGATTTGGACAAACACCTTCTATGAACTCCAGGGATGCCCAAGCAGATCCCTGCTCCCCCTGAGAAGCCACTGAAAATCTGCTCTCGTCATTCTGAACTCCCACCGTGTATTTATGTCCTTTTTGGACATTTAAACGCACTTTGACAGCGTGGCCCATATCACCTGGTATTCTCCTCTAACACTCTCTGGAACAAATAGCGAGGACCTGCAAGACATTTTCTTTTTCAAAACAATATATGTAATTAATTCAATAATTACACTGCAGTGAGGAACAGCTTGGCAGGCAAAGCCAGGCATGTTATAAGAAAAAATGGACATAAAAACATGAGAAGGAGACACAGAGAAAAGAGACCCCAAACCTAAAGCCAGACGTCTTGGAAAGTAAGGGTAGAGGACAAAGTAGGTTAGAACAACACAACAGGTATTTTTGTACTCAGCACAAATCCACCCAATATGCAGTAACTCTCAGTAACCCCCCGTAATCCCTTTTCTTTAACTGAATTGCATGACATGAGCAGCAGCGTCCTGTCTAATTTAAGTAGAAAAGTAACAATATAAGCTAATTGGTGAAAAGTTTGTTTTTAATGTCACATGTTTAACATATGTATTGCAATATAAACTGCAGGAGTCTATAAACCGCCTCGGGCTTTGCTGAGCTCCATATGCTCCATCAGTAACTATTCCCGTCCTAAAACACTTACTGTGCCAAACTTACACTAGCTGAAGAACAGAAAGCAGGGGTCAGCAGAAGCCAGCTTCTCCCTTCTCCACTTTGCAGGGGTTTTCTCGTTGGTGGGCGCTCTCACAGGAGCCACCCACCCGTGGTGGCTGGTGGAGGCTCTGCTGTCCCCCTCCCCACACACCAGGAGCATTTGAACAGCTTGCGGCAGTGAAAGGCTGAGCTGCAGCGCACACCAGATGCCATTTACAAAGAGGTTTCTCGAACCAGATTTTGCAAAGGGTGAGAACAGACTCAAATGCAGATGGGTGATCTCTGGTCTGCACGAAATGCGTAGGCGCGAGAGGGGAGGAGAGCTACGTTGTGCCAAGGATGGTCATAACATACCAGACTTTTTCTTTCATCTGACTTATGTGAAAACTACACTGTAGATCGCATTGTAGAAGAAGCCAAAGTGCTCAATAACTAGAAATGCACCTTTTTCTTCTTTACCCCACCCTGCCTCAAGCCTCCAACTGCCAACAGCCTACGGCGAGTGGAGACTTCATTGCCAATTACCAGCGAGGCTCCAGACGGGGGCTTAATCATAGAATCATCTAGGTCGGAAGGGACCTTTAAGATCATCGTGTCCAACCATCAACCCAACGCTGCCAAACCCACCACTAACCCATGTCCCTCAGCACCGCATCTGCCCGTCTGTTCAACACCTGCAGGGACGGCGACTCCACCACTGCCCTGGGCAGCCTGTTACAGTGTTTGACAACCCTTTCCATGAAGAAATTTTTCCCAATATCCAATCTAAATCTCTCCTGGCACAACGTGAGGCCTGTTCCTCTTGTCCTATCACTTGTTACTTGAAAGAAGAGACTGACCCCCCCTGGCTACATCCTCCTTTCAGGGAGCTGTAGAGAGCGAGAAGGTCTCCCCTCAGCTCCTCTTCTCCAGGCTGAACACCCCCAGTTCCCTCAGCTGCTCCCCACAGGACTTGTGCTCCAGACCCCTCACAGCTCCACTGCCCTTCTCTGGACACGCTCCAGCCCCTCAACGTCTGTCTTGTTGTGAGGGGCCCAAAACTGAACGCAGCACTCGAGGTGGGGCCCCAGTCCTGCTGGCCACGCTATTCCCGATACAGGCCAGGGTGCCGTTGGCCTTCTTGGCCACCTGGGCACACTGCCGGCTCATAGCCAGCCGGCTGTCCGCCAACACCCCCAGCTCCTTCTCCGCCGGGCAGCTTGAACAGCCGCTCTGCCCCATCCCGTACCGCCCATGGGGTTGGTGTGACCCAAGCGCAAGACCCGGTGCTTGGCTGTGTTGACCCTCACATCGTTGGCCTCTGCCCATCGATCCACCCTGTCCAGTCCCCTCTGTAGACCCTTCCTACCCTCCAGCAGATCAACACTCCCACCCAGCTTGGTGTCATCTGTCAACTTACTGAGGGAGCATTTGATCCCCTCGTCCACACTGTTGATAAAGATATTTAACGGCAGAGAGAAGCGTGGATGATCTCTCAGCGCTTCACTGACAGTCAGCACTATTGCTGAAGCCGGAAAGAAAAACCTCCCTGTGAACTACAACGAGAGGCGATGCTGAAGTAATAGGTAGGAGCGAAAGGCAGCTCTCACCGCACAGCAGGCGTACCCAGAGGTGCCGTGGGGAATGGTCCCCATCCCGCACAGCCCGGGCAGCAGAGGGCAACGACGCCAGGGCTCCATAGTGAGGAGGGCGGTACCTGTGGTCACTACGCGGTTCCTTAAGTGGGGTTGTGGTACAGCTTGTCCTCGGCTCCGCCTGCAATTCAAACACCGTCTAGTTCACCGCTGGTGCACCTGTACCCAGCGGAGATGCCGTCTGCGGGGAAGCTTGTGAGGGGGGAGCGAGCTGAAGGGGCAGCCAGTGTGCTGTCTGGAGTTTTTCAAGTGCTATTCGTGGTTATGACCATCAACAAAAGCCATACCTAGCATGAGACAAATAACCAAGTACTCTCCTCCATCACAGGTTGTTCACTGCAAAGTATTCCTGTCCACAAAACAACTCCCAAACCCGTCATCAGCCATCACCTAAGGTCAGTTCAGCGTATCTTAGATTAGCGACCATCCTTTTTTGCTCCTGCTACATAAAACAGAAGGGGGAGGTACTCATCAAGATCTTCGCCAGAGAAATGAAAGGCATGTCACAGTAAACAAGAACAACTTTCATTTCATTAATTAATTTTGTGTGTTTAAATGGAAAATGCAGAAGTGAACCCTCTCCTAACTCGGCGCATGCCAGCTAACCGCTTTGCTCTCCGCAGCGTCATTTCGCATTCACGAAATAAATGAAATATGTAATTGGAAAACCTGAAATGAATTTTAAGCCCATTAGCAACAGCATAATATTTACCCCAAATGGCAACGTTTCTCGTGAGATAAGAAAAATACACAGGGTCCTACAGCAGCTGTACTGTCCCAGAATGAGTGAGTAGTGAGAAAGCAGTTGTGGGTTACACTGCAGGCTCTCACCATCAGGGAAGGAGAAAACAGCTTGCATGCCATACCTGGCAAAGAATTCTTACCAAATAAACCAACAGCTTTTGCTACAAGTTTTACAGCGCTTAATGTATGAAATGACAACGCCACCAGACCACCAGAGTGTGCTTTGGAACAGCTGCTTCACATACACAGCTCCTGCTTCTACATCGCCACACATTTTTAATGGAGCACACATTATGTGGACACTTGCAAAATAAACATGTCCACATTTGTCTAGAAGGTTTAAACAGAATGTCTTGGAAGAATGTGGAAGATTGCTATATTAATGTTACGAATTCTTAAAGAACTAAAAAAAACCCAACTCAAATACACACACATACATATGAGGCTTAGATAATTATTTTGCTGCAGCTGGCTATATAGCACCCTAAGTGTTAATTCGGGCTTCCGGGAACCCAGCACTCGCCACCTCCATTGCTGAGCACTCCACACAATGCAATCAATCTGTTTGCTGATTCAACAGAAAAGAGGCTTAAACCGATTTTTTCCATCACAGGAACTATTTCTGGTGTCCAAAAGAAGCCAGGAAGAAAAACAAGGTTGGGAGACAGAAAAAGAAATCTCAGAAGAGCTGAAATCTTCCTAGTCACCTCAGAGCAGGAGTCTTTGGTCTCCTGCCCTGGCGGGTTTTGGATATTTTCGTATCTCAGGTGCTATCAGCTGTTGTACCACTGGTGGGTCACGGGGGTGCCTCCGGGCTGCCACGCACATACTCCCTCTCTGCTGAAGCACATCCCTATTGCTCACACAAGCAGAAAGGTCAAACTGCATAAAAGGATTTTAAACTCCACTGCCGAGTCTGCCTTGCAAATGTATAAGCTAATTCTGCAGTCCTCAATTGATTACTTTGCCTTCTCCCTCCGGACCAGCAGCACAGAGTGTCACTGGTCATCCCGCTGGCGCCGGGGGAGGTTCTACGCAATGCAAAGATGCTGAAACATCACCGAGAATCAGAGATTTATAAACTGGAAGAAAACCTGTACGTTTCTGAGAGTAAGCTGCATTATTCACCTCTGGGTAAGGACCCATTTTCCATGGGAACACTTGCTGCGAGATGTGGGATCCGGCAGCGCCGGCATCGGGCTTTGCTTCCAGCCGCTGCCCTGTGCCAGTGGGGAACACAGTGCAGTGCAACTTAGCACACCCCAATAAACCAAACCACGCTACCCGAAAAAACCCAAGGGGAGCACTAGTCTCAACATACCCCGTCCAATATCTACCACCACCATTTAATCTAATCTCTTTAGGTTCTATTTTCTTTATCCCCTGCTCAGCATTGTATCAGATACTACGACAAAACACACACAAAAACCCAACAGTGGCATTTCTGCAAAGGTATGTCATAGACCCTGACTCCATTTCTGTATGAGTGTTCACCACCTACGGGCTCTTTACAGCACCACGTACAAAACCTCATGATGCTTCTCTCTAAAATAGAGGGTCTCTGCACACTACCTATTATAAGATATCAGAAAACAGCTTTCCTAAAACCTCAGTCCCATGTTCAATCTCCTACTGAAAGCCACTGGCTGAAGTTCTCCAAAGGCAGCAAAAAGTATCACTGTATAAATATCCTCATTGTCCAACAAAGAAGTCTTCCGCGAACGTCCCGCGGAGCACCGCCTGACTCCCCTCGCAGGTCCCAGCAACACATACACAGGAACCTCTGAGTCCTTTAACTGATGCACAGAGCATCCAGCTCCGCTCCTTCCCCTCATCCTCATAAATCCCTTCACAATTTGTGAAGAATATGCTCCTGCTGGGAATTCCGCTAACCACCTCTCCTTATTCTTTCAAAATTTCTCGTACCTTGCAAGCTACTGCCACAGCATTTATCTTCCGCAGTCATCAAAGAGTAAAAAAGGACCGTGCCATGTTGAACGAACTAGGATTTGAATCTTTATCTGGTTTTCAGGTCTGATAGATGAATTCTTCTAAGTTTCTTTTCCTGTACCTTCACAGTCATGTTCTTTCATGTAAAATATCTGCAAAGGATCCCCACACGCTGCTTACTAAATATTATCTTCCACCAAATCAAGGCATGACAATAAGCCTTGTGGGGTGCGTTGTACAGAGTATGGGATCACCCAACGCTGAAATAGTTTCCATGTATGTCCCCCACAGAAGGAACTAACAATCCCACTACAAATCAGGTAATTTGTTTTAAAATATTCGCAGTTAAATAGTGTGGTGTTTTCTTTGCCGGTCTGGAGGCTGAGCCAAGCGGGCAAGAGAGAGAGTATCTTTGCACCTACCGGGAAAACCGGCACCATCTAAATGGTGGTGAGCTAAAGCCGTGCGTGCTCGCGGTCCCTGCCCCGCGGTCAGCCCCCAGCCCGCCCCGACGCGCACGCCGCGAAGGGGACAGTCCTCACACAAGCCTCCAAAATGCACGTGAAAGGAGGAGTCAGATGCAGCGACGCCAAGTTAATGTGAATTATGCTGCCCAGCAGAAACAGCCCCACGCTACCCGTAACGGCACCCAGACGCGGAGGTTGAAGGAACCCCCAGGAGAAGTAAGAGGCAGACAAGTCTTTACGTGAGCATTAAGTCATGTAAAAATCGAATCTCTCTCTTCTGAAGAGCATCGACCTCCTAGACTGAGAGGAAGGTTGGTTGTTTGGGGTGCACAAACCAATGAGGAGATGAGAACTGTGGGTTCGGATTAAGAGGTACGGGTATTGGGAGAGAAAAAAGGCAAAAGTTAACCATATTCATACAAAGAAAGGAATCTTTTCATTAAAAATATTTTTGTCTTGCAAACTGAATCTGTTTTATGGGTGATGGGCAGTCAACACTTTATGCTCATACTAATAAATTGTCTACAATAATGTCAAAAGGAAAGGAGGAATACACATGCTCTAGGTCTGCATCTGGATTTCTAAAATTTTAGACGAAATCAGTTATATGTTTACAGCAATCAGCTCTTTCCTGGAGGGACAGAAGTGTTCTGGTAAACTGCAGCTGACACACATAATGAACAATTCAATTTCTTGAAGATTCAATAAACGATAATCTGAAGGGTAAAGTTCCCCATTGCTGACAGCTGCCAAGTGAGAAAGGGGATTTGTTTTTATTAAAGACAGAGAAAGAACCAATAGGTTTTTATTCACTGGGATCTAAGCAAAAATATGCCAAGTTTAACATTTTGGGTTGGTTTGGGTTTTTTTTTGGTTAATCTCTGAGTATTATCTTGTTTATTTTTTTTCTGTGGGGTTATAAAATGACTCTGCTGCTGACAGTAACGAGTTGCTGTGCACAACAGGTCTCACGGCTTTGACGACAGGCATATGACTTGGACCTGTCATATTTCATATTGTCTTAAAATGAAACTGTAGCCATTTCCACAGAGGTGATCCCATTCCAGGCCTACACAAAGCACTACTTTTACACCACCAGGAACCGCATGCAAACATGGGAGTTTTTAAGAATTTTCCTCTCTCCGTTGCCACGATGGGCCAGCCAATCCACAGCGGAGAAATAAAATACCGTGATGAGGGGCAACGTTGAACTATATTACGCTGTTATTAATGTTAAGTCCATGACAAATCTGTGAAGTCCCGTAAAGATCCATAAACGGCTCGCCGTGCCCAACTACATTGTGCGCTTATTTATACTCCTATATAACAGATTTGGTTTGCGTTAAGCCTGCAACTAGAATGATTTAAAAGTATTTTAGAAAATACACTATGTTCTTCCCATTTCAGAAGTACTAAAAATTATGCTTATAGAGTTACTCATCTCTAAGAAAGAGGGCACTTACTTCGACAGTTCTCCAGCAAATGCTGCTTTTGCACCAATTTAGAAAAACCACAATCAATCAGCCAACCAAAACCAAACCACGGCTCTGAAACTCATAATATATAATGCTCGGAAACTGGCACATCACCCTTTTACTCAAAATATTGCTGGACACCTGGAAGTTATTAGGAACGGTAATAATTTCTACTTTGCCTCCGGTCTACGTTTTTCCTCTGGGTCACTCATGAAACACTTTTAATCCTATAAAATAGAAACCTAATTCAAAAAGTATCGATTCCAGATATCTTTTTATCTTTCTGACTTCATGCTCGCTCTCAGCTGGGCTGGCTGCCTGCGCAGCTCCGCTGCACACGCGGGTGTGCAGCATGATCTCACCTGCGCAAAACATCGCCATTACCTTTTCACTCTTACCACCCAAAAAAATTAGCTTGGCTGAAATGTCCCCCCTTAAACAAATACATAGGTGACGTTTCACAGCCACAGAAATATTTGAAAGAAGGCAAACTTTACAAGTAGGAGCCACAAAGAAGTCCTAAGTCAGTTCTACTCTGTTAACTGTGAATGAAAGCCAAAATATTGTCTTCTGGATGAACGGAAAACTCAGGCAGCTCTCAACTGTAAATATTGAAATTCTCATATATCTCTTCACAGTCCAGGTATAAATTATGGCTACTTGGCCAAATTCCATCTCAGTTAATTACAATCTCACATAAAATAATATCCTGTCTAATTTAACTGGAGTATGACATAATGGGGATTTATATTAATCAGAAATTTCCCGAATAATAATTCATGTAAGGAGCAATTTTATTACAGACTTCTGTCTATTAGTGGAAGTTTTCACTAAAAATGTAAGCTGTAACCACCACCTTATTATATTTTTGCAGTGATCTGTCTTAGGGTTTTATATGATTTGCATCACTTGTAGTATCTGAGTACTTCTGTGTGAAATCAATCGTAATATCAAAGCCCGTAACTGGATAATGAAGTTTCTACAATGACAATAGAGCTGAACTCCCCTTCCCCTACACCGTTATTCTCCTATGCTGTCATTTGAATTTCAGGGTTCTGCTTGTGCGTTTTTTTTTGATTTTTTTTTACAACCAAGCAAACACTTGTAAAAGAATTCGCAGAATCTGCCATCAGCTCTGACGCCTGGAAGGAGCCAGGATTTCTTGTCACGGAGCTTTTTACAAGTGGATCAAACCCTTAAACAGCAAATCATCGCTGAAGCCACCGAGCCCGAGAACGGAGGGTGGTGGAGAAAGAGTTTAATGGAAGGAGAAGAAAAAATATCAATGACACGATATTGGAAATTAGTTCACAGTAGTAAAAATAATGGTGAAAGAGGCCACTTGGCATCACTGCCCGTGACAGCGGCTCGGTGGCCACGGGTGCTTTCCCATCGATGTGTAAAGGTGAGCACAGCAGCCCTGAGTCTCGTTTTAGACATACGTTGGCTGTACATTAGAAAAGCTCCACTGGCTCCAATAGCGTTACACTGATGTTACGTGTCCCTTTGCATTTAAACACTTCAAAACAGTATCACTGCCATCAGTGGCAAGTGATGCTCTTAGAGCTCGAGGCCACAGGGAGGGATGCCAACCTCACCGCAGGGGCAGAGCCTGCGCGGGGCATCCGAGCCCCCGACGGCCACCCTGCTGCTGGGCTGCACTTAGTACATTTAATACACAAAACTGGGGCTCCAAGCTAAAATCCTGATGCACACAAGGTTATTATAATTTAATACACCTGGTTAAGAGGCAGCCAGCACTTTTGGGCAGTTCGGTTCCCCGCTGTGCTTGGCACTGAGCATGCCATTCGTCGAGTCACAGTATGGTTTGGGTTGGAAGGGACCTTAAAAGACCATCCAGTCCCCTCCCCTGCCCTGGGCAGGGACACCTCCCCCCAGCCCAGGTTGCTCCAAGCCCCGTCCAACCTGGCCTTGAACACCTCCAGGGATGGGGCAGCCACAGCTTCTCGGGGCAACCTGCGCCAGGGAAAAATTTCCTCCTAATATCTCATCTAAATCTTCCTTCTTCCAGTTTGAAGTCATTTCACCTCATCCTATCACTACATGCCCTGGTAAAAAGTCCCTCCCCAGCTCTCCTGGAGCCCCTTTAGGCACTGGAAGGGGCTCTGAGGTCTCCCCGGAGCCTTCTCTTCTCCAGGCTGAACCCCCCCAACTCTCCCAGCCTGTCCTCCCAGCAGAGGGGCTCCAGCCCTCCCAGCATCTCCGGGGCCTCCTCTGGCCCCGCTCCATTCAACCTGCGCTACACATAAGCCACAAGCTGGGTAGTAATGCCCCAGGATTTGTGTGACTTATACAAATAAAAGCAATGCAGCAGAAGTTGCTGCCCCAGCCCGCCCCGTAACCGCTATGGAGAGTTTACAGCTGAAAGGAAAGCTCAGTGGCTGTGGGCCGCAGCGCAGAGCGTGCCGGCAGTGGCACGTCTCCAGGCCCAGACACACATCCTCCCCTTTTATTTAATGCTGGGAAAATAAATTTTACTGTAGCAAGAAGCTTAGATAATTTCTTCACTGAGGTTACATGCTTCTTTGACTACACTGACTGCTACCTCCAGCAATAACGCCTTAAATCTCCCTGGGCAGGGTTTGATGGCACAGTAATAAAAATGTCTGTGCCCTGTTTATACCTCAGCTTCTACTCCCGCAACAGCTGTGATGAACAACACCGATTTCTCCCAGTATGGAAACACCCTTGCCTGTCATCCCCGTTTGCTCTCGGTTTCTCTCCTCCCGTTTCTTGCTGGAGAAGCAGATTCAACGTTGGCCGTGCACGGGTGGCATCTCCCAGAGGGTCTGCGCATCAGCTCCCCCGACTCTGGGTCACCAAGACGCCTCTGCAAAACTTTTTTGCGCTTTGCACTGCGCAGCCTGTGGCCACTTAAGGGCATTCAGACACCGGCTCTCCAGTGAAGAACCCCGAACATCACTTCTCCATCTCAATTACGCCGCTCAAATGCCCATCTCACTTACATCAAGCGAGATAAGGGGATTCTGGCCCACAGGGAGCACACAGCCCTAATTTCATTTCATTTAGCCTCCAGTCACAAGACTTCTTTTTCTGTTGAATTATTACCGGATAGCATGAAGATGTATGGCCTGCCAAATATGTTTAAATGACTTTTTGGTCCCCATTATCACCAGGAGAAAGCTAACAAGACCTGTCCAATCTATCTAAATAGAGATGGGAGGGAACGGGGAGGAGACGACAGCATTTAATGAAGCAGTAAAGAACCGACGCTTTCAAAAAGAGATGATAGACCCTAAATAAGTAAATACTAAATGATAACAATGGCATGATTGCTTAACTGTATTTTCACAGTATGTCTGTTCAAAACAGCTGTATGTATTTATGCCCTCTGGTTTCGAGGCAGACACAAGCAATATCTAAGTGACGCGGTCCTCTGACTGAAGCAACGGCAAAAATTTATTAAAAATATAAAAATCCCCAAACAAAGCAGCGTAGGCCCACAGGCCACTTGTTACCTGCCGTCCGAGCAGAACGGTTCGTCTAGGCTGTGCCATGGAGGATCTGGCAAAAGAAATCCCCCCTCAGCCCCGGGACACGTCACGTCTGCAACACACCCTGCAGGTTTTCACCTACCCCTTTGCTCGGATGCCCGCGCACAACCGATAACCATTTATATTATTTTTGGTATAATATACACCTTATGTAAGCAGTAAGGGCCACAAAACCTAGATGGGAAAGCTGCTCTGTTTTTTGAAGGGATAATGGGCAAAGGGAAACAATAGATAGAGGAAATACTAATTCCTTGAAGTCTACCGTTGCTGGAATTCCTAGAAGTAATGTAATTAAGAAGGAATAGGTCTTTGATTTCAGTATTAGACATCGCTTCAGACAGTTTACACGCCCACTGTGCGCATTCTTTACCAAAACACGGGCAGAGACCCAGCCGTCAGAAAGGGTAAGCGTGCGTAGAACGGATACCTAAAAACAGAACAGCAGGGAGGTGTTTTACCTGAAATCACTCAAAATGACTGGGTTTAGGGGGGAAAGCTTGACTTAAAGCTGCCAGAATATCCTGCACTCTCATTCAAGTGTCATGTTAACAAGAAGAAAGAAAAAAGAAAGGGAGAAAAAGAAAGATAAAAGGAGTATATTATAATAATTTCAAGTAGTTATGGCAGCCAGACTAAATCTATCTCAAAAGTTCAGGGAAGATTTCCAACTTTCAGTCTTTTCTTTCTCTTCTGCATGAGATGACGCTGAAATTGTGAACGTATTGTTATGCAGCACAAGCAGTGAACAAATTAAGATTACTAAAAAAAATTGTGTTCACTTCCAAGAACACAGGATAGCATCCGATTGCAATGTATAGTTTATCTTAATACAGTAATACACAAAGTCACCTGTTTTTCCCAAGTTCAAGTTTTCTGTACTCCGTGTGAGCATACCACGACACAGCTCTTGCCCGGAGGATCCTATGGTGTGAAAGATCTCGCCATGTTATGACATGCACCAATTTAACATAACTCTGTTTGTTTTGATTTTTCTACTGCTGTCTTTGAGGAGAGAAAAATACAGAAAACAGCACTGAAAAAAGAAAATAGTTTGAAATGTATTTTTATGCAAGCGAAGAGAAGATAAATTCTATGTCCTCTCTTAACATATTTCTGCTTGCCCATAGATGCAATAAAAAGCAGCCTACTAAAAGCTTTTCATCCCTCCAAGAAAAGAATAGTCTAAAAGAAAAATGAGTACTCCCAACAATTCTAAGCAGTCAATTTGTTAAGCAACCATGCAAGTTGCTTCTGCTTGGAGCAACAGAGCAATACCAACAAGAGCTGCAAACCACCGCGTGAGCTGCATCAGGATTAATTACTTGATACTACAACGTCTGGATGTAAGGAGAGCCAAAGAACGAAATGGAATTTTAGACATTTTCAGCCAGCAAGGAAGCTGGTTAGGCTACTGGCTTCTGCAAGTGGATAGACAGCTTAAAGGGAGGTCAGTCGAGCCGCTTCTCATCTTGCCATGTGCTGATTTAACCTCTTGGAATCTTGGCTGCTCTGTGATGGGCAAAGCAGAGATGAATGGTCTGAGACCAAGTTGCGGTGGGACTTGTTTAAAGCGGGTTGGTCAAATTGCTTGAGCTATTATTTTTGAAAACCTTTCATGAAATAAGAACAGAGGAGCAGTAGATATCCCATGATTAACAAGCACGTCCTACCAGGGAAAACTAAAACATGGTTCATAGCAATGCCATTCTGCTGTTACTCTTATTACAAATTAATGCAGTAAGGAGATAACTTACGCAACAGCAAACACCTGAGCATCTGCTTATGCTTACGGAGAAGCATCCCCATCAGCGGTGGAACTGAAGCAGCTTTGTTTTATCCAGCATCAGCCCAAGGTGGATTGACTCTGGTACCTAAGATGACGTGAGCTCCCAAGGATGCTCTCTGCCTGCGGGAGGTTCAGCAGAACCTTCTCCTTGGTGCATTCCCCTGTGCCTCCAGGCAGTGAGCTTATTCTCCAGTGTCTCCCTCAGCTGGGACAGAAAAATAATTTTTGTTTCCTTTGCAGTTGTTTTTTAGTAAGGTTTGGCATATTTCAAACTTTCGCCTCTCATCCAACATGACTGAAACTAGTAGACAGGCCCAACAATTCTGGGGGAGGCGCAGAGATGAAGCAGACACCTGCCAAATGCATGAAAACGATCAGTACTGAGAGACTGCCATCAGATCCCAGACTGAACCTTTCCAGACAGCCCAGCAAGTCTGAGAGATGGGCTCTTCCCTGCCCCCCTGCAGGAGAGCTTGCTCAGAAAAAAATCTTTTCGTATGTTCTTATTCGCTGTTTGTAGCCAGGTAATATGATGAAAAAAGACCCATTGTTTGCAGTGCCCTGACAAAGGTAGTGATGTAAAGGAACACCGCTGCTTTTTAAAAAATCCCCTACAAGGGAACTGACAGGCGGGTCACTTCTATAAATTCAGGTTCACCAATTTAAGGACACAGCCTTGGAGCGCAGACGGTACTGCATTCCCTTTCCTACTGTTTTCTACAAGAGATGTTATTTTTTCTGGGAGATAGCCAGGCTGGACAGTCCCACATTCTGCAGGGCAGAGTTACTCAATTCAGCCTCGGAGGTTTTTTTCAAGAATCCTTTCTTCATCTTCTCCGGCTTCCCTCACAGTACATTTAGCTGCCGAAGAGGCTGACACAGCTGTTCCCCGATACCAGTCAATTCTTCAGCAGCTGCGGCCAGCTGCCAGCATCGCCCAGAGCAGCTCTCACGGCTGCGGTCCAACCCAGCCCTGGTCAGCTGTGGAAACCAGGATCTGCCCCTCCGCCCTCCTCCTCACAGCCATCCTCTCCCCACTCCATCCCTCTCCTGCGGGTGGACGTCTGGGGGCAGCAGCCCCCGTGTCCCCCTCAACTCTCCTGATCAGAGAGACCTGCCTGAACTCTTGGGGTCCGCCAGCCGGGACCAAACACTCCTTATCTTCCTGCACGTTTGGGAGGATGGTGACAAACTCCACCTGTCCCTCACAGCATCAGCACTGCTGCGTACCCAATACATGGTGAACGGTTTCTTCTTTTCCAAAGACATCGAGGTGCTGGCGCGTGTCCAGAGAAGAACAACGAAGCTGGTGAGGGGTCTGGGGGACAAGTCTGATGAGGAACGGCTGAGGGAACTGGGGGTGTTCAGCCTGGAGAAGAGGAGCTGAGGGGAGACCTTCTCGCTCTCTACAAGTACCTGAAAGAAGGGGGTAGAGAGGTGGGGACTGACCTCTTCTCCCTAGTGACAAGTGAGAGGACGAGAGGAAATGGGTTCAAGTTAAGCCAGGAGAGGTGTAGGTTGGATATTAGGAAAAATGTTTTCACTGCAAGGGTTATCCAACATTGGAATAGGCTGCCCAGGGAGGTGGTGGATTCGCCATCCCTGGAGGTGTTTAAAAAAAGGGTAGAGGTGGTACTGGGTGATATGGTTTAGAGGTGGTTTTGTCAGGTTAGGTTAATGGTTGGACTGGATGATCTTGAAGGTCCCTTCCACCCTTAACGATTCTATAATTCTATAAAAATGAAACAGTATCTCCTCTTGGAAAAACTTTCTTTCATGGTCCAGGGTCCTCTAACTTTTATGACCACAATTAGGTTATGTTTATACCTTGCAATGAAATAATGGCATTTAAATCACAGGAAAATCCGGCACCTCTGTCCTATAGTTTCTCTCTCTTTCTGGTGATGGGGGGCTTTGAGGGAAACCACCTGTAGCAAACACATCGCTTTTAAAAATCCAGAGCACGATCCTTTACCCGCCTTTGTAAATCGCTCCTCAACATTACAGTCATTTCGGCTTCAAAGTTACTCCAGTCCTTGTGTGCGATACACACGGGTGGCTGTCTCAGACTGTTTGTTAGACTTCAGAGAGAGATAAACAACGGCTGGTGGAGGTGGCTCCCCTGAACCCCTGGCGCACGCAAGCAGCGCGTCGGGTGGTGACAAGTGAGCGGTGACGGCAAGGTCACGTTCTGGGGAGAAGTCACTCTGAGGTATGCTGAAAATGAAGCAGAGGTAAAGTTTTCTTCAGACGTTTCCCTTTGAACTAGAAGTCAGTTGGGCTTCTTATAAGAGGGGAAAAAAATAAATGCAATGTTCAGCAAGAAAAGCCTTTGCAGCAGCGAGCGTCACCATCACCATAATGGGATCTGTGTCTGCAAAGGCCACGGCCGGCAGGATGGCCCATCACAGAACCACTTTGATTGAACAGTGTGCCCCGGTGGCCAAAAAGGCCAATGGCATCCTGGGGGGCATCAAGAAGAGTGTGGCCAGCAGGTGGAGGGAGGTCATCCTCCCCCTCTGCTCTGCCCTGGGGAGGCCACATCTGGAGTACTGGGTCCAGTTCTGGACTTCCCGGTTCAAGAATGACAGGGAACTACTGGAGAGAGTCCAGCAGAGGGCTACAGGGATGATGAGGGGATTGGAGCATCTTCCTTACGAGGAAAGGCTGAGGCACTTGGGGCTTTTTAGTCTGGAGAAAACAAGACTGAGGGGGGATCTTACCAATGCTTATAAATACTCAAAGGGAGGGTGCCGGGGGATGGGAACAGTCTTTTTTCAGTGGTGCCCAATGATAGAACAAGAGTTAATGGGCACAAACTTGAACATAGAAAGTTCCATCTTAATATGAGGAAGGACTTCTTCCCTTTGGGGGTGGCAGAGCCCCGGCACAGGCTGCCCAGAGAGGGGGGGAGTCTCCCCCTCTGGAGCCATTCCAACCCCGCCTGGACGCCGTCCTGTGCCACTGCTGGAGGTGCCCCTGCTCTGGCAGGGGGTGGCACTGGGGGAGCTCCGGAGGTCCCTTCCAATCCTGACCAGTCTGGGATTCTGGGATTCTGTGAAGGAGACTTTTAAGACCATCCAGTCCAACCATCGACCTAACATTGCCAAACCCACCACTAACCCGTGTCCCTCAGCACCGCGTCTGCCTGTCTGTTAAACACCTCCAGGGACAGCGACTCCACCACTGCCCTGGGCAGCCTGTTCTAACGCTTGATCACCTTTTCAGTGAAGAATTTTGTCCCAATATCCAATCTAAACCTCCTATCACAAAAGGAGCTCCCTAAGCGAGGCAGGCAAAGCTCTGCTGCGCTCCACGCAAAGCTATCGGGATCGTCAGGCACTGGCTGTACTGGGAGAGATGCCAGTGGCCATCCATTTGGCGCTGGCTGCAGGAACAGGGTCTTAAAAGACATAAAGTATACAGGAAAGTGCACTTCTGGAGGGTGGGAAAAGCAAAAAGCTGAACACTATTGAAAAAAACCCCACGCAACAAACACTCTTCTGACCACTGAGAGCTCCAGCAAGAGCGGCAGGGCACCCAAACCTGTCCCCTGGGCCAGCCCTGCCCTGAGACATCAGGGTCCTGATCAACCTGTCCCCTGGGCCAGCCCTGCCCTGCAGACATTTTTAGAAATTAAATCTTAATAATAGAAAGAAATTCCAAGAAAGTTCCCCATGTAGGTCTTGCTATTTCCAGCAGTTCTTCAGACTCCTTTTGATGTGTTTGCTCTACAGTCAGACTCTAACCAATTTCTTCAGATGATGGGTAAAACCCAAGGAAATTTCCTGTCATTTTGATTTAACTAAAACCCTGTGATCTGACGAGATTGTGATGTTGACACTGTAACTTTGTTCAAGCATACAAAATTGTGAATACCTTTTCTAATATATGGATGATTCTCTCCTTTGCCTCGTAGAGGACACATACTCTGCCACAGAAACACCACTCCCGCAGCTGCAGCTCACCCAAATTGACACTCTGGCAAGAAAGGCTCCGTTTTTAGAAATGGCAGAGCTTGCAACACCTACTTCGCTCTCACAGAGTCGCGCTGTTACTTCCACATCTCCGCCTGCCATAACGTAAGGAACTAATGCTGATGTGGACGTGTCTAATGAGAAGTTTGTAGCACAGGAATGAGTAAACTCGCGACCTTTTCCACCTGTGGTACCAACACATTTCTTTCTGCTCCGCAGAGGACAGGGACATTGGAGACTGCCCATGGCCGGAGGAGGACATGGCAAGTCCTGCAACAGATATGGTTAAGAAAGGCTTAAATGGGGAAGAAGTGGTTTCTTTCTTACTCTGGTTAGGAGGAGAACTGTGAGACAAGAGACATAAATTACCCTTGAATTTTCCAGAGTCTGTGAATTAAAGAGAGATGCTGTAGCACCCGACAGCTGAGACCTGTCTGCTATTGACACAGAATAATTTCTAAGCACCAGAAAAAGCCTTCAAAACATCTCTTAGACATCGATAGTCAGATTTCTCAAGCGTTATGCACGGAGGAGGCTTCAAAATCCCTTAATTTGCCAAAATGGGAATTGCTCACGTTCCTCCTGTGTCTTCATTTGAAAACCTTTCCCTGTATTTCCACCAGAGTAGAAAGAGGCAGGTATGGAAACAACCAAGTTAACTGAGAAGAGCAAGGCAGCCAAGCGCCGCGTCGGGCTGGAGGGGCAGGTGGCAGCCCCCGTCCCACCGCGGGCAGCAGCGAGCCAGGCTGCTGCAAACCGGGGCCACGAAACAGGGCTCTGTCTTTGCAGATTTTATTAGCCTGCTGAAGGCAGGCAGGGATAAAAACAACACAAAACAAAACAAAAAAATTGAATTAGCAGTTTCTGTTGCTCCTCGTGCTGTTTTCCCTCCAGGGCTGTCACCGGTTCATTTATTTATTTATAAGGTGGGCTGCCCCGATGAGAGACGTCTCAGTGATTTTATGGAGTGGGAAAAGAAGATTTCCAGAAGAAACGGATCGAAAGGAGGTTTCTCAGCACCTGAGACCACAAATATTTATAGGCAGGTGTGTTGTGACACGTGAGCAATTCCACTGAAAATAAATGAGCTTTTTAAAAATTATTAAAGTTACAGGTGTAGGTGAGGGGAATTAGACAGCCAGAGGTCATACCAGCTTGAACCTGGAAGAGGTGAAAACCGTCAGAGTACGCAGAATTTGCATTTCATATACAAACTTGATAGAAGAGATATCAGATTTACAGGAAACAGCATACTTCAAAGCTGGCCACCGCTGGGTTTGCTGGAGACCGGCGCAGCCCCCCCCAAACCCACGGCTCACCCCGGCACCCCACTGCAAAACCACACCGATGACTAATTAAATACCACTTCAGCACAGCAAAATCATCTTGCTTAGTTTTGACTCATTATCAGGTACTTCTTCACAAGATAATTCTAAGAGAAACAGTAAGGCTCAGGTAACACTTCTACTATCTTGGTACAGTTGTTGTAACACCTATAACATTTTTTTGGCTGCTTGCAAAGCCCAGCGCCAGTCATCCTCACTGCACCGAACCAAACCGGGTATTTCAAATGACTTAAACATCTGACAGCTTTTGAAGCCCATTTGAAATTAGTCGGGCCTCTCAATCCAGCTCCTATGGGGCAACCGTTCAAAAGAGCTAATAACAACAACAACAGTAATAATAATGATAGGAAACCAAAAATGCCCACGAGAAGTATAACTGCGTCATCAGATATTTCAGCCTCTTCTATGAGCAACTTGTATCTAATCCTCAGAGTAAATTATCCAGCGCGCGGACAACAGACACGTAATGAAATTGCTTCGCCACTGGCCCTGCTGGTTTCTTCAAAGTTTCTTTTATTACAGGAAATTTTTTGATTACTTAACACTAATTGAAGCCCTTTTGGTTTCATGGGCAGAAAGAACGCTTACAAAGCCTGATGGAAGATCTGAAACTTAAGAGAGTCACCACATGGGAGGGTTAAGGCAATGGCTCTGTACGATGCGGTACCAAGTCCCCCACATTCCCTTTTCTCTTCCCTCTTGCTTTCTCCTGAAAATTACCTGCCAAGTCTTCCCTGGCCTGATGTTTAACAAAAGGAAGGCTGATCAATGACGGCTCGGAGCTGCTGGTCTTCTCCCAGGAGCCAGAAGAATGAAGCTAACCTGCCACTCTTTTTTTTTTTTTATTATTTTTAAAGCTCTTGGACACATGATGCCTATTGCAGGGAAAAATCTTTTATTCCCCAACGTCCTCTGTTAAAGAGCTCTTGCCGAAAAGGAATCCAACAGTTCATTACTCTGATCTGCTCAACACACTTTTGACATAATTGTATTAGTGCCCCATCGCAGGGCTTGAAAAGTGAAATCTGAAAAGCGGTTTATTTATTTGCTGAAGCCCTGTTTATGCACTAGAATACAAACCATATTATTTGCAGTTCATATAATTTGTTTAAAGCATTACCTTCAAGAGGCCACCTGTGCTAATGCATCAAAGGAGCAAGCAGGTTACTCTCACTCTATTTAAGAAAGGAGAAAACTACTTTCTGAGCCAAATCCCTCCCATCAATGCCCTTGCTTTCACCGAATTCCAGCTAGCGAGGCTGCAGGGTACGGGGAATGTGGAAGGGGAGAGCAGGAGGAGACACTAGGGCAGCAGCCCAGTTTGTTCTTTTATTTCTTAAGCATCCCCTTCCTTCACGGGAGACCGGTAACGCCGGCGGGATGCGCTGCTCTCCGGAGGAGTCAGTGTATTAACAGCCCCTCCAGTGCCCGCAGGTTTGTATTTCTGCCATGTCAGCGTGTTTCACCATCGCCATGGAACTCCTCTCTGGCAAAGAAAACGCATTGCCATTCTCTTTCAAAGCTATTTGACTTGGTGGGTGTCCACATAGCGCTGCAAGATGAATGCACGCTATGTCCATTATAAATTGCTTTCATCTTCCATTCAGCTATAGTTGTTGGATGTCAATGTATTAATTACAATCCACAGTGCCTGTTCATCACATTACACTGTAAGTACTCGATAAATACCAATTAGCATATTGGAGTCTTTCCATGACTGTATCTTGCCTGACTTGGAGTGAATGGGATCATAAAAATACTTCTTAAAACAAAATAAGGAGAATAATAACAATTCCGTAGCAAATTTAGACTCCCATACATCTCATGTTTTAGCAGATGATGGGTTAGTAAATTGCATTAAAAGCAAAATGACTCTATCAGCCCTGCCAGAAGATGTGTGACACATCACAGCAGACTCCAAACCAGTCTACCTAGGAGAGACGCATGTATTTTTTGTGGTTTATATTGCATTGCATATATACTAATGGTGAAAAAAACCCCAATAATAATTTGTGTTAAAATAAGTCGAGATGTGCTCTCTAAACCAGTCAGAACACATGTCCATTTCATACCTTCTTAAGCCCATAAATCACCATATGGGCTTGTCTCGGGGATGTGAGAGACTGGAAAGCCAAATATTTGCCTCAAAGCTTGCTTGGTATCTCTGCAAGGTAAAAACGACCTTGCCCATCTCTGCAAGGTGCAAACGACCGTGTATCTCTGCAAGGTGCAAACTATCAGGACAGCAGAGGACCATTCTCCTCTAAATCAGGACGGGCAGAAGACCATTCTCCCGCAAATCAGGACAGCAGAAGACCATTCTTCTGCAAAACAGGCACCGCCAAAACCGAGCCCCGTCTGGGCTGGACTGGAAGCCCGCCAAGGTCTTTACCTGGTGTATAAAAAGACCATGGAAACAAGCTGTGGTGTGCACCCGCCACCGAAGAATTGAAGACTGAGGATCAACGAGACGTCGCTGGATCCATGGCGGTGACTATCCTTTGCTTATCTTTCTGAATGCTTGCTTGGTTTCCTTCTAATATTTCTTGTCTTTCCTATCGCTCCATTTCTCTGTACCTGTTCAATAAAAACGGTCCGATTGGCAGCATTTGACCTCGTTTGTGTCTCAGTCTCACTCTTGGGATCGTTACGAACCTCCCCTGAGCCCGAAGTCGGACCGGGACTTGACAGGGGGCTGGAGATGATTTTGGTGGCTATCATAGTGTTACATGAATTAAAGATGGACACTGCAGACTTTTATGCTGTCTCCTGCAAGATAATGTGGCACAGAGCTCTTTTTGTTGCCACAATAAACTGCAGTCCCCTGAAGAGAAAAGACTGAAGGCAACAGCCTCTGACATCAATAATGACCAAATGCAACCAGACGTTACCACTACTTCTGAAACAACTTTGCCTCCAGGTCCTACAGGAATATAAACCCTATCTAGTGATGGTTGCGTATCAGCTACAGATGCCAGGTCTGCCATAGAATCATAGAATCGTTATGTCTGGAATATTCCTTTAAGATCATCAAGTCCAACCGTTATCTAACTCTACTAGGCCCACTTCTAAACCACATCCCTGAGCACCGTATCTAGATGGCTTTTAAATCCATCCGTGGATGGCGATTCAACCACTTCCCTGGGAAGCTATGCTCTTGTTTGGATTTTTAGGGCAGAAAAAGGAGTTTTGCTTCCATCTGGTCTGGTCTGTTCATGAATCTGGGTTGCCCTGCTGTGGGAAGCCGTGCAGGATGGGAAGGTCCATGCCTCCCACCCCCACCAAGGTGTACTCAACAGGCAACCACAGCCTTTCACTGCAGGACTCGCATATTAAAGAAAAACACATTGCCATTCTGAAGAATAATAAAGATATGAGATTCCTGTCCTGTCCCGCCCTGACAGATGGTTCGTTTTTAACTTCATTGCTGTAAACTGCAGGAAATTGTAACTTTACGTGTGGACTTACACCCACAAATGAGTAGTTACTCTCTAGAGGAACCCACTCCCAGGCACATAAACCACCAGGTTTTTGGAAAGATGCTGAGTAGCACCCGACACAGCACGTCCTTCTCCAGTTTCACCATGCAGGCATTAGCAAATGCTTCTCCTCCAGCTCCCAATTTTAATACGGGCATTCAGGAGGGCCGTGCTAACGGAGACACCCAGAACAGTACCAAGCCTGGACCCGCAGCAGCAGCGCTGCCTTTCCTCTCATCACATTGCTGAGGGCTCCGTACACAGCTCCTGAATTTTCATGGCAGAAATGACTTTTGTTTTTTTTCCCCCACCAGCAACAGGTGCCTTAGATCAACAGCCTCTCGGAGGTGAGCAGAATATAAAAGGGAAGACATTTGTGCAGCAAAATTTTTATGAGTCTAACCCTAAGAGCTATCAAATAATAGCTGTGAGACTGTATATTAAAAATACACATGTAGTGCCTTTGCTGTAAAAACAAACAGTGCAGTGGCACTGCCTGAACTTGGCCAACACGGTGTCGTGTCCGGCAATGGCTCTTGGGTTTTCAGGGTCAAACTAATCTGCCTTTTTTTCCCCTCTGCTTCCCTGCGTGAACAGGAGGACGGCCAACCGGGCTGCAGGTGTAGCTTCAGCACAGGGGGTGTGATGGACAACTCCACTTCGTGGTAGCACCCAACACTGGGGAAAGCGGAATTTTCTCCAGGATTAAAATGAAGCACGAATGACATGGCAAACCAGGTCACAGAGCCAGACAGGAGAACAAAACCACAGGAAAAGTTGGTCTGGGCAGCGTCTTTCAGGAAAAACTTCAAAATCAGTCTCTATCTGAAAGGAACGTCAGCAGCAGCTCCGTCAGACCGGAGCGCCACCCTGAAACGACATGAAATCAGGCTGGGGGAAAACCCTGGGAAACACGGTTCATGTCCTGAAAGTGTATATTGAATGTTACCTTGATCTTTCAAGCTCTCAATTCTCCCGATTAATTTCATATTTAAAAGGTGCCTACACCTTACGAAATCACAGGGTAAGGATATTTCTATTCTCTCTTTTCACCCTGCTCCTTTTTTAGTGCTTTGCTTTGACATTACTGTCATTCACGCTCCCTTTTCTGTCCCTCTTTGCACTCCCTCCCCACTCCAGCAGGTTTTGGGGCTGTGATGGACAGTGCTGCAAGCCGATGCCGGGTTTCAGCTGGGCACAGAGCAGGACACTGCTCCAAATGCCCTTCGGTGCCCAGCGGGTACCGTGATCGTTTCTAACACATTATTCAGGTTTGCATGATGAACGGAATGACCGATAAAAAGAAAAAACTCGCCACCTACTTAGCATATTTCTATTTTTCTTCTCGGTAAATCACAGTTGTGAATTACATCTCTAAGCAGCAAGTTTCTAAAAATACCACTGGGATGTCAGTGCACGGACTGTAGTGGAAGTTATAGGATCTAAGTGTGGCTTAAAGCATGAGTTCAGTGGGACCTGTACTTACTGGTTTGCACAAAGAGAAACAAAAATTCTGCAGATGTAGTTTATATGCTCCAGAGGGAAAATCTGACGGCAGAAGCGGTGCTTTGGAGGAACGGCGGGCCTGAGCTCCGAGTTATTTATTTCTACGGATGGCTCTTGATGTTCTTTCTGAAGTTTTGATCATCAAGAAACTTGAGAATGAGCTTTTTATGATGGTGCTAAAGACAGACATTGGCAACAGCTAAGTTTCACCTCAAATCCTGATGCCACTGAAGCATCTCTGAAGCTTTTTACTTTTCTCTAAAGGCTAGCACCTTTTTTTATTCTTTTTGGAAGTATTAAAGCAGAACCAACCTTTGAGTTCAGCTTATTCAATTTCCTACTGCTATTTTATTCAGCTTCTATCTGGACATCCTGGATTTGTCAAGGAGATTTTCTCCTGTGAAGAACATGAAATAAAAACATCTCAGCTGTGGCTCTACATAAATTGTATCATTGCACTGGGGATGTGTACTGTACTTGGTAATTTTCTGATGGCTGCTCTGGCATTTTGATTAAAAAATTAGCACTGCAGCTCTGTAGTGCTATACAATATCAATAAAGTACGTGCTAAATGAACTAAGAACTGGCTGACGGACGGCTCTCAAAAAGCATTTCTCAGAGGGAACCACTCAAACAGGGCTGTTTCTAGCAGCGCTGCATGAAGAGTCATCCAAAGCCCAACATCTCCATCGAGATCTGGAACGAACACAGAAATCCCAGCTGGCATTACGGACACCAGAGAGTGATGGAGTGGAAGGCAGCACTGACGTGCTGAGCTTTTTGGGTTGGCCGGTAACCTGCGCCCATGCACAATAAAATATTTTAATATAACCACATATACAGTGATATATAACACATTGACCACAGGTCCAGGAATGAGGAATGCAGGACAGAACCACACAATGAAAACCAGACGAGGTAACAATCCAGCCCCCTACCTTTAGCAGGGAAAAGGGTCAGTAAGTGACAAAACACACACATCGGTGGCCAAAGACCAGTGTGATCCCTGCCTGGATGGTGGGGAGGGATAACACAGGCATGTGGGAGATGCTGTCTCTGGACCGATGCCAGTGGTACTGAACCCAAAAAGCAGCAGGAGCTACTTAAGACAAACACGACGTGAATCGTGAGTGGTAGCTGCAGTAGACACATCTGAGACAGATGTTAGATAGACTTTTTCTGATACATTAAGGGGCATTTTTGGCCTTAAAATCTATGAATCTGCTAAACTGGTTGAAGAAAAGATGAGCAGAGAAGTGATTCAAAGCATCCATGAGATGCCTGAAAGGGCAAAGAGAGAGAACATCCACAGCAGCTTTCCTTAGATGAAGGCAGATTTCAAAAGAAAAATATAGCTCCAGCAATTACCCACTAGAAAAATACAGGTAGAGAAAAAAACGAAACAAGAGGAAAACAGCAGCTAAGATGTTCCAGTCTGTACGTAATAAAACCAGACCTAGGGAAGGCTGCCCTGGACGCTACCATATCACCCCTCTGACTTTGTGTAAAATCTTACACATTTTAGCTACGATTTTCCCCATTTTTAGTGAAAAGACATTTTTACTTCATGACTGTTGCTGCATTTGCTTCACAAATTCCTCAGAAAGACGGACTTCGACCGAAAAAAATAAGAGCAAATGCAATGCGGGAAGTTTGGAGCCGATTTTCAGAAACGGCGTCTGCTTTTGCAAGACCAGAAGGAAGTCCCAGGAAAGCCCGCGATTCCACACTCCCAGCCCACTGAAAAAGCAAACTGTACTTTTGAGATCTCTGCGTACGTGATCTGAAGGCGCACATGTATGTCTAGAACTTTCAGCCATTTTATGATCTCACCAGTATTTGTATTTGCTGTTCACTGACGTAATTCTATGTGCGAGCAGCCGAAAATGCCATTATTTGTGTCTGAGGAATTGCTTCAGTGAATATTGCTGGTATGGATCAAATAATTTTTTTGAGAAATGGTATTTGCCTGGTTTTATGCGCCAGTGAGTCACTCGTAAGTACTTATAAATATTTAAATATTCTACTCCTGCAAGAGTGCGTGTAGACATTTGATATGGTTTGTACTACATCACCTCTGAAGCACTACTCCACATTGCAATTTCTTGCATTTAAAACCAAGATTAACAAATCAATGCACCCTGAAAAGCATCTTAAAATCACTAGTACATTGTATTCCAGTGAGTTTTCTTTGCAATTTGTAGACAATAGATTTCCAATAACAACTTCTAATTAGTTCATTTTCTCTTACTCAGTCGTTAGGTATTACACCCGTTGACATTTTGCAGATGGTATCTTTTGAAACAAGAGGTATTTGAAAAACTACTAGAGTTTGGCAAGTCACACTTGAGTGCACTGGTTCCAGCATGCAACTGATACATCTGCACAGAAAGAAACAGCAAAACCAGTGTCAGATACTCCCTCTGCCTTCTTCTGAAAAAAATCTTGACCAAAAAGCATGAAACCACAATAATTTTAACCATGCCTATGCTTGCCATTAATTTTGCCAAAATTTTATTTCAGGAGACTGAAATATTTCAAATTTCAAATCATCATGCCAAAATGTAGAAACTAAACAGAGTAGAAAACTGAACAGCAAACCTGCTGAGATGAATTCATCTCTGATCTCAACATGGAAACATTCCCTTTTTTGGCCTAAGGCAAAACCATGTCCTTCCATCCACATGCAGGGTATTTTTTCCTGATCTGAGCATTCTTAGGTGTTTTCTCTGGAACCATATTTTAGCATTTGAAGCATTTTTGCTTAGAATAAATTTGTCTTTCTTGCTACAAATTAATTCTGGTTGTTGGTTTTTTTTTTTCCCTCTGAGAAAATACCTTTTCCTTTCTTCAAAATGCAGCAAAACAATTGAGAATATACCACAAAACCCGACTCTGACAGCTGTTTTGTGGAACTGTGAAATATGCAGGGCGCTTTGCTGGAGCCCAGTGATAGATTTTAGACTTGAAGCTCAGAACTGAAGATTTGCACAATGAGAAGAGCTTTAAGAGAGAGCGAAAAAGAAATCAACTTCTTTGCAGAATATGTTTATTTGATAGCAAGGGAGAAAAAAAAAAGAAAATCAAAGCAAGAAAATTTTGCCCATTCAAAAATTACCTGCCCATTCAAATTGGGTAAGGATGAACTCCGAAATCCCCAGCTGAGGGATCCCACCAGCCAGAAATGACATTTCCAAGTGCAACAGGATCATTGCTAGTGCTAAAGCCGGGCACCTCACGCTCCATTTACGAGCAAGGTAAGGAGCTCGGTGCTTCTGAAGATGATCTAAAAAGTCAGGACTTATTGAGCAGGGAGAGCCCAGGAGCTGATCAAAGGCAGCCCCGACCCGGAGCGTGTCCCTGGCATCAGCCCACGCATGGAGAGCCCCTCACCACTGGCTTCTGCGTCTCCGCTTGGCGAAGCTGCTGTGCCTGCCTACAGCACACCACTGCTGGCTCGCTCCTAATGAAACCTAAAAAACCAGCCCAGGATCCCGCCTTGGCTGCGGAAACGCTGGTTACCACTGCTGCAGTGACTCAAATGCTGGTTATTTCTTCCTGCCATCCCTGGCTTAGCCAGTCTGCACTTGCTGCAGAAATCAACCTAAACAGATTTAAAAGTCTGCTTTTTCTTGACTTTTAGTTTTGTTTGTGCTGTAAGATCGTGCTATTAAATTCATCATCCCAGAAAACACCCAGTAAGTTGCCTTGATCCTCAGTGACACGGTTGCACTTCACTCCTCAAGGCAAGCAGGAATGGGGTGCGTTGGCCAGCTGAAGGAAACCTCATTTCTTCACCGAGTAGTTCACATCACCTCTAATACTGCCTCCAGCCGAGAGGAGAGGCCGGTGCTCCCCTGCTTGCTATGGTGTGTTTGAAGTTTAGATATCACATAGCTCACAGGAGAAGCAAATCAATGCTGGTAAGCTAATGAATTATTTCCAAGTTTGTACCAGTATGTGCAGTAACATGAAAGAAAAATCACATCCCAGGGAGATTACAGCTGAAGAGGCAGAGCATAGTGCACAAATTGTCAATATTTTAGGACTATGATTTGATCCTGTAGATAACTGTGGCTACAACATTGCTTAAGAGAACACCTCAAGCAAAACATCTTATCTCACAATATAGTTGTCCAATATAATTAACCGGGCTTGACCAATCTAGCTGGAAGGTAGCAGTAACAAATACCCAACGCTACGTGCCATGCCATCGAGGAGAACAGCTTCGTAAAGATGTGAGTAAACACTTCATCTAAACATGGAACTTACAAACACAATTTCTGCTGGAACAGCTGCCTCGCCAGGTGTAGGCAAAATACATATATTATGGACGTATTTTTCCAAAGACAGGTATTCATTTTCTTCACACAGAATTTATTTATCACCTTCATTACAATAAGATGTCTATCAAGAACAGTCACACTTCTGAAAGCTTCCTTCCTCACTCAACAACTCCCTCTCCCACTTCACCCAACAGCCTGTTTTTAGGTGGCGGTCCCTCTTAATCAAGGTAGAGCTCATCAGACTCAACGCTTTTGGGACAATTACAAAGCTCTGTCCTAAAGTAGCTTCCAGCGAATCAGAAATAGGCACACCTCACAAATAGATCCATTTTATACTCTGCCCTTCCAACGAGCGTCCAGAGGACGCCTAGATGGGCCAGGGACAGATGGCACACTCCTCTGGACCGCAGGGTTGCATTGCCTGGTGAGGAACACAGCTTCTGGAGATGTCTGGAACACTGCTGTAAATATGGAGCCGGTCCAATGCCATTCTCTGCCTTGGCAGTGATGTACCCAACACTCATGCCCAGCCCAGGCTCCTGATGCATTTTTTCCCCCATTTCATTCAAATTCACCCTTCCCTGTGGTTTCCCAGTCCTGCGCTGCAGTGCTGGGAAAGCCCCAGGACACGGGTCCACACTGTGGGCTCGTACCATCCACCCTCCCCAGCTGTTACCCGAAATTTCCCTGACCTCCTGCTGTGAGCATATAGCCGGAGGAGCTACTCCTATATAGGAGCACTTCTGCTGGGAGGACAGGCTGGGAGAGTTTCGGGGGTTCAGCCTGGAGAAGAAAAGGCTCCAGGGAGACCTTAGAGCCCCTTCCAGTTCCTAAAGGGGCTCCAGAAGAGCTGGGGAAGGACTTTTTACAAGGGCATGGACTGACAGGATGAGGGGGAATGGCTTCAAACTGGAAGAGGGGAGATTTAGATGAGATATTAGGAAGAAATTTTTGACTCTGAGGGTGGTGAGCCTCTGGCACAGGTTGCCCCGAGAAGCTGTGGTTGCCCCATCCCTGGAGGTGTTCAAGGCCAGGTTGGACGGGGCTTGGAGCAACCTGGGCTGGGGGGAGGTGTCCCTGCCCAGGGCAGGGGGGTGGGACTGGATGGCCTTCAAGGTCCCTTCCAACCCAAACCATTTTATCATTCTATGGTCCCGTTTTCACATTTCTCCATTGTGCTTTTTTTGATAAATATCAAGGACAGGTCAAAAAGGAAAATTTGAACTAAAACAGAATCAGAGAAGAAAACAAACTCCTGGCAAAGACTGTAACAGCATTATCAGAGAAAGTTTAAGAGAAGAGGACACTGATCCTGCAGCCTCTTCTGCATTCACTCCTGCATGAAATTTGCTCCAATACAATATTTGTGTTCTTTAGATAATAATATCATCCATAGATGATAACGTATCCCTCATCTTAGAGAAACAGCAATTTTCTACCTACATGTAACATATATACATAAACGCTTGGGAACTAATGACTGGACCAAAAAATAACAATTAGGTTATTTTTCTTTCAAACCGCCATTGTGTTTTTTTTTTTGTCCAGATAAGATGTCAAAGATCTCAAAATGTCACTGCAGAGCCACTACAAACTGTGCAATACAGCAGCCTTCCAGAGCCACACCGGGAAGCGTAGGGCACGCAGCGTGACCGCGGTGAGCCACGACGGCGTCGAGACGGGGAGATTATCTTGGGGGAGAATTTCTAAGCTGACCAAGTGAACCCCTCCTGGTGGTCCTTTACAGAACCTCAGTCAAAAAGCTGTCTCAACCCAGTGTGACCTACTGGGAAGAGCTGCTGTGGGGTAGCAGAGACACCGGCAAAGCCATTTCTGTGCTTCCACAAACGTAATGAAACGCAAAGGCAAGCTGCGAGAAGGGGATGGTGGTTAGGGCAGCGCTCTAATTGGCAACGAGCTAGAATTTAAGGGGCTTTTATCACAGGATTAATAACTTCCTATTAGCTAAACAATGTTGACAAGATAAAGCCATTTTGATGGAATGCATGTTTTCCCTCTCTTCGACATATTTGTATTACAAATTGACCTGTCCACATTGATGATAATATAGATCTGGAAGATTACACTGATTTTTTTCCTTCAGCGGGGCTTTCACATCTGCCAACCTGCTACATTCCCATTAGAGAAGACAACAGGAACGCCAAAAGTGACATGCCTAATTCTAATGACCTCCAGTCAGACACAGTTCCAGAAGTTATATCCAAAAACCACTCGTCTGAGCATATTTAAAGTATGACTCAGCTGGGTGATGTGCTTGCCAATTCACCAGCTCCTCTCCATGCTGATTAATTAGATGCATGCTCTGCTTCAGCTCTTATGACAACTAAGCCTTCCATTTATTACTCATTTATTGAATCTTTGTCACAATATAAAGAAAAGACAACCGACAAATATACTTGCTAGTACTCTCTCTATTTTTGGAATGTGAAAATCTCGAGATCATCATATTAAAAATGATTCTTTTAAATTATGGTCCTGAGCCTGCTTATCTAATAAAATTCGCTAATGAGAAATCAGAAGTTACCTACAAGTTGTTCCTGCCAGAGCCGCCAGGAGAGTGTTTCATCCGTCTCATACATTACTTATGTATGATTAAGTAGATTTGAAAAGTGATACTTTAATCCCGTGTTAATTGATATTTCTAGTCATCCCCATGTGTGCAAGCAAACTCCTAGAAGTTGTATTCTTGGGACTGAGGAACAAAAGAACTTTCAGAAAATCAGAAGAAACATGATGGGGTTAGTAGGAGACCCACTATTTCTGCCCATAATCCAAAATGGTGCATTAAGATGCGTATGCAAATGATTAGCATCATTAGAAATTATTATTAGAAATAGCATTTAGTAGATGTAGTGCTTGTAAGGGCAGAACCATATTTCAAAACACGTAAGAGATTGGATTCCTCTCATCCATGCACTCTTCATTCATTTACAGCTGATCAACACAGATGGGGATCAAAAAAACCCCTTTGAATCTCTGTGGGTCTTGGGGAGAGACGATGGGTCAAGAGAAAGCGAGAGAGACACACGAGGAGAGAGAAAGAGACCATTTTGGGGCTCTGTGAGTTACAGGAAGGCCACGAGACTCTTTAACATGAAATGCAACTTCTAAAGCAGCACAAGAATGACAAATTGGAAAGCTCTTCACGTTATCAAGGTCATCTTCAAACCTTTCCAACACTGCGACACAATACCAGAGCACGGTGCACCGAAACAGATGTAACGGAGTTTTTGAGAGGATAAATTAGATTGAGACTTTCTGATGTCACTGAATTCTGGTAATTATGTTCCTCGGCTTGCTGAGCAGCCATCCCCGCAGCCTGCTGCCAGCATGCAGAAATGAGTGGCTTGGGTGAACTTCAAGCAACAAAAGGATCACCCTAATGGGCCACAAATATGAAAAATGTGCAGCATGTTGTGCCTTTCAACTACCGTTGCAAGCCAAATTCTGGCTCATAACGAACCACAAATTTCATAAACGCTTAAAGGACTGCGAAGCAAAGTGTGTGCTTAAGACAAGTGTTTGAAGTAGTCTTGAGATGTCTTTCCTACATTGTGTAATAAAGGAAAAAGATATACTTTCCTCAAGCACTAAAGTTCGCCTACAGAATCCCCAAAAATTCTAAAGCTGTGAGCAATAAACATTGTTTTTAAATTAAAAACTGATGAGCCACTAACCACTAATAGAAGTGGAGATTCTGAAAAAAATTGCAAATGGAGAATAGGTCTGATTTTCACCTTCAGATGGAGAACAATTCTCTTCATGCACAAAATCTTTTTTGATAGACACTCATTGTTACGCCTTGGGTTTTGTTACAATATTTTTGCGGTTTATCGATTACTATCTGTGTTCATTGGCTAATATTTTGTACTTGTCTTATTTTCATTGCCTACTTAAAATTCACTGAACCAAAAACTCATACAAATGACTCTTGGAATTTAGCTTCGAGTTGCTGTGACTTTGAGAATGCATTGATCCAAATATGCTCCCAAATAACTGCGTGTCGAGCCTTTATAGCTGGGTTAATTCACTTTATGGCCTTCTTAATGTATGAGATTTTATGTTTTACTGTATATCTGCTGGTTTGAGTGTGCTCAGTTGAATTAAATGCATATGCGGTTCAAACAGGTCCAAGGTGACAACTGGGGCTAATTTTAAAGCACTTTAAACCTTATTTTCCAAAGTAGTTCGTTTTTTTTTGCCTTTTTTTTTTTTTTTTAATGAGAAGCCAGAAGTCAAGAAAACAAACCACTCTCTTTAGAAAACAGAATATTTGGCAAAAATAGAGGTTCTCCATTAGCATTGTGGCTCGCCAAAAGGCATCAAAGAGGAATGTGCTGGTGCGGGGCACATGGTGATTCTCACGCACACCAAGCTTTTCCCACCCAGCAGGCACTGGACCAGGGTGCCCTGGTTTAGGAAGTGAAATCAAGAGGTACTGAAACGACTTGGTCTTTAAAATGCCAAAGATTTGAGAATCCAGCTTAAGAGGTAATGAGCTTGTTATGGGCCTTTTACCTGCACTCAACAGTTCAAAAGCTAAATCCTGGTTTTGTTCAAAGA
>VZSZ01007116.1:371717-382918 GCA_013398815.1 Ibidorhyncha struthersii | reverse complement strand
TTTGCCCCCCCCCCCCCCCCCATTTTCTGTCTGTCTTGTTCAGTATCCCAAAGGGACAGGCATCAACAAAACTTCTTATTGTACAGGTGAAGGAGACAACGTGGGCCTTTTCCAGAGAGGGCTTCGATGAATGCTTAACTTAAAGCATGAACATGAAGCTATGAAGATAAATGGGATAACACAAGTACTTATTTTTTCACATTAAGTAGTTCAGCGATCTAGGGACGCTTGCAAATGGTGCCAAGATACATATCGAGATTGCACACCATAATCCACTTACTCACATGGAAACAAAAGGCAGAAAACATCACTCCCAGGCAGGATATTCAGTAAAACACCTTCCCCACAGCAAACTAACTCACATTACCACATGACATTTACTCAGGATTCAACCCTGTTTCCTCAGGGTTACTCACAAACCACATCCTCAGGTCTACAGACCCGTCCAGTTCACCAACGTCTCTCCATTGCCATCAGCAAGAAGCACAACAAAATACACAAGAAAACAGTAAGTCCCACACACTTTTACCAGCCTCCTCGTTCATGCTTATCCTTTGGAGCACAGCAACCTTTGGAAACAAGCCTTCCATAGTACTTTCATGGCGCTAAATACAAAAAAGGATTATCTTTGCTGACTGTGTCTGGGAAGACAACGTTGCCATCACAGATATTTGCATGCTTTCAACACCCAGGACAGACAAAAGCTTCGGGACTCACGGAAGGCTGTATAGAGCTCCTGCAGGGTTAAGCGGCCATCATTGTTGTAATCATCAAACCGGAGAAGGTCTTCTAGGGTACAATCCAATAAATCATCTTCCAGGTCCTCCTTCTTCATTAGCTATAGCAAAGAGAACAGGAAATCTTACATATAATGTAAAGCTACAAACTGCCGTCCGGGCTTACACAGCATATTTTCCATTAAATGACCTTTGGGGAAATATATATTGATATATCCTATCTATTGTCACATATTTGCTTTGTATCAAGATACAACCGATACTCGCATTCCTGCCGCAATTCACGGGCCAGAGACTGGTGAGGGTGAGAAGCTCTTCCTTCAGCAGCGGCACAGAAAAGCATTTTCGCTTTGCAAATGTATTGAAAAATAAATATTCAACAGGGAAAAAGGAAAGTTCTGTTCTTCCTCTCTCCTCTGTAGGTAAGGACAAAATGGTATTCCTTCCTTTCAGGACTAGAATGGACAAGAGTGAATGGTGTATTCAACACTAATGTGTTTTTCCAGCCTCTGACAGTTTGTTTTCACATTTCACATATTCTACATCAAAAATGAAGAGAGCTTTAAAAGTCATCTATACAAGTTGGGAAATAGCAAAAATCAGATCTAAGCATAATGAAAATGTTGGGTTCTCTGAACTGATTGTACAACGTGAAGAAAACTGCTGAAATGTTGCACCTTGCGGGCAGGAAGGCTTTTCGCTGTCGTCCAGGGACTCTTTTATTTACTATTCTAGTCTTGGCCCATTATATTGAAGCAATTTAAAGTAATAATGCTAAAAAAATGACCCTTCACCTAGCAAGTAAAAATGTTCAATAAAAGTGAGATCAACCATAACTTCCAAGATCAATCTTCTAAAGATGGAAATTTCCCTTTGTCTACCTTTGTATTGAAAATTGATTAACTTTTCATAAGACTGACAAGTTTTTACTAGTCCTTTTGATCTAACATTAGGAAAAAAAACCCCACCCAACACAAAACACTTCAGCTGCAACAAATTCAGTAGATTTATGTATCTGACTTTAAAATACATTAAAGGATTAAATGGAAATAACGTTCCAATTACCGGCGTTGTTAATAGCCCTGCATACCCATGGCTGCAAGACTACATGAGCATTTCACACTGCCGGGTCCGGAGGGAAACTATTCCATGGGGTCTGCTGGCAGCCGGGATGCAAAATAGCTCTGAACAGAGAGGGATGGACCATCCGCGGGCATCTTTTTGCTCAAAGCAATTTTGTCGTGGAGATCAACCAAGTGGGCCAAGATCCTCGTCATCTCCCAGTGCCAGGTGCTGCCCCGACACAGGGCTGTCCTCTCCGGAGGGATTCTGCTTCCAGTTTCTCCTCTGGGGTGAAATCCCTCTGCAATGAGCCTCCTAAAGATCCCCCTTCAGGTCTTAAAAATGACTTTTTTCTGCAGCAGCGCACGCTACCTGCCTCGAGTTTTGCCTTGCAGACAAGGTTATAGTGCTCGAGAGACTATTTTTCTTTTAAATAAAATGAAGAAAATGCACAGCGGCAGCTCCTCCGGCAGCTGGAGCGAATGAGGTCCCACTGCACCACGTTCATTTCAGCTGCCTCTACCCATGGGCAATGAAACCCCCATCGCTGGGGGAATTTTAAAGTTGCAGAGAGCTTCAAATTAAAGAGCCAACACAAATCAATCACAAATCTACCTAACAAGGCAAGACAATTTTTGTTAAGACCATCACACGGAAAATAAAAATTGCTCATTACCTAAAAAAAAAAGAAATCCCTTGAAAACTGGGTGAATAAACCAGTCATATAAGAGCACGTGAAAATCACCTCGTTGCTAGAGCTAACGAGAAAAATGAAGAACTGCCATGCTGTATGTCAACTGTGAATGCTGCCGCCGTGAGAGCCCCAGAGCTGTCCTGCAAACGTGTCCTCAGCCCGGTTGGGACTTCAGCCGCATTCCCATGGAGGGGCCCAAGGCCAGTGCCACTCAGCTCAGGATTAAAAGTATCCATGGCTTACCTATACTCTGCATTAACTGGCATTATTTTGTCTTTTGCAAGGTGATAGAATTATAGAATCGTTAAGGTTGGAAGGGACCTTTAAGATCACTGAGTCCAACCATTAACCTAACCTGACAAAACCACCTCTAAACCATTTCTCCAAGTACCACATCTGCCCTTTTTTTTTTAAACATCTCCAGGGATGGCGAATCCACCACCTCCCTGGGCATCCCATTCCAATGTTGGATAACCCTTGCAGTGAAAACATTTCTCCTAATATCCAACCTACACCTCTCCTGGCTTAACTTGAACCCATTTCCTCTCGTCCTCTCACTTGTCACTGGGGAGAAGAGGTCAGTCCCCACCTCTCTACCCCCTCCTTTCAGGTACTTGTAGAGAGTGAGAAGGTCTCCCCTCAGCCTCCTCTTCTCCAGGCTGAACAGCCCCAGCTCCCTCAGTCATGATGACACTGTCTACCCCGCAATGCCGGTGGCAAGCCTCTGTGGAGCATGTTTGGGTCGGAGGGCTCCCAGCTGAGGGCTGAACTTGTTCTGGTCCAGCAAACTGAAGTGGGCTCCAGATGTGCAAGCACGCGGACCGGCTTGGATAACAGGGAGAAGAGAAGAACTAAAATAATAGTAGCCGAGGTCTACGCTCTTGTGAGAGAGACCTGGGCTCCGAGCACATCTGCAAATGAAGCCCATAGTAACTTCACAGCAGACCTTAAAGCACGGGGTCCTGCTCCTTTAAATTGCAGGTCATTGTTTCGTCCTAATGGCAACGGCCTGCAGGCTGCCAAACCTTTATTTCCACGCGACCTGAGTTTTAATATCCTGACGGAATAAGTTTCACGTAAAAAGGGGAAAAAATTGGAGAGTAGCACAGACACTTAGATGTCCCTGTGCAAAAGCTGGCTTTGAATTCAGATAAAAGTGTTTTCTCATACCTACCATGTCTGTATAAAAAAAAATCATTGTGTTTAAGATGAAGTATTGTATATATTCATAGCTCTGAGATCTAAGGGAATTTACGTTGACACTCTGCATCGTGCAGAAAAGATCGTGCATCATGTCAACGGCCTGAGGATTAAAATTCGGTGCAAACTGTCGCACGCAGGAGCGAGCCGAGGGAGGAGCGAGCCTGCGGCTGTCCTCCTGCTTGCTCGCAGCCTGCCTTTCCAGGCGGGAGCTGCGCCGCGCTTCGTGTGCGCTGGGACGCGGTGCGCAGACGAGATGCTCCCGCCGAGCTAAGGGGGAAGTGCCAGCCTCGGAAACTGGAACGGGTCCCAGGCAGGTACTGGCTTCCAAAAAGCTCTTGAAAGGCATTTGCTTCCAATTCTTCTTGTGGATGACAGGATGAAATGGAAAAGACCACACTTTCCCACATCTGGCGTAATGCGTTTTTTTGTATTTACAGGACTGTTTTCTCCGGTCTGCACCTGCAAAATGCAAGTTCAGGACACGGAGCAATTGGCTCAGCCTGCGCGGTTGGTTCACATTATCAATAAGATGAATTAAAACAGCACAGCATGTCCATAATTAGAAATAACAGGGTTTTTTTTCGAGCTCTCACCTTTTCTATTGTTATTAGGTTCTGCTAATCAACATTTCAGTACCTGCTTAGGGATTTTTGGAAAATAAATCTGTTAAAAAACATTTCAACTTTGCTGTCACATTACTACATGTTAATGCACGGTCCAGAAGGCAGGGAGGAAGAATTAAGGGATTTCTGCCTAACTTGCATACACCTAAAAATCCAAATTAATTCTCCCCAAGCTGGCTAGCTGGAAATACTTCAGAAGATGATGGTTCGCCGTGAGGATTAGTATCTATTTTCAGGAGCAAGGATGGGGCTGGAAAGCTGCTTTGTTTTTTTTGTTTGTGGAGGAGCTTCAAATGTTTGAGACCACACCGTCTCCCCAGAGATGCAGAGAGAGACTCGCGTGCAGCGGTAGACTCTCCTCCTTTACCCGCTGCCGGCCCGACAGTTACAGACGACGGTTCTCACAAGAGTGCTGCAGCGTTACGTTCGATTCACACTCTGAATGAAAAACGCAATCCGCTTCGTAATTCCATTTTCATCGAACAATAAACCCACCTGAGCCAGTTCAGAGCTGCTGAGATGCCCGTCACTGTTTATATCCAAGTGCTTAAACATATCTTCGACTAAGAAGCGCTTCTGGGCTGCTCTGTCCTCGGCCGGGCTGCTCGGCGGGCTCTGCCGATGAGCCTGCAGGTCCAGGAGGATGCTTTTGAGCCGGCTGTAGTCTGCCATTGTACAGGTGTCACCTAAAAGAGAAGACCGCATTACTGGACCGCGTACACCCGCCTTGATCTTTTTAAAGGACTGAGCTCCTAAAGGGAAGAATAAGGCACAGTCAAAGACAGGCTGTCTGCACACACAGCACCGCTCAGCTCTGTGCTCCAGGAGCTCCTGTAGTCGTTACCTTCTCTAATAGCCGGCAGTTTTTCTAAATCCTGCTGTCAAGGATGCTCTCCAGCATGTTACCTTCCAGATTACAGGGCTTCGGTTACAGACTTTCACGCTCAGTTTTGTAATCCCCACCCATATTACATTGGCTCTAACATTTTCGTAAAGATAAAATAAATTCATCTATCCTGTGATTATAAAGCCCAAAATAAACCTGGGGAAGCTGATGTTTCTTTAGGAAGTGCCATGAAGGTCAATAAATGGCACCCCCGAGTGTCACCCTGTGCCAAACACGGGGCTGATCTTAAGGCATCCCTAAAGGCAGCGCGGGGCGGTCAGACGGCAGGGCTGCGGGGAGCCCCTGCGGCTGCGGTGCTGCTGCTGCCTGCGCCCATCACCCTGCTGCAGGCTGACACAAATGCTTTCCTCAGCCCCTGAGCAGGAAAAAAGGGTTATTATCACGGAAAAGCCCTCAAGCCACTCGCTCTGAAGTGACACCGGCTTGGCTGGAGGAATCAGATTAAACCTTCGTGACCCCGAAAGCTCCCGCTGTGCTTGCAGTCGTCAGCTCTTCCATGGTTCTCCTCCAGGGAACATCTTGCTCTGATTTAAGGGCATCCGCTTAGAGGAGAAACATCCACATGTCCAAAGTGCTATGAGATGTTACGGCCCTTTTCTGCTCAGCTGCTGTCTGGCAGAGCTTGGCAGAATGAAGAATGGCAACTGTCTTTTTTTGCGTAAACCCGTTTGTTTTAGCGTAGACCGCAGCGGCGGGTGCCTTGCGGGAACCTGGCTGACTCCGCCTTGGAGCGGACCCTGGAGCATCCTCATGCTCCAGCCGTCCCATGCTGTGTGGGCATCAGCCATCACCCACCAACAGTCCCAACACATTCCGCTGTTCCCGTTTCTCTGTAATGTATTTTCTCTACAACGTAGGTGCCCTTACTCTCTATAATGACGGTTTTAAAACAACTTTTTTATTTCAAGTCCCATCACTGACCCTGTTGGATTAAATCTGAGGGAACCTGGTCTCACCTCAGGTTAAGGGGCAATACCCTTGTAGGTCGGCTCCCCAGAGACTCCAAACATTATTCCTCAGAAAAATAACAGAAGACTCCGGCACACGGACAACTACCCTTCCTGCCCTTTTCTCGCTGAGCTGCACCACTTCTGGTCCCCTAGTGCCACTCCAACTGAAACCCAATTAAAATTCCAGGTGGAAGGCATTTTTCTGATAGCAAACCCACCTACTATCAAGGCAGGATTTTTTTTTTTACCCTTCATATTTTGCGCTCGCGACTTCAAAAGCACCATGACTTGAGAAGGTGAGAGAGGACACGGAGGCTGGAGATGCGTTCACCAGTCAGGTCAGTGCCCTACTGCTACACCAGCAAGAACTGCAAGATAAGGCTTATTTACCATCCTCAACTCAGATCCTCCCAGTTTCGGGAGCTTCTCACTGCTCAGGGATACTAAGCAGCTGTAAAAATTTTCCTTCTCTCTAAACAACCTCCAAAGAGCTCCTGCTCCCACAGGGGATCAGTCTCATTTTAAGGAAAAAATGAGGCTACTTGGCTACTATTAGTCTTGTTTACTATTTCTGGGGTTTTTTTAGTTTTTATTCCCAACCATGTCATTTGATGGCTATTGTGAAGGCAGTTTGAAGAAATTTCTTTCTTCCAATCACGTGCCTATTTAAGAGAAAAATTGATTGCCGTACCCAGTGCAATCAAGCAATTTTGCAATCCTGTTGTAAATACTGTTTTAGCTACTGCAGTAATAGTTTTTCTGAGCTGGAGTTTTCCTTTCTCTTCAGTCAAATCTTAATCCCAGAGATGTATCTCAGGCTAATAAAGACAGGGAAACCTACTTAATTTGCTTCTACCTGTGCTTCTGCTTCTTGGTTTCCATTCCTGAGCACAAGTGCAGCTCCTGACAAGCCACATGGTGGCACTTGGGTGGGCTGACCCCCTTCCATGGTCCTCCCCACAGTGGGGACCACCCCACAGCAGGGACCACCCCATGCCAGGCTCTACGTGCCCATCGCAGCCACCAGATCTGCTCACCCTGACAACTCCCTTTAGCTCTTTTTATTTCCCACTTCTTCCTCCTATCAGCTTTTGCCAGTAGCATACGCCAAAGAAGCTCTTCCTTTACGGCCTCCGGACCTTTTATCTTCTGCAGTTGGGTCTTTTTTGCAGATCCCCCCTAACTTTTGCCTGCGGCAGCGCTTTCCCAGCCTTCCTCCCTTGGTGGCCTTCTGACTCACCTCCACCTTAACCCTCTCTCTGACCACAAAAGGCAGAATTGGAAGAGGACGTAAGTGCTTCTGAACCGCCCTCATCTCTTCTAACAGCCCTTCTCACTTTATTAAGCTTACATTGACCACTTCTCTGGCTAACGGCATCCCTGGCACTGGTTTGACACCATGCACCCAACCGGAGGATTAACCAGGTCTGACAGTTCCTTGAACACTGGAGCCTCAGCCAAACCCGAGCAGAACCGCGTGTTTAAACAGAATTTCCAGCATGAATTGTGTGCTAACGCAATGGCGAAATATAAGCACTATGTGCAAGGAGCAGATGTTTGAATCCAAACATTGCAGCTCTATTCCTGCGCGTGCAGGACCTGAGCAGGTGGGTGACCATTATAACCCTCCCAGATTTTTCCACGCTCTGAAAACAAAGCTGCCACAATGCTGCTCTTTCAAAAAAAAAGAAAATACACACTCATCATAGGGCCATGAAGATGCTGGGAGGGCTGGAGCCCCTCTGCTGGGAGGACAGGCTGGGAGAGTTGGGGGGGGTTCAGCCTGGAGAAGAGAAGGCTCCGGGGAGACCTCAGAGCCCCTTCCAGTGCCTAAAGGGGCTCCAGGAGAGCTGGGGAGGGACTCTGGATCAGGGAGGGGAGCCACGGGATGAGGCGGAATGGTTTTAAACTGAAAGAGGGGAGATTGAGATGAGATCTGAGGAAGAAATTCCTGACTGTGAGGGTGGTGAGCCCCTGGGGCAGGTTGCCCCGAGAAGCCGTGGCTGCCCCATCCCTGGAGGTGTTCAAGGCCAGGTTGGACGGGGCTTGGAGCAACCTGGGCTGGGGGGAGGTGTCCCTGCCCAGGGCAGGGGGGGGGACTGGATGGTCTTCAAGGTCCCTTCCAATCCAAACCGTTCTATGATTCTATGATCTGGGCTGTGAGACAGCCCATGGTAGGTGCGCTCATTTGGGGACTTTCGGAGGGTCACAGCCATGCTGCAGCCTCCAGGCAAATGGGATGGGCACGAAGAGGGAAATAAAGGGAACCACGGAAGGACAGAGCTGGTGACAGCCTCTGGCGGCAATTCCCAAACCCTACTATAAACTCACAATACTTTCCCCCCACCCTTCACTACTCGGTGTCCGGGTCAGGGACCATCCACCCAGCAGAGCCCCATCCTGCGTGGCAGGGCAATGCCACTCCCCCGCGTACAATGCAAGGAAAAGTGGCGATAAGACAATTATGTCTCCTATTTAAAAAATAAGTTCAGTTTCACATGCTGCTAACCCACGCCACAGCTGGAAGGTCAGAAGGTGCTCTCGGACCCTGTTAAAACTGCTCCAAAACCTCATTACCTTCACCTCCCTCTGGAGAAAATCACCCTCTTCAGCTCTGCTGGAAGCGGGTCCCTCGGCATCCCTCCGCAGTGGGAACGTGACGGACTCGGCGGGTCTCGCGCCTTTGAGCGTTTTCCCCCGACACCCGAGGGCTGCAGCGAGGCACAGGCGGGCGGTTCTGAGCATGGGGCTGCGGAGCTGCTCAGCAGCACCCCACGTGCAAAGCGACGAGTAAAAGTAATTAAGTTCCATCCCAGGGCGGTCAGACTAATAGTTTGTGCTTCTTTGGCTGAACTAAAAGACTGATAGGAAAATGCACTAAAACTGTAATATAAATATGTATATATGCATGTAAATATTTATGTGCAATTGATATATTTAATCTCACTGTAGTGGAAAAACATGGGAAAACCACTCCAGGTCAAAGGAAATACTCTGACCTGAAGCTATGCCTTTACAGTAAGTCTGGCCCAAGCGTCAGTTCCAAAATCATCCAGGCTTGGGACGTTTGAGCTGACGTTTTGCTGCGTAACCTGGACGTAAGGCTACTTCAGAAGTATCTCTAAGGCTGTGCAGTGACCTGCCATGGATGCTGGAGGCACCCTACAAAAGACATCCCCGCCTCCTCTCCACCAAGAAGAGGAGACACATTCAGGCAACCTGAATCGTTTGGCAAACCAGTGCCAAGGACAGCCGGGCTCTCCTCTAGCAAAGATCCTTCCCCTCCTTTACCAGGCATTATTATTTCATCTCTTAACCTGTCTTTCCTATGGAGACTGCTAACAGACCTTCCTCGGAGCTGGCTGTATAGGTCTTGCAAAGGACAGCTCTGTATTTTCACTCCTTCCCACCCACCCCTCTCCTGCTGTCGATGACACACATAATCTTCTTACACTGTGCCTGGGATCCACCAGCTTTATCTACTAAATACTGTCTCTTTAGGTTTCCAGCAGCACAGCTACCTCTTGCACCTCTGCTGTTCTTTCAGGTATTACAACCAGAGCTGTTAAACAAACAGAATCACAGAAAAAGCCATCCTGATGCCTTCTGGCTTATCCCCATTCTCGCCTCTGCTTCACTAAGTGCCCCCACCAGTTTTCTTTGCGTCATCGTTAGCAGTTCATCTCATCTCAGACTGCTCTCTTTGGTAGGTCTCATTAACGGATGCCTCTCGGCTTGGTTTCCTTGTTTGGGCTTCCCTGGGACTTGCATTCTGTTTCGCAATTGCCACCAGCTCAGATAAGTTTTGTATTGCTCGGAGGTGGGTCTCCCAGCCCACGCTGTGGGACATGACCACCACCGCTCTTCTGAGATGGGTTTCGAAGGACTTCTTCCCATCCCTCTTTTTGAACACCAGAAATGCCACCGCCTGTGCTTTAAGTGCATGTGCGGTTCTGCTGCCAGCTGATCCCCTGTCCGTATCGCCGGCTGGTGGGCTCAGGGCACCATGCCCACCCCACAGCTGCGGGAACCAAGACAGAGAGAGCCGAAGACACAGATTTGGGAGGAGCTAAAACCACTACTCTGTCTTCCACACCTTCAACTAGTTCTCCACTTACTTGATCCCCTTTCTCCTCTACTTTATACAAAGGCTCATTAGAAAAAAATGTCACACATGTTCCTTTTCCGCCTTTAACCATGACCCCAGTATGATTTACTCTGCTGACTCCAGGAGAAGGGGAGAACTAAGGGCATACCACAGGCATCTGACATCAAAACCAAAATGCTGCTCATCTAACACAGGGTTTCTTTTTACGTGAACTTTAATAACAACATGTAATACCACTATCTTTTAATTCCAGCTCAGGATTTTATTTTTTTTAAAAAAAGATAATTAAAAGGCCACCTTCACCATTTCAAGAGACTCTGTATCACTTCTACTGACGGCCACTCTACTTTTTGAACACAAACCTAATTTGATGGCACTGCTTTGTACAACAGACACAAGCCTTCCCCAGGAAAAGCTGTGTGGTTTTTGTCCTGCGGTGGGATGCTCTGGGCAGAGATGCCTTTGTTCCCATCCCACAGCTGGAGACCAGCCTGTATCCCTCCCGTGAGCTCTATATCCCACTTTGTAGCCCAAAGAAGAGAACGCTGGTGACTTTCAAACAAACCTCACCTAAGTTGCAGCTTCCTCCTGTCCACTTTGGATAAAACTTCAATATACTTGCCACGCTCAAAATATAGGGATTCCTTCCAGTGCCTAAAGGGGCTCCAGGAGAGCTGGGGAGGGACTTTTCACAAGGTATAGTGATAGGATGAGGGGGAATGGCTTCAAACTGGAAGAAGGGAGATTTACAATAGATATTAGGAAGAAATTTTTGGCTGTGAGGGTGGTGAGCCCCTGGGGCAGGTTGCCCCGAGAAACTGTGGCTGCCCCATCCCTGGAGGTGTTCAAGGCCAGGTTGGACGGGGCTTGGAGCAACCTGGGCTGGGGGGAGGTGTCCCTGCCCAGGGCAGGGGGGT
>VZSZ01007116.1:339425-371440 GCA_013398815.1 Ibidorhyncha struthersii | reverse complement strand
CCCCCCGCCCTGCCCCAGGCCAGGGAAGTTCATGATTCCCCCTCCACGTCGGGGGAGATCTCCGAAGAAACAAACCCTTTTTTATTTGTTTACAGCACTTTCGAAAACAGCGAAGCCTGGCACTGTCCAAATTAAAAAAAAAACAAACCCAAACAGGCAGACAAAGAAAAACAGTAAGACAGAAGAAAAGTAAAAGAAAAATCCAGCGTATTAAGGTCTGATTGCTAAAGTGTGGCCACCGACTGTCACATTTACGTGCTCTGCTCACGCCGAACAATGCTGTTTCTCGCTCTGTTTTGCAGCGGCTACGTAATTCATCCTGTTTAGCACTTCTGCATGGTTTGGCAGATAAAATATTGATCAGCCTGCCAAGAAACACAGAGTGCCATTCCGTTTTCATGTCAGAACTCGGTAATGAACTACATTTATCAAGAGCATCCTCTCTGTGAAAGGTCAGTGGTGAACGTGGCTAAATTGTGATGACAGATCATTAATCCAGTTCCCTCAATAATTGCCCTCTTTAAGAATTTTACTCCTGGTTTCTGTGAATTGAGGCAGGTTTTTACAGCGGGATCCCTGAGCAATCTTCAGCCCACTTCTGAGTCAAAGCAGATAACGGAGAAACAGCAAGGCTGGGGAATAAGCGTCCTTCAAAGGAATGCAGTTAACATAAAATAAAAATAAAGTGAGGAAGCGCAGAGCTTGTTTTGATGGGTAAACGAATCTCCCTGTAAAACATTTCCGTGCAAGGTGCCTTACCATGCGCTGATTACTAGAAATGTCAGTACTACTTTAACTATCAAAAATGATCCGGTAACACCTATAGCGCACCAATCTTGAGGTCCTCAGTGCACAGTGAACCCGACAGCAGGTGTGAACCTATACACGGACAGAAGTCTTCAGAGGATTTGAGCCCCACTGGTTACTGAGCTATTTTTCCACCCAACGACAGGTTGGTGGCACCAGCAGCTCTCTGCAAAATCCGTGACAAAAGCCGTGTGGTCATTAGCATCCAGGCTAAGAACAAAAGTACGTGATTAAGAAGGTATATACGGAGATTCAAACTTCTTGTGACCCTCCAAAAACACTGGCGGAGGTTCCCCCAGCTACCCATGGCAGCCCACGTCCTCTCTGGGCTCCAGCCCTGGAAAACCTGCAGTCGTGCTGCTAATCCCAGTAATCCCCGGTTCCCTGCATCCCCCTCCATCACCTGCCAGAAACCCACCCGCAAGGGCAGGACCGCGCTCCTGCTCGCTGCCGCCGGCGGGGAGGGATAATAATGATAATAACAACCCAGCACAAATAAACCACCACCGAGGGTGAACTCCAGCAGCACTAATTTTCACGGCAACCCTTCGCCACCGCCAAATGTGGTAATAAAGAGCAGTTTGGAGCAGACTGGAGAGTGTCATTTCTAAGGCAGGAGGCACCGGGGGTGTCATTTTATTTGACAGTTCCTCTTAGACGGTGCTGGCTATTTTCCGCTGTTCCTATTGCACGTTTCTAGCTCCAGGAAGAAATTCAGTCCAGGAGATGGGAGCACTAAACTTTGTTTTCTCTTCCGTTCCCACAGGGCAAAAGAGATGCGGTTGCCGAAAATACCATTTCTAGACAAAATTCAAGGATTCGAGACTGGTTTTGTTTCCAAACAGCCCATCCTCTCATACGCTTTACTCAGGCTTCATCTGGTATTGTTAGAAGCATCTGAAAAGGACTAAACGAAAATGTTACGGGATACAAATTTATTTATGAGCGTGGCTCCTTAATTCTTGTGCTGTTTACGGCTAAATTGCCTATCAGCAACAGGCCATTTTCATGCATACAAAATGAAAGTGCTGGCATGCCTAAACTGCGAAAAATGTGGTCCCAAAACATCAGACTGCTGACTCTGAGCGAGGCGATTATGTGAACTCTTTACACCGATAATCCGTGGCCTCGTGGCCTGTTTGACTTGACAGAGCAGGTTTACACAGGGACAGGAAAATTAAAGATGACTTCAGTTCTTCAGGGGTCTCACTGCAAATCCCCACTCCTCCATGCAAATTTTCTATCTGTCTCTTTCCATCTATCTTCCCCTTCCTTTAATTGCTCTTTTTTTGCACATGCATGGAGAGATTTGATGGACTTTCCTCCTACTTTTCCTGTGTGGTTGGAAAGAAGGAGGAAAAAACCTGCTTTTCTCAACAAGTTGTGTGAACAGACTGCTCTGAGCAAGCGTAGCAGCTCGCTGCAGTAAGGCAGAGGAGAATACGGAGGAAGCTTGGTGAAATTCAGAGATTTCTTGCAATCAAGAGACACCTGTGAGTTTTGAACCTTCCCCTGCTCTGATTTTTATAGGCTGTAAGTACCAGGTCTGAGCAAACCCATTTTGGGTGAAGAAAAATTAACCCAAATCTTAATCTACCAGAACATAGTATCAGCCATTTGACTTTTGATTGCTCAGTGAAAGCATCTCATAAAATACCAGCGCTGCAGGTAACCGCGCTGCAATGTTTCCGTGATGCCCGGTAATAACGCAAGGAGCGTCCCACTGCCACCAAACGCCACTGAAGACCGTGACCTTCACCGGCGCTGTGCACGGAGGAAGCCAGACGCCGTAGACGTGACATTTAGGCAAAGCTGGCTAATTGCATTGTGCTCCCATCGCAGTGCTACCTGCACGCCTACTTTACGCCCCTCGAAGGCTGAGAACCCATTTTATTCCCGTTCCGAATTTACAAGTTAAGTGAAACTCCGGTAAAGCTCCTGCGAAGAGGAGCAGATGTTTAACATCATGCAAATTCATGAACATTAGCAATCCTTCAGCTGCTGTTGCCGCCGAAAAAATTCAATTAACAATAAAAGCCCAAACTAACTTGCTTATCTTAGGGATATGTTTCAGTTAATAAGATGTACATTTATCAGATATCCATATATAATTTAGCAGCAACTGGGAGCTCACCGAATATATCACAAAAATGGAACAGAATATACACTATGAAGTAGATACTATTAAACACTAGACATTTACATCCTGGAAGAGTTAAAACTTGCCTCAGCGTATATTTATTTCAATATTTCATTTTATTACAAGAAAAAGCACCCATCTATTATTCTCCGAGCTTTTAAAATATATTAAAAACTTACAGCATCAGAGTATAAATTCCCCATTCTACAAACAAAATCTCTACTCCTACCTTAAACAATTACCTTCCAAACCGCATAAACCTAAATGAACCACACGCTTCAGCCCCAAACGCACAGGAGAAAAGACGGATGGATTTGCAGCCTTTCTCGGGAAGCCCAAGAATTACAGCTTGGTTTACCACGTCCGAGAGCAAGTTCCAGACCTGTGTTGTTCCCGGGAGGGCGCGGACCGTGGCACAGGCAGGAGATGTTGGGAGCAGCCCGGGGGAGGGAGGCAGGGGGAAGCTCGCGGGTGGGAAATTGCGCGATAAATGGGATTTACCAAGCGCCTATCACCGCTGAGGCGGTACGTCACAAATTTACATGTTTTTAAGCCAGAAGGGATCATGTGAGCACTTTGACCTCCTCCACTGGCCGAAGTCAGTAAGATTTTACCTGCAGCAGCTCCATAATTTGTTTGCTCTGTAGCACACCTCCTAGGAAGGCTTCCAGCCCTGATTTGAGCACATCAGAGGAGTTTTTCAAATTATTACTTAGTCGCAGGGGGCAAAAGTATTTTATTTTTAATTTGTTTAGCTTCAATTTCCATCTACTGAATTTTGTTATGCATTTATCTGGAACATCACACTGTAAGTTTTATACCCTACACGTCACCTTCCCAGGTTGGCAGTGATGCTGGGGGCTCAGCTCACACCTTACTCGTCCCCTCCGACGAGCTGTGGGATACAGCGGCTCTCACTAAGGCAGCTCGTGTTCTGAATGACGGGGGTTTTTCTTCTCTTTTCTGGGAATTTTATCATCCCACGGTGGGCACCAAAACGACCACGGCCACGTTTGTAAGAACCTTCGGCTTCTGATCAGCAACAGATGACTCCACCGCAACTCAGTCCCCACCACCTGAGCTGGATGAGACATTTCGTGGTGCAAGGGGATGCTCCACTACCCACAGAGAGCCCGAGCCCATTCCCAAGCCAGGGGTTTCTAGAAGATTACGGTGAACAATTGCTCTCATCCCACCAGGACATCACTCCGGAAGACGCGCTCAGACAGCATTCCCGAACACTATTTAGCATAAAGAAGGTGTAACTAAGAGCAATGCCAGGGCTGGGCAAGTTTTCTGTGTGATACCATAAGCAAACAAAGCTATTCCGACCGCTGTTTTTATTATTGCTGCCTACTGAGTATAAGCTGTTATTTTTGCGTTAAACGATTAAAAACGTTTGTTAAACCAGAGAGAAGAAACAATGCTGCGAACATCAAAGCAGAAGAAGGAGGAACACCGTGCAGTCAAGGCAAACAACTCGTAAGTAACCCCTACACCGCTCGTCCAAACTATTCGGTGAGCACATATATAGTAATAGAAATCGCGAGTGAATTATGCATGATTCATTAACAGAAAACTGGCTCTGTCCAACCATTAATTTGTGCACAGCACAGCCGGCTCTGCTATAAATCTGTCACTCCACACAGAGCCATCATCTTACACACACGCACACTCGCACACCCAACTCTTTGTGCCCGTTGTGTACTCTGCAAATTACATTTTGTCTTCAGATTGCATTGTTTTTCTCTGTAGAAACTATTAAGCTAAATTAGTGATGCTGCAGCCTGAGCTGCAGACGGGGGGTGGTGGGGTGGGGCGAAGCGGGAGAAGAAAATGTGCTGTACGCAGCTGTTTTTAACAGTGACAACAAAATGAGCTTAAAGAATGTCTAATTACTTAAGATCCCAACCCAAAACAAATTCACAGCGTAATGAATTGATTCAATTATTGAGAAACACTGTACTGAAACAGCCTGGGAAGAGCTTCTGTAAAGGTTAAGAAAAAGAAGAAACTAAGTCAAGAGAGGGGTCCGGGCGGATGCAAGGTGGGTGCTGGGGATGCCACCCCCAGGAGGGACCCGCACACAGCCGGGGAGGGAGGTGCTCCGAGGGGCTGGATTTGGCAGGGGAGCGGCGCCGGGAAGGGGAGGGAGCAGAGGAGTCATCACTTCGGAGGATAATTAAGTGAGTATGTTGTACATGCCTTGGAAGAGCGTGGACTTGGAGGACCAAATTATCCGAAAGGCAGAGAGGTGACAGCAGGACTCAAACAGCAAATTCCTCGAGGTACTGAGGGCGGATCCGTCGGTGGCACTTCAGAGGGAGCACGGTGCGGCGCTCGGCTCGCACAGGTCCAGGCGCAACGGGAGTGCCGGAACACTCCTTCTCCTGCTCCCACCAGGGGGATGGAGAGCAGGAAAACAGCCAAGCAATGTGAAACGAAGCGGCTTAGCAAACTTGTCATGGGATATTGAGGTAGCTGTTTGCTTCCTGAACAAAAGTGATTTCTCAGAGAGGCACTGTGTCCTCGGGAAAGACACCACCGCTCTTCCTCCCACGGGAGCCTGGCTTTGCTGCGCTCAGCCTGGCCCAGAAGGTGTATTTCATGTTATTACACTTTCCAATATGAAAAACAAAACAAAGAAACAACAACGACAAAGGTAAAAATACCCAACTATGGAAAGCCACGCTTGTGGATAGTAAAGGCTGAGCAGAGCTCCTGGAAACAGGGGCGTTCTGTATAAACCCAGACTTTGATTTCTGTTTCATTGCTTCAACAAATCGTAGAATCATTATAGAATCATAGAATGGTTTGGGTTGGAAGGGACCTTAAAGCCTATCCAGTGCCACCCCCTGCCCTGGGCAGGGACACCTCCCCCCAGCCCAGGTTGCTCCCAGCCCCGTCCAACCTGGCCTTGGACACCTCCAGGGATGGGGCAGCCACAGCTTCTCGGGGCAACCTGCGCCAGGGGCTCACCGCCCGCACAGGAGAGAATTTCTTCCTGATGTCTAACCTCTTTCAAAATTAAAGGCAATGCTACTGTGTGGACTGGCATCTCCACTCGTTTGATCCATGCTGTCTGGGGTGGAATGGTCCACCCCAAAGCCCTGATGCTCCCGTGCGCTCTCCCTTCCTGGGCTGCACAGGGCAGCACGACGTAGAACTTCAGGAACCTCCATATTCCGTCTGTGCTCATAGTGGTACAACTAAAACCTCTGCTTTTAGAAAGAATTAACTGGATTACAGTTATTCTACATATTTCTTCATGCTTTTGCTGTAAGGATGTCTGGGTGAGAGAGGTTTCTTTCCATGAGGTGAACCCTTTGGACCTCCAGCGATGGCAGGAAGGCTCTGGCTGGTGTGGTTTCACTGTGATGGATAAAAGGAGTATTTGAGGGGGGGAGGAGCTGCAGGACCACGGGGGAATTTTAGTGAGGCTGGGGAGCAGACTGCACTAATCCGGACTTCTCCCTGTCCCGTGTCTGTCCTGCCCATTAGAAGCTCTGAGACGAGGCTCTCGCTGAGCTTTCAGAGACCTCCTGGCACGGGGCTAGAGCCTCCAAGCGCTGCCAAAACACAAACAATAAGAATAAATACGGCTCAACAGATCTGCTGGAACCTTTCTATCTACACTGTAGCATCAGATGTGGTTGTCAGTGAAGGATTACAGCTTCAAGTACAGAAGCAGGAAAAGCAGGAGATGGACAAGAAGTTAAGAGCTATCATCTGTGGTTTGATGCACATGGTTTGGAGGACAGAGACAAGGGGAAAAAAACCAAAACAAGCACATCAACAGGTAAACAAGAGGAAGACTTGTTTTAAAGCCCATACATTTATTTTTTTTTGCAATGCACCGACCATCAGTTTACAGCTGTTGCTGTGCTTTAGTTTTAATTTTTTGCACCTGAGATTACTGTTCCTAAACGAAAGGAACAGACCCGACAGACCATTAATGCATGGGGAGTGCTGCTTTATTAATGCTGAAGCCAAACCTTCATGCTACTTTATTAATGTTAAAACAGCTGAAGACAAAATCTATGGCACATCCACTTGTCACCATGAACTGGAAGAGGTTCATTTTTGTACAGTGATGACCAGCTTTGCTCGTCTTCACTTTGGTAGTTATATGAGAACGAGTCTTGGTCCATTGGTGTGAGTGACCAGAAAGCCTTGGCTATCTTTACACCACAGCCGAACTTCACTTCTATACGGAAAATCTCATCGCAACTTTAACCCAGACATCCTGCAATTTAAATTAACCAAACCAAACAGGCTTTTGTTAGATAAATCATAGGTTTGCTCCTTACGCCTGCTTCAGCTGATGATGCTACGCAATCTGCTGTTTGACATTTTACAATCCTCTACCTTATTCCTATTAGAGAAAGCAAAATTGCCTCGATTCCTCTGGGAAGTAACCAATGCTCACTTTCTTATGGCTGACTGGCACATCTATCAAACACTTCTAGATAGCAAATGTATTATTTGGAAGCTTTAATAAACGTCAAAGCCCTCTGGCACCAATGTAAATTTTACTGATCCTGTTGTGCTCTGAATCACTTCCCTTTCCAAACAATTCACTGCCTTCTACTGTCAGGAGGAGCGCTTCACCATCACTCCGTGCTAGGGATTCCCATGAATCTGACTCTTTGCTAAAGGTACTTTGCTTCTTACTGTCTGGTTTCTTCTCAGTATCATGAAGCATGCATGGGAAATGCGGCCGGCAACGTGTACGATAAAGGCAACTACACACCATCCTTGTTGATGGATGGAGTCAAGAGCATTACTTAGTTTTTCTTGAGTATTTGTGCAAAGAGGTTTCCCTGCTGCCTTCTTCGAGACACTCTTGCTTCTATCCTGAGACCACAGCATCTGCCTTGGGATGGCTTCATCCTCTACCACAGTACCTTTTTAAGCAATTCTGAGCCAGCCGCTGCCTACGGTTACTGTCTTTCCCCCAACAACATCCCCGCTCAGGAGGTGTGCGGTGTTTGCGACTGCCCCTGCGGACAGGGAGAGCAGAGGGTACGCACACATGCTGGCAACAAGTTCTCGTGACATTTTCAACCCAACTGCAATAAGAAAACACCATAATTCTCCCCAGACTGTGTGTCCTTCCACATCCTCATAATCAAAGACATTCAGAGAAACCCACCGCAAAACAACAGCCGATTTTAGGCACCTTCCCCACTTTGCACTTGAACTGTGAAGTCCCCGAGATCCTCTTGCTAAGCACTAAAGGACAACAGCGTTACAGGAGGCAGGAGTATTTATTATTGTTAAGGACGTGTGTAATGGTCTAATAACGATGTGCTGTGACTGTTGTTCAGATGTCGTTAGGAGACCTCTCAGGCATCTCATTAGTAGATCGTAATGTACACCCTAAAGGGCATTACTGTAATTATAAAATGTTAACTTCTAAAGAGGAAAACATGCACAGGGAGGGAGAAAGTACTTCTTACGTAAAAAGAAAAAAAAATTAAAAAGGAGTAAGAAACTTCACACAGAAAACTCTTAAATTGGTCCAGCAACAACAGATTAAATGGAAACATTTACGATATGCACATTTATGCATGAGAGTCCACTTACTCCTCCAGAATTTGATGAGGTCAAACCCACTCCACTGCAGTAGTCACAAAGGTTTGCAAAATAATAGTTGGATTTTGTTATTATAATGATCCTGCGCAATATGTGCCACCCCAGAAATCGAGAAAGCCTCCCATGACGGACAGTCAAAATTTGCCACTCGGATGACAGAACGTCCCGACTACATGAAGTGTTAAATCCGATCCTTTCCGCATGTCGAACGGTGCAAACGAGGACTGCGGTTCCTCCTGCACCAACTCGGCCAACGGGGTGCAACACTCAACCCCGTACCACCTTCGGGTACGCCTCGACCTGCCCGTACGGCGTTACACCTCCAGGGCTCCAATGCGCAGAGGAAAATACAAACACATCTGCTCTAACTTCCCATTTACAACACAAACCCAGCGCCGCTCCTCCTGCCCTCTCCCATCGGAGCCCAGACAACAGCAACAATTAGATTTGTATTTCTACTTTAAATCCACCTATGAGGAACTAATGCAGCAGACCAAGAAACAGAATGAATAAATAAAAGCTCCCCAATGCAACAGGCTGAATTTTGGGGATGAATTCCTCTCCTATTTCTTCATGGGATTTTTTTTTCCTTTTCTCTTAAGCGCTATAATGATAGATGATGAATGGCACAGCCATCTAAGCACTGGAAGTGCTTTGCTGCTGACAACGCAAATAACCTTTCTGCGGTTCAGGGTACCAATTCTGGAGTAGATCTGCTGGAGGCCTGTCAAGATAACAATATCCCCACACTCAACTGTCGGCAGTAGGATTTTTCATTATATATGTCACTAAAGTACAGAGGGAAGCTTCTTACTGCAGAAATAAAGGGATGAAAACATGTTTTTCCTGAAGATTTTCAGCGCCGAGAGTGACAGATATTCCAGGGTAAAGCCCGAATGACAAATCACTATGTTTTGATCTGCGAGAGCACTACACTGAGCCTCTGTCGAGAGGGAATTAGCGCAAATTTAAGGGACGGGAGGCAGGGAGCGATGCCCCGCGGGAGCTGCCTGCCCAGGCACAGCACTTCTGTCCCCCTCCCGCAAAGCTACAGCTTGTGCTCTGCCTGAACAGGCTCCCTGTAGACCCACCCCTAAAGAAAGGGGCTCCCCAAATTTCCTCATCTCGTTCGGACGAGGATTGCCTCTCCCACAGCTAACCCACACACTGCCTCTTTCAGCCTCGGCCGCAGCTGAAAGCCCCAAATTACGGCGGTGGTGGAGAAGACGGAGGCACTGCAGGGCATCGCCCTCGGTGCCCTGCTGTGTCCCGACAGCCACCCCCGGCTGGGAAAAAGGGCGGAAGGGAAAAAAAAAAAACAAACAAAAAAAGAAAAGGGAAGAAAAGCACAGCACTAGACTCTTCCAAAAGAAAAGAGTTTAAGCCATTCACATTTCAAAACATATTTACCATCTTAACACCTTCCTGCCCAAACGGCACTACAAGAGAGACACCCAAGACACCCAGAGACTACAAGAGAGACACCCAACTACGGTGGCGGACTTGTTCTACATGCCAGGAAATCTTTTAATTTAATTCTCTGCTCCATATTCACAAAACTCTGTATTTATTTCAAGTGCGTTAAGTATAACACAAGTGACAGGTATAAGTGATGTACCCCTTGGCTCCCAGGGCTCTGCTGCCCCATGACCCCACACCGCCCCACACCCTTATGCCCACCATAAGGTGTCCCCAAGGGCTTGGGCTTATTCACGATGTCCAACCAGCCTCTTCATTCCCAGAGATCACTGAAATCCCACCCAGATGTGTCCAAACGGCACAGCACACAAATGAAACCCAAACCACTGAAGAGGATAAAACTCCAAGGTTTATTACAGCTGGGAGATTAAAATTCAATATTGCAGTAGAGGAGGATGTTAAAATGCTGCACAGATTCAGCTCCTCTTTGCGCAGAGGAGGTGGTAAGTCTGGTTTAACATAGTTTTATTGAGACAAATTCTATTTGTTGAGGGCTCCGAAGAAGCGATGCTCGCGCCTGGCACTCCCAGCCACTGCGTACCCAAAGCGATTTTCTCTCTTTGTCAGCACAGGGATGCGGCCGTAACTCGCTGCGCCACATGCATTGGGCGTCACAGAGCAGCTGGGTTGGCACGACAATAAGAGCAAAGAGTCTGGAAGTCTTCAGACTGAGGGGGGATCTTCTCAATGCTGATAAATACTCACAGGGAGGGTGCCGGGGGATGGGAACAGTCTTGTTTCAGTGGTGCCCGGTGACAGGACAAGAGGGAACGGGCACAAACTTCAACATGGGAAGTTCCATCTAAACCTGAGGAGGGACTTCTTCCCTTTGGGGGTGGCAGAGCCCCGGCACAGGCTGCCCAGAGAGGGGGGGGAGTCTCCCCCTCTGGAGCCATTCCAACCCCGCCTGGACGCCGTCCTGTGCCACTGCTGGAGGTGCCCCTGCTCTGGCAGGGGGTGGCACTGGGGGAGCTCCAGAGGTCACTTCCAACCCCATTCTGTGATTCCGTGATTCCATTCTGTGATTCTGTGATACTGAGTGCTCTGAAGAAGGGATGTAATTAAGTTTTATGCAAGGAAGTCCTTCCAACGCGGCAGGTTCTGTAAGATACTAAGACTTGTTGATAACATGCCCGTTTCCCCAGTGAAAACCTTTCCTCATCGTCTCGTTATCTTGCTAAAGCGCCCTGCAAGTGTACAAAGACTCTACCTTAATGAAAGAGTCAAGTCAGTTTACACACGGTCTTGCACAAATGCTTTTCTCCTTGTCTTTAGCACCACATAAAATACTAGAGTGACTGAAAACAAGTGAAAGTTCCCGCTTTAGAAGGTAAGCCAAGGAATTTAATGCCATTTATTAGAAGCAGGGTCAGGCCCTCGGTCATGTCAGGTCTTTCTCATACACCGTGTGGTTTTGTGATGTACAAACTAAGATGGATCACTACGAATTCCTGTTAAACCATTTGAAATGAGACAAAAAGTGAAAAGGGGGTTCAATGTTCAAGCTTTAATTAAAAATTTAGCCAAACCACGTGGCAGGCAATGAAAACGACTTGAACACCACAGCCTCCCATCATCCTCCCGCAGCCCCTGCGACCTGCTAAATGTCTCAAAACCACAGCCAGGCAAATTAAAATAGCACCAAGATTTGTAGTCTGCCATGTCTTTACCACTTTGCTTTTAAAGCAAATTACAGGTAACTTACAGTACTGCTGCAATTCCAGGGCGATTCCATTTTTTTTCCCATGGACTGCCATTTCACAGAGGATTGCTCCCACTCTGCCCACCCCGGTTTTACGATGGTGGAGCACCAGTGAGTTTGCAGGACTTGCAAGACCTGTGCTCATTTATTTCAGCGCCTTTTCCCTGCAGTCAATAATTGAATAAATAAATAAATACATGCATGCATTTTCTGTCTTTAATTTCCCACCCATGTAAGATAAAAGTTTGGTCATTCCTTCTGCCTGGGCTGGAATGACCTCTCTGAGAGAAGTCACAGAAGATTCAGACCATCGTTTGATAGCTTTGTCTGCATCCACATCAACAGAATAAAAATAAATTAACCATTCCCCCGTTGGCTGATGCACTCTGATAAGCAGTGGCCAGTCACATTATTGGGACTAAGCTCCCAGCTCAAGCTTATTCAAGCAAGTAAAGTAATTTCTTGAGTTTTGTTCTTTTTTTATTAATATAATAGCAGCCAAACATCTGAAAACTTTTAAAACTAATATTCTGAAATTTTATGCTTCACATGCCAGGATTCGTAATATCACAAAATGTTGTGAGTTGCAGTCAGTCTAGCAGAAAATATATCTATGGCTGTCAGATAAATTTATTTCGAGCTGCGAAAAAATTATGTTGCTGTCTAACGTAAGGTAGCATCCCGTCATCCCAAAGCTACCAGCCAACAGCCCGTTGGCCTAATTCCTATTGCAGAGATATTGCAAGTGACCCATGTACAAAAAGTGATGGTGGTATTCGTGAGCAGATCTGCAGCAACAGCGTAACCCCGTCGCACGGTTTAAAAAAAGAAATCTGGAAAGACTGCGTATCTGGATCTCTGTTCAGGGGTGCAGAAGGTCAGCAGCGACTCAGCCTGCGCGGTCCGAGATCTCTGTGTTACACAGACGCACAGAGAAAACTATGGAAGTGCATTTTCACACAGTTGTTCCTTTGCAAATCGCTGTGCCCACCATTTCTCACCTCCCGTACCCGCGTGGAAAACACACTGCATGCCAAGGCCCCACGCAAACCAGCAGACGTCGGCAGAGCAGCGTTCTTTTATGATGCTCATTGAATTTTGACCATCCTTCTCTACGACACACAACTAACTGAGACTGTTCTCTGGCTAACTGTGCCACTCCCTAAGTCACCCTTTTTCCATGTTTTTTAAAACTTGTTAATTTAGTGCCTTTGGCTTCCGGTTCATTCATCGCCTTCCAACAGACTGTTCCCTCTACACATTCAGGCTGGAGGAAGCCACTATAGGAAACCTCGAATGTTTGAACCTCCATGTGATGAGAAGCCAAGCCCAGAGGTTTACAAACCACACGCTCGCCCACGAAAGCCATGCGCAGTTTCATCCCGCTAACGGACGGCCTTTCTCTGCAACGTTTTATGAGGATCTTTTGTCTCGTGAGCTCTGTGGCATGTTATGGCATAACTGCTGTCTTAGAGATATTCAAATGTCAAAACAGTTCCTTTGCTTCAATTCATTAAGTCTTAGAAAAAAATTAAATTTTCACATCAGGTAGAAGATCTCCACGTTCTTTCAGGTTAAAAGACGTTTTTAGAAAGCTAAGCTTGAACTTTAAAAAAAAATTATTAGAAGCCAGAGAGACCCTGAAATCACTTTATTTTCCAGTTTTAACTTATTAACTCCTCAAAAGGCATTTAGAAAAGCTTTATCAGAGAAAGGGGTATGCTCCAAGAGCATGCTTTTTCCATGGGCACATAGTTGTGAAGCGAGGGAGGTGAAGAAAGAAAAACGTTAATACACATGTGACTAACGCCGTATTTCCCTGGTACTTCACTCCCCTCATGCTCACTTAGCTGTTACGCTGCCAGGGAGGGATGCAATGAAGACCAGAGAAGAACCTGAGATAATAGCACAGTTGAAGATGATGATAATGGCACATTTAAAACAACACCTGGCAGAACTATCTGCAGATGGGACTCCTTAAAGTCATAAAAGGACTACAGTATTTCCTTTGAGGAGTGAAATGCTGGAAAACCACAATTGCAGAAGCCTTGCAGATAAGAAGGTTGACAGATTACGACCATTTCTAAGGAAGGATGCCACCAGCAACCTCCTCCATCATTCCACCACCACAGTACTGCTGTAAGACAGTGTCAAACCTTGCAGTAAATAAAAAATGGGAGCAGTCCACAACATCAAGGCAAACTTTCTAACACTACTACCCTTTTCATGTTTTTGTTAACAATATCAGGAGACGTTATTAATGAAGCTAATCTCTCAACTTCAAAGTCAACAGCTATTGCTTATCTGCACCTCCGCTTTTCTAATACGCTATCTATGGGCTTGAAAATATCTCAAATTCCTATCAAGGGCCTTTGGGAGGGAAGAGGGGAGGAGGAGTTGGGACCACCTTTAAATAGTACTTTTCACGAGCTGCTGCTAAAAACTCTTCCTAATTTCACAATCACAGCCAAGAACATCACTCCTCAAAGCCCCACTGCCTGAGTCCGTAGGAAAGGACAGTCACTCCTTCCCTGGGGAGCGGACATTACCTGCACGTCCGCGGACATTACCCGCACGTCCTCCTCTGCATGCAAAATCCACCCAACTCTCTTCAAATTACGTGGATTGGAAAACATGTTGAGAAGCACCTTCATGAGACTGCAGTTGAAGGTTCTGATGACTACTGAACTTATGAAAATGAAATAATCAGCTGCATCTGTTGTGAACCTGGAAAATACACTGATCTGTATGGGTAGGATTATTTTTACTCCTTACAACTTTAAATAAAGTGCTTAATTAAAAGGCACTCAAACACATACTGCGATTCAGACTATGAAGACATTAAATTACAGAAATCCTCCTGTCCATTGAGGCCAGAAGAAGTGAGTTTGGGAAGCACCGTGACCTGCAAACTCAGGAATGTTTTAATCTAAGCTCTTCTGAACTTAGTGGCAGCACATTACCCCAGATTCAGCCAGCTCAGCAGGGCATGCAGATCATGTTAATATATACCTTTATATACATTTATGCACACGACTGCACACACAAGGATATGGTGCAGCAATAGTATGGACCAGACCCTCAGTGGGTCTGAGATAGGAGGACACAGAGGAGCTGCTTGCTGGCTAATTTAGTGCTGGCATCCTTATCGCCATAAATTTTGCCCTAAACTGTATTAGCTGGCTGCTGCGTCCCTAACAGGTGTGAAGCTTCGGACATATATCTGCTTTTGCAGTGAACATCCCCTGCATGTGAAAGTTTAAGCTCTCGGAAAAATGTATTTAAAATTAAAAAATAAAAATCCTAGGAATGGAACTGTATTGCGAGTTTGTGAATTTCTCTTCCCTTAATGCTGTAGGTCAGGCTGCGAAGGAAATACTAGTATTTCCTACAGGAAAAAAAAAAAAAGGCATCGGAGTCAAAGCCAATGACTTTCAAAACATCCCTGACACCTGTTTTGGACTTAGTTGCTGGTTTTCTTTTCCTTTGCAATCTATATGTAGTGTTCTTCAGCAGGGATGCATCTCTCCAGCTCATCCAAGCCTGTAGCTGTATTCACGCTATGGAGAGCTGGTCACGCCGTCACCTGTCCAGCCTTAACGCCATCATAACCTGAGCGCCCACAATACCTGGCAAGGGATGCTTCTTGGCAGAAGAACTGTTTACATTTGACACTCATTATCTTAATGTAGAGCCAAAATAAGTTTCCTTTCATTAAAATATGTAATTAGGGGTTCATTTTAGACGTCGGGGGAAAAAATCCTATCTTGTTTTAGATGAAGAGTTTTTGCTTCTTTGACTTGAATCAGAAAGCATCTCTTTTGGCAACCTCCCACCACACTCATACATCAGCTGTTAAAAACATCTTGAAAGGCACAAAATGAAATGAATCACATCTGGAGCCAATTTGGACATGTATTTGTTTTCTAAACAGTATTAAATTCAAATCAGTATTTTGAAATTATAATATAAACACACTAAATTGGATAGAAATAATGAGAAATGGCCTTATTCATACCATGCTTACTGTCTATATATTCTTACCAAAATAACTGCGATCGTAACTCCCAAATAACTTCATGGAGCCAACAGATCACAAAATCAGACCTGAATTAAAACTAAATATAAAGGCAAGTACTTCAGCGGCCAGCTACCCCGTCTGCCAGAGCGCAATGCCCGTAAGAGGTACAATACTTCAACATCCACCCAAGTCGTGGCTATTTGTACCAGACGGGAAAAATACTGTATTTCTGTAAAATCTATAGGTTATTGATTCCTCTTTAGTGCAATTATTCAGACACAGCAAACACGCTAGCCTGTAAAACCTACCCAACGCATGCGGTTGATAGAGCTGTCTTTGTTATTGCGGGCTATGCTCTATTTGCACAGTCCTCAAGCTTCACCCATAAAATAGTCATTTATTTGATATTGAGGGCAGCACAATGGCGAAGGCTCAGCGGACGATGCCTTTCAGCATTACTATTCCACTCTGTGATGCTCAAGTTAGCAGGAACGTACATTGCTCCATAACAACTCAACTCTCCTCCACCACTCACCTCAACGCAGCAGAACAAGGTCATGTGCCATGACCTGGTGCTGGGACCTACCACCGCCTTCATGCCTGTGCACACAGCCACTACCTCCCCTGGTCTCAGCCTTGGGGCACCTCCAAATCACCATGATTTTTTCAGAGAGCCGCCTTTGGGTTGAGGTGATCTAGACGTGATTTTTTGGGGAGCCCAAAAACACCACTCATTGGCTGACCCCAATCCCAGTGGCTCAGGACAAAGGTGAGATGCTGTCAGATGCCCTTTTGAGATGCTGGAGATGTGGGAAGCATAAAATAAGTCAAAGCACATCCCAGTAAAAAAATAAATCCCCTCTCTGTGGTGACAGTTCCTGATGAGCTTTGGAGCCAGACGGGGTGCCAACAACCCGAGAGCGAAACCGTCTCTCTCCCAGTTCCCTGACCACACTGGGCCGACAGAGGTAAATCGAGATGACTCGGAAATTCATAATCTGGTCTGTGCAAAACAGGATAGATAAACCAACAGTACACTCAAGAAGGGTAAAACTGCAGGTAAGATAACAAGGTTTTGGAAAAGATGGCTGAGACTGTAAGAAGAAACATGACCGAAGTAGCTAATATCATCATTGGCACTCCGCATTGGCTGCACACCCCCCTCAGTCCTTCTTCCAGTGGCTCACAAATAAAACATTAAACTAGCGAGAAGAAAAAGATACAGTTCAATTAAATACCTGTTCACATAAAAGCAGGTAATTATGACTTACATGGATTCAGACGACCTGTGCGGACCCAGAGACAGACATTTCCCAGCACAGTAGCTGGAATAAAATTTATAAAGGAAAAATTCTCCAGTCTTTCAGGATAACAATCTTCCAACAATTTTCCTATACAGACTGCAACCAGCCACAATCGAAACCTAGAGCATGCCCCTGCATCTAGGGGGGGCCCAGCGTCTGCCCACCTCTGCTGGTGGCACATTCCCACGACAGCAGATGGCTTTACTGAAACAAAGCAAGGTGAGGAGGATCTAGTCCACGGAGGAAAAAAAAAAAAATCTTCAGCAAAGTCTGCCGTTCTTCCACCATTATTTCAAAATCAAAACTATCCCTTTTATCCAGACAATGAATAAGGAGCTCTATAGTAATTTACAGCTACCCTTTCTGCCCCCTGAAACAGACCAGCCATTAGAGGAAATCAGATGCTGTCTTCCAGGGCACTGGCTGGCAGGCGGAGAACAGAAAGCCAGAGCCTGTTAGAGGGTAAGAACGGAGGGCCCAGAACCTGGCAAGCTTTGAAACGACCCCGTCTCACGGCAAGGAGGCCGCCGGCGCAGAGGCACGCAGCGGACAGCGCAGCCGGAGGAGCACCAGGAGGAACCAGCACAGATAACGGCGCAGACGTCTCTTCCCAGTACCCCCACGGCAGCCTCAGAGAAACACGCTCCATGCAGTCATAGCACTCAGAGGACCTGGCATCTCTTTCTTTCCTGGCCAGAAAAAGTGTTTAAAATTATGGAACCTGAAAATATTTTTTTTTCTTTTTCCATTTTCTAAATAAATAACTAAAATGTTATGAAAAGAATGTTTTTCTGGGGCTCACACTTTGCAGACATGATGATACCTCCTTACAGGCAGATGATCTCCTCATAAAAAAAAATGAAAGATATCATCTTCATCTTCAGAGGAGACAGAGCAATATCCTCAATGTCATGAAGAACCAGGAATTAATCCCAAAATAACTAAGGTACTCTGAGCACTGCGCTGAGGAGAAGGCAATACTTGCTATTCCTAATGCCTGCTTACTCTACAGAATAACTTAAAAAAACACCTTCATCCCTCTCTCCCTCCATGTTTTGGGAGCAACTTTTTCACACCCTGGTTCTCGCCCCTCTTTTGCCGTTTTCCCACGATCTAGAGAGTGTTGGTAGCATTAAAAACATCACAAGGGCAAGTTGTTTGAAATCCAGCCCGGCCGCTGGTGAGCACTGCAGAAAAGCAGCCGAGTTCTCCAGCCCCGTAGAAATAACTGGGGTGCCTACGACCATGGGGTGGACACTGGCTCCAGGACTCGGAGCAGGTCTTTGACTCCTGGCAGTGCTTGCTGTGATAGGTAATGAACGCTCGTAAACATAATCCACTAAAAACATAGCAAAACAACTAAATGGAACTGCGTAGCTAGAAGAGAAGCCATAGCAATTACACACATTAGTAACTACAATCTTTCCCAGGGCGTTTCAGCAGTAAACCCAAGTTTCCGTGCTTCAGAAAGAGCCACAAACGCTTCCTTTGGCAAGATAACGAATTGGAGAAATAATAAACAGTAGAAGACATGGGTCTGCCTTCCTGGTGGAATGGAAGTGATGCCTTGTTCATGCACCATGTTTGCTCTGAGGTGCGTTCCTGGGGTGATGGGCATGAAGAGTGGCAGCGCATCAGCGCTGTGTGGCCGAGCAGCCCCTCTTGATACCCACAGCAAGTTTTGTATGGACAAAGGTGGAAGCATATTCAACATATAGTCAGATAACTCAGCGAGAGAGAAAAGACATGCATAAAGCGAGGTCCAACGCAGCTTTCCGTTTGACTTCAGATGGCAAGAACATCACAGCACTTACATAGCCTTCCTTGAATGCCCTCCCATCACCCCAAGGTCCCACCTGGGCCAAGAGCTTCACCTCTGCAGCGTGCCCTTGTCGCAGGCTGACAAAGCTCTGCGCTCCCGGTGAGGTTTGAGGTCTTAAGAGTACAAAAAAATTACACAGCAGCTGGACAAAAGAAGGTGCTAAAATGAGCAAGGAAATGCAGAAGGGAAACCTGAAAGACATTCTCTAAAATCTTAATTAATAGGAAAAGCTTAAGGACTGAGACACCCCATAAATCTGAGCTGTATAGATCTCTGATTAAGGTTTGCCGCATCGTATCCTGCAGAAGAATGGAAATGGTTATAGTCTGCAAATACACTCAGAAGATGATAACACGGCTTTGCTTTCAAAGATAAAGCAGAAAATAATTCAATTTAACAATCAAATGGGAGGCGGGGACCCACACTGGGGGTGCTGTGGGGGAGGGAGGTGCCTGGCTCGGGCACTGATCTCTTGGAAAAGAGATAAAATAAAATAATAAAAGAGGACCCAGTCTTTATACAACTTAAAAAAAGAGAAGAAAGCATCCGTATTTCCTCAGCTATTGCTGGTGACATGCCAGATGTCCTCTACAAGGTGTGCCCATTAGATCCAGACTAAAATTATACAGAGCTGAGAGGGAATAAGCAGCAAAACATCCNACCATTCATTGCTGTCCACAGGGCTGGAAAACCAAACCCAATCCACCCAAGGAGCTGTACAGCAGCAGCTACAGCAGAAAAGGGATCTGGGGACAGTGTGCCCCAAATGCTGTCCTTCCTGGGGACTTTCAAGAGGAGCAGAGAGCCCATCTGTCCCTCTCCTTCCAAGCCCTGGCATGAAAGTGGGGTGGCTCCTCTTGTGCAATGGCACAGAGAAGAAATTCTTCCCAGAGCAGTGGGACTGGTGGAGCTGATTTCCAACTGTTCTCACACATAATGGCTCCCTCTTGTGTCGATTCTCCAGTGCCTCTCACCAAGTTCAGCTTCAGCCTTGGCTTCTGGTGGACAACTGTGACAAGTTGTCCAATTTCATGAAACCTGTCGCCTGGGTTTCTGTGCCTCTGCTGTTAAATTTGATTTTAACTAGTCAGAGAGTTCAACACACGTAAGACAGAACAGGTAATTAGCAGAGAGCACTCTGCATTGGTGTCCAGTTTCTGCAAACCAGTCTTAATTGTCCATAACATTAGGAAGACATTGAGGACCAGCCTACATTGAGAAGATCCACCCCAAGGTCACGCCACTGAGTCCCACCTAAGAGCACAGGGCAGAGCCGGAGTTATTAAGAGATTATTGCTTCCAAGCTGTTCCTTATGCTGGTATCTCCCCTGGCAAACCAGCAAGAGGAGAAGACCACAGGGATATGCTTATTGGTTTCTGTATCAGCATGTGCATTGCCCCGTGTCTGCAAGGAGCCAGCTACTGCTTTGTTTTTCACTTAATGCAGAGATATCATCAATAGCTTCATCTATTTGTGGCACCAGAAAACAACGGAGGGTCAGCCAGGGCTAACGCCGAGCCGAGCCTCTTCCATCGATTATCTATTCGTACGGTTGGAAAGAGAAAGTCACGCAGATGGAAAAGAGAACTTCTCTGGTTTTGTTTAGAAAGATGCTATTTTCAAAACGGCTACAAAACCTAATAGCAAGAACAGACCTTACTTGATCAAAGAAATAAAAGAAATGCTACTGTGGCCATTACTTCTGTATTTCAGATCTCATTATATTCATAAGACCCCGTGCTTTCTCCGGGGATTACCTAGGCAGGCTTCAGGCTTGCACAATTCAGATAATCTGGAGAGATCTTCCTTAAAAATAAATCCAACCTAAATTTTCTTCCAGAGCTTCACATTCACTGAAAGCAGCCGCAGGTGCGTCAGCTCCACATGAAGCACTGAAGAGCTGCCGGCTCCCCGACACCAGACGGATGCGGTGGGCAAGGTTGAGTTAAAACTGTGTTTCTTGAAAAATGCATCATATGCCACTGTTTTTACCCAACTTTAGCACTCGCTTTCAATGAACTGAAGCGCCCAAATCTTTTCAGTAAAACGAGCTTTGCGCAAAATGGGTGGTATTTACTTGAGGGGTATTTTTCCTTCCTTTTCCTGAATGCTAATTTTTGTTTGTTTAAAAAAGTAAGACAGCTCTAAGGCAGAGCACAGCTAGAGACAAGGAGTCATTCAGAGCATGCTCTGAATTTGCAATCAAGTATTTTAATTAACCCATGGATAATAATTCTCTTAGAAGTTTTTTTAAAATAAAATCATAGTATTTTATGAGCAAGGTTACTATTTTAAAAATAAAAGTATTAACAGACTTCTGACATACGTGTGAACTTCAGTGAATAAAAACATGTCCAAATTTAAAAAACTAGTCAAATTCACAAAACATTTTACAAGGTCAAATAACTTCAAGTGCTCTAAAATGAAAACCCTTTTGAAACTTTACTTTGCTTTGCAAACAAAGGCAACGCACTGAAAGCATCCCTATTCACACTATCAGTACAGCCGGGCAAAGTTCTACGATCAAGACGACATTCTTTTTTCCTCTAAAAAGATATTCAAAACCATCTCTGAGTTACCTTACTCTTCAGATTCGCGTAACAAACCACAGCAATCCAACCTTCCCCACGTTAAAAAGTACCCCAAAAAAGGTATTAACAGCCGGGATGTTATTCATTTGCTATTGTTGATTAGAAAAGATAAAAGCGACAAACGATGCAGACCGTCCTGCCTCTAAAAGCCCACGTGTCTGCTGCCAGCAGGCTCGTGGATGCTATAGATGCTCCGACGGCAGCTGGGCACACCCAGCGATGGAGCCCATACTTCCCGACCCCATCAATTCATAATCGATACACTGCAGCATGCCACGCCGGTTCTCTAATTCCTTCATTTTGGGTTATTATACTTCAAAGACAAATGACAAAACTCTGAAGTAAAACAGCCTGCGTGAACTGCCCCCGAATATAAACGCATTTAACTTAAGACGTAGTCAATATTGATCCCGCAAACAACTCCCCCCCTGACATTAACGGGAACTCTGCGCGCCCACCTCGCCGGGACCACAGCATCGCCGCTGCCCTTTTCATTTGGGCAGGCCTTTATGCAATTAGACCTCAGGGCCAGGGAACAACCTTTTTCATTTTGTAACATGCTGAAAACAGAACGTTTGCTCTGACACTGATTTTGAACGTTTCCCCAAGCAGAGCGGCGGGTAGGGATTGCGTGCTAATTGCAGTCGCTCTCCTAGACGTGCCACGAGACAAATCTTTGTTACTAAAAGGTTTATTTTTGTCGGCAGTCTTGAGAGGGCTCATTACAAGTGATCACCAGATGTCACCAATTCTTCATAAAATGCAACAGAAAGAACATTTTTCCCAGAAAAAAAACAACCCACAACCGTCAAAGTGTAACAAGAGCCATAAATACACCGTTCTGGAGTATTTTTAGCTGCAGTATCGCTTCCCTTTTTCTATTATATATCTACAACAACATCTGTTGAAATACGAATGATTCCTTCTAATAATGTCAGCACTAATGACAAGCTCTCATTAACAGATACCGCACTTCACCCCAGCTTCCAAGAAGACGACAAACAGACAGACCTACAGCAGAAAACACAGCCGGTTTTCAGCTCAAGCCCCCAAAGCCAAGAACAAACCCCCCATCCATGGAAATGGAAATTTATGTGACACTGGAACCCAGCGGAGCAGAAGGATGGCTGGGACCGGGCGATTCACCTTCATCTCTCTTTGAAGGAAACATCTAAGAGTAGGGTCAAAAAATGATGGAAACTAAGTTTGTCACACGAAGCTGTGTCTTACCAGGGGAATTCCCCAAGACAAAGGTATGTCACGCTGGTGCAAATTAAAGACTAAGTGCCCTGCAAACTCTCGTATGCGCTCAACTGCAGCCCCGGGGAAAGCCCTGCATCCCTGGTACCAGGGGGGTTACGCTGAAGACTTGGGGGGGGGGTTCTATTGCTCACTTTCCCCAGGAAATCCAGTCGAGACTTCTCAAGGTAAAAGATACGCTTCAGCTGCCATCTCGCTTTCCCCATTTTCAGATCTCAAATCAAATTTGGTCACTTTGTTTTCATTATCTGTGCAGAGAAGCGGCTGAGTGACCGCCATCCAAAGTGCATTAGGACACGTATCACTCACCCCTGGCGCGCAGTGGCACCGTGGGTACGCACTCCGGCGCTTGCAGCGCTTCATCTATTTTTACCTCCGGGTTGCTTCGAATGAAAAATATTCCGTGCACAAACTGTGCATTGCTACTTGCAGATCTGTCAGTTGTATTTATTTCACAAGCAGTTTAAGACATGACGTGAACGGAGTTGCTGGTAAGACTTTACTACAAGCTATCAAAATGTTAAGGAGGCAACACCCATAACTATTCCCTTTCATCCCCTCCCCCACCAACTCATGCTCCCAGGGCCAACAGCGACCACAGCCACGGCTTCGAAATCCTGCCGGGTCTCTGCAGAATCAGTACTGGGGCACTGAGAGAAACCCACACTCCTCGGGAGACACGTTCGACTCATCCTGTTCCCTAAACCCAGACCCTAAACCCTGCCCTTCCTCCGGGTGACAACCACCCTCCTGGGCTTACTGACGCTTGGCTATTGGAAGGGTAAGAGATCTGCGAGCTCGAGTGGAGAAAGTATTAAAGTGTCCACAAGAATTTGGGAATAGCTACTAGGACCAATGGACCAATAGGTGTATTTGAAAGCCAGCAGCTCCCCGGACCACCCACCTCCTTCCACTAAGCTCCCTCTGGGATGACTCACTCCTGTCAAATAATTCCATTTTAAAGAGGCTGATTTGGGATAAGCCTACATAATCAATTGGCAAAGCTTCATTGTTATATTGAGGCTTACAGAGATATTAGGAATTATTACCACTCTGTCTGAGCTCACCGTGCATACGGTATTGATTTCCAGAGCAAAAAATTGCTGCATCAGCTGCTTTTTTTTTCAGGCCATAGGCAACTCCGCTCTGGGGAGAGACCCCCCTGCAGTGCTGCCTCCAGCCCCCACCAACAGAAGGACACGGAGCTGTTGGAGCGGGGCCAGAGGAGGCCCCGGAGATGCTGCGAGGGCTGGAGCCCCTCTGCTGGGAGGACAGGCTGGGAGAGTTGGGGTTCAGCCTGGAGAAGAGAAGGCTCCGGGGAGACCTCAGAGCCCCTTCCAGTGCCTAAAGGGGCTCCAGGAGAGCTGGGGAGGGACTCTGGATCAGGGAGGGGAGCCATGGGACGAGGGGGGATGGTTTGACACTGAAAGAGGGGAGACTGAGATGAGGTATTAGGAAGAAATTCTTGGCTGTGGGGGCGGTGAGCCCCTGGCGCAGGTTGCCCCGAGAAGCTGTGGCTGCCCCATCCCTGGAGGTGTTCAAGGCCAGGTTGGACGGGGCTTGGAGCAACCTGGGCTGGGGGGAGGTGTCCCAGCCCAGGGCAGGGGGTGGAACTGGATGAGCTTTAAGGTCCCTTCCAACCCAAACCACTCTAGAATTCTATGAACTCGGGTGCAGAACACGGGGGCTCCTCCGTGAGCACCTGCCCTGCTCCACGTGCATCCTCTGCATCCGCTCGTAGCCCTGCTGGCAGCTTGTTTTGCTAAAGCTTCGCTGCAAACCTCAGCGGCCGTAGTCCTACTCCAAACACAGGGAAAATGCTTGGCAAATTGTTTTAGATCAGGCTACGACCCCCAGCTAATACTTTATGGGAGCAACAGGTCCTCAGAAGAATGAGGAAACTGCTTTCAGCTGGGGGATATGAGCAATTAAACCAGAATCCATTAAAATGACAAGACATTAGATAGAGTGCATGACCCTGTAAAGTTACTTTGTGTTAAGAATATATTTGGCTATTTCTACATGTGAAGAAGTGAAAGATTTATCTATTTAATATTAAGGCATTTCTGCAGACAGTGTTTAAAAGCAGCTATTTAAAAATGTAAATTTGACTACAAGATATGAGCACACGTTTTACACAAATACACGTATTTGCATTTCATTCTCTAAGATATTTACATTCACTTTTTCATGTATTTATTGCCGTGCAATTGTTGAAAGCCTTGACAATTAAGGCTTAATCCAGCCATAATAAAATACAAAAGCAAAAAATTAAATCCCGACTTCAGAGAAAAGTTGCATGAGGCCCCAAAAGCCCACACCCAATGGAAAACCTACATCATTACAGTACAAAAAAATACATTTATTCATATTGCCTCACTCCCCTCTTACTCTATGGTGCCTTTAAAACACACGCTCATAATCAGCACCTGAGATTCCTACAAGGGTTATATTTATATAAAATTTTGGGTGCAGTCAGTTTGTGCGTGCAACAGACGATGTGCGCAGAAAAAAAACCTCCTCCGTACAAAGTATTAAAGCATCATCTTCTGTAACACCCTACTCCTGCCCTGCGTGTCTCCTCACCTAACAGCAACCGGCCATGGGAAAATCCTCATCTTCTGCTCCCGTGGTACGGATCTGGCCAACACCCCCAGGCTTATCCAGCCAAGATGCTTCCCTGACGGAGACGGGATCTCCCACAACACTGAGACTAAAAAGAGAAAAGTGGCGAGAAGCAATGCAGCAGCAGTCTCCCCTTCAGTGTGTGGAAGCCCCGAGTCTAAGCAAAACCTCTGCACCGTCGCCCACACCAGATTCGCCCCTCCCGCAGCTCCCGTGAGCCAGCAGCAATCAGGCACCAGCTCCCCTCCCCCCCGAGCACGCGCCTTTTGCAAGACATGGGAAGATTTTGACGTCGGAGCTCAACAGCCAGCGCAGGCGATTCCTCATCACCCTGCAGACGAGCTCTGGGTTCTCCTCCCTACGCCTCTCCCACGGCTCCGCGCAGCCCCGCTCGGCTGCCTTCCAGAGCAGCTGAGCATCTTCTGCTGCTTGCCCAGTGCCGACAAGTTTGGCTGCGGTGAGCCTGGCAAGGAGCTGTGCTTCCAGCTGAGAAGTCTTCAGCTCTTCCTCATATCACAGATCTGCTTTCCTGTTGCTCAAGAGGCGGCACAGCTCTATTGTCAAGCTTCCCCGGGAAAAAAAACACCAGTGCAGCATCTTGAGTTAATAATAAAAAGAGATGCATCCTGCTGGCTCCATGCTGTCCTCGCTAACCAGAAGTTCCATCAGACAGCCTCTGCTTCTCCACTTTATCCTCGGTGCAGTCTCTCGTGGCTTTGGGCTACAAACGCACATGAACTCACTGCCACTTCACATGCACCTTCCCGCGCACAGAGCTACGTATGCAAATACATAGAGCGAGGTCCTCGCGATGCCCTTCTCCATCTCCGTGTGCCCTGACCACAAAAAAAAAGGGTTTCCTCTTGCACTAATGACAGAGAACTTGAGGCCACGTTAATTACACCAGGGTGGGACTACTTCTTGGACGACAGCTTCATCAGCAAAACCCTGGGATAAAGTGGAAACAATGCTCCACATCAGCTGCTTCTCCGCCTTCTCTTCTCCAAGCAATACTGGATGCTTCTCCTGGTAGATGAAGCCATTTCTATAAATTGTTTCTGAAAATCATCAGGATGTACATCCAGGGGATGATCCCCGGGGCTCCGCCCAAACCACACGTGGGTTTGGAGCAACTGGAAGTTCTCCCTTTGAGTAAAGCAGTTGCACATAACGTATTTTACTATACGGCATTACTTTGCACGCATTCTCTGTAGTACCGTGACTTCCTACCTGCAAATTCTGTACAGAGTCGGTGCAAGTTTGTACTTTTTAAGGCTGTCTCCGACAGATGGCAGAAACTTGGGAAAACTGCCAGTGTTTTCTTTTCAAAAGCTGGCTACTAAAGCTTCAGAAGATAGCTATTAGCATCCTCGTTTGCAACTGTCGCATAAAGAAATTACACAAAAGGAACATAAAGGTGGTTATTCAAGCGTGCAAGCTTTCTAATTCATGGAGGAAAAAGCGCTTGCTTTTGAAGACAATAAACAGGACACGTTTTGAGCAGCAACATTTACAGGGTTAGTTTGCAATGCTCATCTTTTAGGCGTTTTTTCATTGGCATAAAAAGAGACGGTGCCTCCTTCTACTCCCCTTCCCTCACCCAAAAAAACAAGGAAAATTCAACTTCTGCCCCAAGAACAGCACTGATGCCAAGGGTGCCTCGAAGCCCCCGCTGGGCTGGGGATGACGGAGCTCCACCACCGAAGCACAGGATGCCGGGAAATAACCATCAGCAAGAGAGACCAAAAAAATGTGGAAAAGAGGCCGATGAGGTAGCGGGAGAAGGACGGGTTTTGCATCGCGAGCAGCACGCGCAGCATCCCACCTGCCCGCCAAGCTGCTGAAGACTCGCCACCTGTCTACTTATAGAAAGCTTCTTCTAGTTTATAACTAACAGCTTGGAAACTGGTATATAATATCAAACTCTAAATCAGCGCTTCACGCTGACATACCATATGCCATCATGTACTTAGGTAGTCACCAAAAGTGTTAACAGCGATTATTTAAAAACTATTACAGTTTATTCATGCAGAGAATCCCTTCTTGCATCGATTCAAATCCTCCGAGCTGAGCTTTTTTTTTTTAATAAACTGCATTTTTCCAAAAATTTTCAATCTTGTTTTACGCTCTTTACTGATTTTAATTTTATTTTGTTTAAAAATGACAGACTTGATAACTGAAGTATTAATTTACAGTGGTGTTTTGAGAGGAAATTACTTCACGAAACTAAAATTAAAAGGTATGAGTTACTCTCCTTCATAAACTTTCTAATTTTTTATGGCTTAAAAGGGATTTAATACTTTATTGAAACACTGAACGTCGGTACCTCACCTGAATACTGTCTCCCAGAAGTAAATTCTCCTAAATGTTCCTTGTTTAGTTAAGGATTAAACCCCCTGTCTAACAGCAAAAGCTAACTACCGCCTGCATAACACAACCCCGTTCCAGTTATTATTGACCAGTGCTGGGCTACTTTAATAATTTCTATGCTAATGCATAGAATTAAAAGATTTTGGCATTTTCGTTACAAAAAGCATTAAAATTGCGGAAGCTGACAGGCTGGGAGAGTTGGGGGGGTTCAGCCTGGAGAAGAGAAGGCTCCAGGGAGACCTCAGAGCCCCTTCCAGTGCCTAAAGGGGCTCCAGGAGAGCTGGGGAGGGACTCTGGATCAGGGAGGGGAGCCATGGGACGAGGGGGAACAGTTTTACACTGGAAGAGGGGAGATTGAGATGAGATCTCAGGAAGAAATTTTTGACTCTGAGGGTGGTGAGCCCCTGGCGCAGGTTGCCCCGAGAAGCTGTGGCTGCCCCATCCCTGGAGGTGTTCAAGGCCAGGTTGGACGGGGCTTGGAGCAACCTGGGCTGGGGGGAGGTGTCCCTGCCCAGGGCAGGGGGTGGGACTGGATGGTCTTTAAGGTCCCTTCCGACCCAAACCATTCTATGATTCTATAAGCCCATGTGGGAAGACAGACTGAAGAGCTCCAAGAAAGAATGGAAATGCAATCTCCACGAGTGCATGGAAACAGGAGACATGTGGAGGTGACCGAGGACCTGTGAAGTGGGATGGGGAGCATCTTCTAGACTGCCCCAGGATATGCAGTAGAGAAACATGGGAAGAAATGGGAGATGAAGGTCTTGGACACATTAACGGAGAAAACATGACCTTCTCGGAGTGAATTTTGTTGCACGACTGTGCAACAGTCTGCAAAACATGAAGACAAGCGGTGGTGGCAGAGGGCTCCAGCAATGGGCAGGATTCTGCGAGGTAAAGCACTGCCAGAAGAGGGATGAGGATGACCCTGCTGCGTTAAGACAGGAGCGTTGGCCATCGGGCACCCCTACAGTCTGGGAAATAGCCCAGACAACACTTACTCAACCTGGCCCATCCCTGTGCCCAGCAGGACAACAGCAATGTACATGAAAAGCAAGTTTTAGAGGGAAGCTGAAGCTTTTTTGTGATTATTGCAGTTTTCATCACATGCTGCTGAACTTCACAATATATAAAACATATTGAACAGAGTTCAGCTGAAGGGCTGTATCCAAATTAATTTTTTATGCTCAGAAGATATCCCGACAAGCTTTATAATCCCAGCCTTCCCTATTTGCGAGCTCTCCACAGACTTCACACCTTCTGCTGCATGGTAATACTAACAACTAGAGGGGAGCAGCTGAAGTGCTCTGCGCTGTGGGAACCTGCGGGTGCAACCAAAACTGCTCCGAGCTCACCGCCGGTCAGGGATGTCACTTTCTGCCACCTTCTCTCCAGGCTTGCCCCAGGCTGGACACCTCTGCCCAGCACCACAGCATCACCCGCTGGAGGGTGGCACATGGCCTGTTTTTGAGCAGGGTGACACGGCGCGGCTGCACCACGGGGTTCAGTGATGGTTTGCTGGAAGACCTCAGGCTCACAAATCACCTCTGCAACATCCCTCATCCCAGTCTCCAAAACCAACCCCTATTTCACGTGGCCCGATTTCTCTTGGATCAGCCATTCAAACTCCTCCCGCGGGTGGCTCAAAGCCTTTTAAAACCACGAATAACGGCGCTGCTCGCTCTGACGTGTGATTTTCTAAGAGTACAAGGAGCAGATCTTCCAATGCTACTCAAGCTTCTTCCCCAGCCTCTGGCTGGTTTTGCATCCAAGTACAGCATCTTCTCAGGGATTCCTTGGTTCAGCAGAAGCAAGGAGACTCCGTCCTGTCTCCTGGTGACTATTTAGAGCATTGGACCACCACACCTGGGAACAGCATCCACAGAAGACCAGTTGCAATGAAAAAGGTCCTCGGTGCCCTCAGCCCTTTCATCAGGGAGCAAAGGGGATAAAAACCTGCACCGAAGGGCCTTTTTTAGCTTGCTGGTAGGCTTCAACGCAGCAGCATGCAAAGGCTCCCGTCACTCAGCTTTGGAAACCCCTTTTTTTGTCCAAGCTGATGCATATAAGTAGATTTACAAAGAAAAAAATTACAGCGCGTAAACCCACACAAAGAGTCGAAAACATATTCAAGAAGAGTATTTCAGAGATGAGAAGGGAGAGCCTGTTCCCCCGGGTTCTCTCCAGTGGTACAGGCAGAGCTGGGAGGCCGCAATCAGCACCGACACAGGCTCTCCCTTGGATGAAGAAAGCCGAAAAAAAGAAAAAAGTAATTAGATTAATCAAGTAGGGAACTATTTAGCAGCTAATTAAAACAGCCAATTAATCATGACTTCTTCAAAACAGTCTGCTAAAAATGGGCCAATAATGCCCAGGCAGAAAATAAACAGCCTATTTTGGTTTTATTTCGTGCCTCCCAGCGCGTGCCCGATGCCACCTGCCTGCCAGGCTCTCCGTCTCCCAGCCAGATCCCCGCCAGACCCCTGGACTGGATCCCACATCCCTTGGACCGAAACCTAAGACGCCCTTTGGATCGGAACTGCTGAGAAGATGCCTTATCGCACGAACAATATGCAGAAGAGTGTAAAGCAGCCTAGAAAAAAGGGCATGTCATTTCTCCTCCCTGTTTTACGCTAACAAAAATCTATTTTTCCATTTATCTGCACCTTTTGCTGTATCGATCAGTGGCGCAAAGCAAAGGCTGTGGCAAAGGGACTTTTTACAGAGTCAGTGTGAGCAGAGAGCTGCGACGCAAGCGACACTGGCTTGACAAAAACCCACTCAGGTCATCTGTCACCCTCACAGCTCCTCACTGCTATTAAAATCTGGGGAGAATTCACAGTACTAAGACACAGTGGGGGGGGAAACTTCCAGTTTCTACCTGCTACAGGTGCTAAATTCCTACAACCACCTTTACTGCCAATAAGTGACTTTCATTTCCATGCTTTCCTCATCAAAGATATCTCTACACTCCTGGTGGAAATATAATGGCAGTAAACCAATAGTTAATATTTTACTTATTCTGTGCTTTTTGTCATTCAGGCGTTTGTTTTTTTTTTTTCTACTGTAACAAGTACCATGCCAAATGCAATAATGAAAGAAAAATTAAGACCAACATCTTCCAAAGTGCTCAGGAGTCTCCTCACCCCACATTATTTACCACTGATCTCAGAGCAGAAGATATATGTTCATCCTAGGCCGTTTGTTGTTTTGGGTTTTTTTTTGTTTTAAACCTTCAAAAAGAGATTAATTCAGGTGCTAACATGTACCCTAGAAACACACATGCATAACTTCATGCAGCATATAAAGGCAGGACTTACCATAGAAACTAATTCGTAGATGAATCTCCTGTTTACTCAGTATCTGAAATGTCTCAATAGGGATAAACCTCTCTTGGCTCAGCTTTAGACAACACCTACTCACTCAAAAGCTCGTTCAGCCCAAGACTGTAAGTTAGAACATTATTTCTACAACAGTTTAAAGTATTTTCTTCAACACACTAAGCTAGATTTTTTTTTTTTACTTTCCTTAGAACAGGAGCTTTTAGAAGGTTTTCCAACTCTACCATTCAAAAGCCACAGCAGTCTACAAAGATTCTCCCTTCTACTGCCACAAGCCACAAGTTACAGCCATCTACAGAGTTTGAATATAATTTTCAATGCCCCTAACAAAACGCTCTTCCTGCATTTCAACTAAATATTGATATTCCTTTTTTAAAAAACCAAACATTCACTATCCTATTCACATTTCCTTTTAACTTATTGATTGCAGATGTATTTTGCCATCAGGTACGCTTCTGAACTTGGGTAAAGCTCCTGGGGGGTTTTATACCGGGGGATGCAGCCGCGGAGGAGCGCGCCCACCCCGTTGCTGCCACTGACGATGCTCTCCTCTCCCTCTCCCTCTCCCTCTCCCTCTCTTCTCCCCCCTTCTCCCGCTCCCCCCCTCTCCCTCTCCTCTCCTCTTTTTTATCCCAACTTACATTTGCGTTTTTCTCATTCCTGCCTGGCAGTGACAGCTCCAGCACGATTCTGTCCCCCTACACAGCCACACACCTTTGAAGTACGGCTGAAAAACTATGCAAGTCAGGATCTCTGCAGTTCTTACGGGCTGACTCCAGGTTACGCTTTGTTAAAAGAAACCCCACTACTGCCCGGCACCAAGAGTATGTGAATGTTGGCTAGGTGACCAAAAGGAGGAGAAAATTAGAATAATAAATAAATGGGAAAATCCATATAAGTTAAAAAAAAAAAAAGACAAGCTATCGGATATTGCCTAGGAACCTTATAAAAAGG
>VZSZ01007116.1:275935-339412 GCA_013398815.1 Ibidorhyncha struthersii | reverse complement strand
TAGGAAACTTATACAAAGAGTTTGCATCCCCAGATCAAAACATTTCATGAAGCATTTGGCAGATGTGGCTCTAGGCGGTTTTCTGATCCAATGAACGTTATGAGATGATATAAACAAAGTGTCAGTAAATAGGTTAAAGATATCTAAAGATGCAGTAATTCTACCTGATTACTTCGAAATGTCAGAGTTCTCCAGGTCCTTGCTGGGGACGATGGCTTTTTCTGAAGCCTTTCTGAGGAGCAAGGAGACGAGATTTGGGGATTCAAGGCTGCTCCTTTCTTAAGTTAGGGTCTCACTGGCAAGTGTTCTTTTGGGATAACTGTTAGTATTTTATGTACATTAATGTCAGGAAAAAATAAGTTATATTACTACGTTCCCAGAGCTTCGGTTACCGAAGACTTTCAGTTGTGTAGACAGGACAGTACAGACCAGATGCCATTACAAACCGGACCCCCTCTCATGGCCATAACGGGATCGAACAGGATAACAAAGTGTTTCTTAAACACTTCTCCAATTCTTGATCTCTTTTGAAGCCTCCAAAACAAAGGTGAGTGCAAGGAAGTGTTAAGCAGATAAATGTGGCCTCCCCTGCTCTAGCGCATACGGTCTGCAACCAGATTGAAAGGAAAAAAAAAAAGCAAAAAAAAAAAAGCCAAATGTCTGTTCATATTACATGATGAAAAACCCCTCAGCCCAATGCAGAAAAAAATAATAATAAAAAAAGAAGACAACAGTGTTGCTGAAAACACGAAAATAAAGCCTTCGAATAATTTCCATCCATTAGAAAATTGCCATCAATTTAAGAAAGTGGTGAAATCTGACTTAAAAAATAATCTACCAAAAATCCCACCAGGCCAGGAAGGGGATGCATTTGGGGGCGGCTGCTGGGGAGGCACTGGGCCCCGAGGGGTCCCCCGAGCTCACGGCAGCCGGAGCAGCCCCGCGCCGCCTCTCGCCGAGGAAAACGAAGCCTTTCAGTTTGAACAGAGCCAAAGGAATTAGCTACAACTGATGAGCCCCAAACTGCAGCCTGCAACCTGTTCAACATTTCTAAAGTGAACCCAAAGTAACCGTACTCTGATTTTCACCGACTCATTATGTAAAATAAAACCCAGCTGGAAGCCAGTGTGGGGCCACAAAATGCCTTCATTATCTCTCAGTTCTATTCCAGCAAAACTGCAGCCAAAATCTCATGGGTTCAGAGGGGCTGAGGTTTTTGTCTTAATAGCCTTTTACTTCCTCGGCACTGTACAGCCTCAGCAAGATTTTCTGCCAGTTTGTTTGGACCTAACAAGCTATTTTACCATTAAAACAAAACACAACGTGTCCAGGAGTATTAAACGTTTTCCACAAGGCCCTGTTTATACAGTGACTGCAAGAATGACAATGCCAAATTATGAGTCCGAGACAGATGTTTTCCAGATGTGCTGAGCATCTCACGTACATGTTGGATGCAGACTTCTTCCAACACGCTGTCCGAGTTGTACCTGCTGCGTTTAGATACGTTGACCCCTGAGTTTCTGCTTCTGGGAAACTATTCCTATGAATAATTTTCTGAGAAACTGGCCACACCTCTCACGTGGGCGCAGAATAACGTCTGATGGTAATGAAACAAATGGGAAAGGAACGGGAAGTGGTGGATGGAGAGGTGCAGTGCTGTCAGTGTGACTTCCCCACGGCACATCCACGCTCCAGGTCCTGGACAGATGAGTAAATCACAGAATGGTTTTGCTTGGAAGGGACCTTAAAGATCATTCAGTTCCAACCCCCCTGCCCTGGGCAGGGACACCTCCCCCCAGCCCAGGGTGCTCCCAGCCCCGTCCAACCTGGCCTTGAACACCTCCAGGGATGGGGCAGCCACAGCTTCTCGGGGCAACCTGCGCCAGGGGCTCACCGCCCCCACAGGAAAGAATTTCTTCCTAAGATCCAATCTCAATCTCCCCTCTTTCAGTGTAAAACTGTTCCCCCTTGTCCCATGGCTCCCCTCCCTGATCCAGAGTCCCTCCCCAGCTCTCCTGGAGCCCCTTTAGGCACTGGAAGGGGCTCTGAGGTCTCCCCGGAGCCTTCTCTTCTCCAGGCTGACCCCCCCCAACTCTCCCAGCCTGTCCTCCCAGCAGAGGGGCTCCAGCCCTCGCAGCATCTCCGGGGCCTCCTCTGGCCCCGCTCCAACAGCTCCGTGTCCTTCTCGTGCTGAGGACTCCCAGGCTGAATGCAGCACTGCAGGGGGGGGTCTCACCAGAGCGGAGCAGAGCGGGAGAATCACCTCCCTCACATGCAAACCATCCAGCATCAGAAACCTGCAGATGAACTCGGGCTTTGGCAGCCTGATGTTTTTGTAACACAGACCACTCTGTTTTCGGGACAGAAAGGACAAACGCAGGAGGTCGATGCCAGCCCAGCACGAAACTGCTCCTCAAACGAGGGCTGCAGCAGTGCTGCGTTTGTCGGAGTGCATGAACTGAACAAAACCACTTGGCTCTAGGTTAGACATGGATTTTATGCTCTAAATAGTAAGCGTTCCTTACTCCAACCACCTTTCCCCCACGCAGGCATCCCAAGCGCCGACTCACTGACCGCATCGAGCCCACGGGAGAGAGCAGCCCCCTCGCCATGCACTGCGGTGACGCCTCCATCCTGCCACAACCACGGAGTCCTTTGGGATGGAGATGACCCTCCACATTGAGCGAATGGACATCTCTACGCCCGGGTGCAGGAGCACCCCTGAAGCCCTTGCGCAGAAGGGCCTGAGTGCGTGATGGTCCCACAGTCTTTGGGGCAGCTCACAGTGAGTTCCCAGCACGCGGAGTCCTCCGGCTGAGTGGGTATTCATGGCACTTGGTATTTTTTTCCTCCCACGTTATTGCAGAATTCAAGTACAAGTACTCAAACACTGGCCACATGAAAATAGGACTGTGCCAATTTTCTTTAAGACTGTTTTCCAGCTCAATCCAGAAGAACGCAGCAGAACCCACAGTCCAGTTACCCTTCAAAACCCCTTCATATTACATCGGACACCCCAAACAAAAATAGTTAGTTCCAAGTATTTCCCTCAGAAGAGCCTGAACGCAGCTTTGATCCCTCCAGAAAAGGCCGAATACCAGAGGTTCCTGCAAGCCCACAAGAGGTTTCACTCTTGCTACCAGTTTACCTGCAAGGCACCCAGATGCTACGGTGAGGGGTAACCACCCACGGCTGGCCCAGCTGTCTAACCAGTCTTTGATTGAGTTTATTCACGGGCAGGTTCCGAGAATCCCATTTCCAAACAAGATTTGCTTTAATTGGCTATGCCGTTCCTCCCAGAGGAGCACTAAGATGGGGCTGCCGCAGCAAGTAACTGCAAATACAAAGTTAAATCCGTTTTTCAACAAATATTCAGGAACATTTGCTTCCTGGCAACATTCCTGTTAGTAAACCAATTTGCTAAAATATTCACAAATAGCAAACTAAAGGGCCCTGGATACGGCCAAAGTGCTTACATATGAAAATACAACTAAATATTCCCCACAAATGTTTTCAGAGGATTTGGTTTGCTCTAAATTTAAGAGAAAATAACCCCCTATAATAACAGCTGGTATTTGGCATCGTGGCTTCCCCTGGAAAACCTCTGGGGAGGAGATCACCGGCGCTGGAGAAGGATCCCCAGGACTGACCTGCGCCCACGATTTCCTCGCACGTGCCCTAAGCTGGCAGGGAGGAACCCCGGCGGTGCCGGGGCAGCGCCGCCTCCTCCAGACTCCGGCACAGAACCCCCCGCGAGCCGCGGGGCCACAACAGCACAGAGGCGATGCTGCTCCTACGGCAAAGCCTTGCCCGAGCTCTCCCAGCAAAGCACAAGCCCCGCCTGTGTTTCGGATGCGCTCAAATTCTTTCCCTTGGGCTTTTCTACATGTTGATCACAACGCTCTGAGCGGGATAAATAAATAAAACCCCACTAAGATTGCAGATATTACTCTGAAAGAATTTAAAAAAATAAAATTCCTTGCATTATTCCTGAAAAACAGCTGCATTCACTGAACTCTCAACTAAATGGCCAGTGTGGCAGAGAAAAATCAAGCACGGAGGGAAGAGGAAAACTCTGACATTCCCTGACAGGAGCTTGCAGTTGTTGCGGGAAGAGACAAACCCCATAGAATCCTAGAATTGTTACAGTTGGAAGGGACCTTTAAGATCACTGAGTCCACCCATTAACCTAACCTGACAAAACCACTTCTAAACCATTTCTCCAAGTACCACATCTGCCCTTTTTTTAAACACCTCCAGGGATGGTGACTCCACCACCTCCCCGGGCAGCCCATTCCAATGCTGGATAACCCTTGCAGTGAAAACATTTTTCCTAATATCCAACATAAACCTCCCCTGGCTTAACTTGAACCCATTTCCTCTCGTCCTGTCACTTGTCACTGGGAAGAAGAGGTCAGTCCCCATCTCTCTACACCCTCCTTTCACGGTGAACCTTTGTTTAGCCCATCAGGCTGCTTTCAGAGAAAACAACCCTCACTCAAAAGGAAAACAAATGTCTTCCTTCCTTCACGCCAATATGCTTTTTACTACAAAGGTTACATTTAAATATAATTGTAAGCGAGCAGGTTTCTCACTCCACATGGTGCGGTTCTTTCCTCCTCTCAGTTTTTAGCTGGAAGAGCAGAAGAGGAATGAAGCTGTGGTTTTCTCCATCACAGGCGTTCATTACCGTGGGGATGTTTGGTTTTTTTTTGTTCAGCAAGATCGTTACGAGACGAGGAGGCTGCAATTACATTTGCAAAACTGCGATAGTTCCTTTCCCTTCCAGAGCCCCAAACCCGAGCGTGGGGCAACTCTTCAGGCGAGGGCAAGCAGCGGGATGGGGTTTCAAGCCCTGCCGCCCTGCGTACCATGGGCAGCACAGCTCCGCGCTCACGGCCGTCACCCACCGCCGGCACATCCCCGCCGACCACCGCAGCCCCCCGGCCACGGGGATCCTGCCAGCCCGGGTCCCTCCTTCACCCCTGCAAAAACCTATAGCAAAACCAGCACGCGCCGGGGGATTTTATAGGGACAGGGAGCCCAGAATTGGGATGGCTTAACAAGAGCTCCGGGAGTCATTTTCTGTGACCTTGAGAAAGTCGCTGTTTTTCTTCTAGACTGCAATTCCTCCCCTATAATGGGTGGATTACTATTTTCTCGGCATGCAGGGGTGCTGCGGGGTCTAATTCATTAATCTCTGTAAAGCATTCTAGGACGCTTTGATGGAAAATGCAAAATATTATCAGTGAAAGCCTCCCATTTAAATCTCACCTGGAAACCTTCCTCTTACTCCTTAATTTGTGATTGATCCCCACTCAATTAGAGGTAATGGGATTTACATGTACACTCCAGTAGCAGAGCAGACCCCCCCAGGCAGGTGCCAGGGCCGGCGCTGATCCACGCGGAGCAGCCGGGCGATCCGTACCTGCAGCTCAGTTTGCCACGGTCGGGTGCTGCATCCCCGTACGGCACTGTGACCTCCCAAATCAGTGCCGGGCGAAGGGATGGGGCGCGAATCCCCACCACCACCACAGCACCCATCCCTACACAAACACTGCAACGGCTGCGCTTCTAATTAACTATGCACTTTATGATTGAAATTCTTCTCTGTGACTCAGCTTTTTACCATAAATAAATAAATAAATAAATAAAATAGTTTGTACTCAAAAAGCCTTCGATTCACTCGGAGATAGACCGAATGTGCAGATCGTTCATTAGCTCACGATGTCAGGTTTTAACGCTCGTGGCAACAGTTCCATTTCTCGTGGGTGAGGGAAGGCAGATAACCTCAGCACCGGCACTTCGCGTGCCTCCGACGAGAATACGGCTTCAACACAGTACGCAAAAAAAGGCAACCGGGGAATTACCAAGGGTTTTATCAGTACCTCGTGCTGCGAAGCTCGGGGGGAGGGCTTATTTTAAATAGTATTACTCTGCCTTGCCGACTCCTCCGGTAGGATTCAGCCCTCTCGAGTATATTAGCAAAAAGTGCCTGTTAAACCCCAGAGCGGAGAGGCAGGAAGGCAGCGAAGGCTGGTGGAAGCGGCACAGGCTTTTTTCCTTGCAGCCACTTAATTGGACCTGCAGCATCCCGCCTGTTGGTATGCCCCAGCACTCAGAATTTCAATTTGCTCCATGGATTTTTATACTGAGCACCCAGAAAAATTAGCATTTGTGCTGAATAGCTTTTAATCAACTATTCTCAAAGTGTCAGCCCTTTTGTCCCTAAAGCATTTCTAAATCTCCTCGCCTGAGTCTCCCCCAGCCCTAAAATGTATTCTATACATTTGTTTTCCTCCGTTCAGTTTCCAGCATCCTCTACCGCAACCTAATCGTCTTCATCTTTAATGCTCATCTCTACCTTTTAACCTTTTCGGTTTTCTTTTTAAAGCAATCTCTTGGTCTCTCTCAGGGTTCCTCGCTTGTGTTGGTTTTTTTAATTAAGGTTTTCCTTGGCCCCTGTCTCAGCACAGAGCTGGAGGTGTCCCACGGAGAGCCACCTGGCACCAAACTGCGCGTTACCTCTCAAAAAGGTGACTTCTGAGGCCCTTAATGAAGTCAGTAATTTTTCTCTGAATACATTTTATGTAATTTTAGAGAAATGAAGGCAACTCCACAAGTGTCACAAGGTCACTGAAGAGCTCAGCTCCCAGTTCCTGTAGTCACCCGTTAGCCAACATATCTAATTCTGAAAGAACCCAAATTTTCAGGGCATATTCCCAGCATTTTTTACTAGGGGAAAGAAAACATCTGTGGTTTTAATTTTCAGTCTAACAATGGCTCACAGGAAATCTGTTCAAATTACTTTGCCTTTTTTGCAGCAGCAATTTCATGCCAAACCAGGACTTGGTTTCTTGCAGAACCACAGTGGCTGCTGGGAAAGGCAACCGGCCCTGGGGAGAAACCCCCACCTAGGAGGAAAACCACAATATAGCCTCCTCTTTACATGCAACCGAATTAACCACACTGTGCACTTCAAGGAATTTGTGTGCCACTTCCATGCAAACCTCCACACTCTGAGGTTCAGGCTCGGCACTCGCTCCCAACCGAGCCAACTCCACGCTCCCTCCTGCTCTCACATAAACCTCCCGGCATGGAGAAATATTTTGCTCTTTGTGGTCACAAGGAAATGAAGCTGTAAGATATATTCTCCGTCGGTGACACTTTGCACATACGTGAATTCCCCCTCTCTTGAACCAGTGTCCTGAGTTTCCACCTGATGCTCTTCTAGGCAGAAGCACTTAAAGAGCGTTCCAGTATTGCTGAATTACTGTAGTTCAGCACTGAAATGTGAAGGTTTTCCAACACAGAAAACACTTGAATTAAGCAGCAATAGGAATTCTTTCTCTCTGCCAGTGAAGAAAGTATAAAATCTATTCGTTCTCTATTTCTATGCAATATTTGTTTTACTTCACTTGAAATTACTTGGGTAAAACATGGCACATGCTATCCTTCCCTTCCACTGGGAAAACCCTGGATGTAGACACTTCATAGAATCATTTAAGTTGGAAAAGACCTTTAAGACCATAGAGTCCAACCGTAAGACTGTTTGATTCCATTCATCTTGGATACAAGTCCAAGAAACGCAACTGAATCAAGCTTTAATCTAAATATCCCTTCATTAGGAGATCGGGTAGGACTCCATATGCAAAGTGAGCGCAGCCACAGAGTATCCAGAATCGGGTTCAACTCTTCCCAACACTCAGGTATGCTCAGATCACCAGTTTTACCATTAGGTCCAGCCAGAGTCAATGGGAAACGGCAGGCAGCGGCGAGTGCTCTGCCGGCAGCTTGGTACGCAAACACTGTCCGTGCCCATGCCCCGAGTGACACTCAGGTGAGGGACAGTCCTCCCCACCAGCACCCCTCAGGAAATTGCCTTCTGAAATTTACTGCTTGACAGAATTGTATTTTCATAATATTTGACACATGAGAAATCCTCCAAATTACTGCAGAACCAACAGAAGAGTTGAAAAAGAAGACATAAGGGGAAAAAAAAAAATATTGTTGTTTTAGTAGTGCTGGTGGTGTAAGAACCAAAATGTGCACAGGGTTAACAGGGAAAGGCAATATCTTTTATTAGACTAACAACATTTGGGGGAAAAAAAAGCAGGTAATGCTTGAGCATCCAAGCTCTTTTCAGGACTATGACAGATTCAGCAATGCAGACGCTCAGTAAATGGGTCACTTTTTAATCATGACTTCGTCATATCAAGCCCCTCTTTGCTGGCATTCCTCCACTTTACTCACCACCTGGAGCCGTTTGGAAAATTGCTGCTAGAACAAAACAAAAAAGCAGGAGTTTTCTCTCATGTTTACTACATAGGGCTCTTCAATATTTAAATATGGTTCAAGCTCCCAAATTCATGTAGAATAAACATTAACCAGATTTGCAGAGAAGAAAAGCGAGGAGGACACAGCGGGTCCAGACTGCCGTCAAATCACGACAAGCATCTGTCAAGATGCAAACAGGACACAAAAACAGGTAAAATGAAAGCCAGACATCCCCTGACAGCCGGAGCGTTGCGGGCAGCAGCACCAAAGTTTGCATTGCAACTCCAGCCAGTAAACATGAGCCATGTCCCCATGTCCCTTCCCACATCCTTTACTTTGATTCTCCATCCTCCTCCGTCCTCTTCCTCTGCTTTCATTCCCCATCACAACTGCTAAGGCTACGCATCAAAAGAAGCTTCATTATCACCTCTCCGCTTTCCCAAAATCGCTGCAGTGAAGGTTTGCCAGTGCCCAGCTTTGAGCCGGCAGAGCAGATGCTGCCCTAAAGAATAACGAGCTGCATCTCATTTCTCTGCCCTCAGCAACTCTGGATGCTTTAAAACTGAGACCGTCTCATGCTCCCATTGTCTTCCTCCATGCCATGCAGTTTTAGGCTGAGCTGCTCTTTTTCAATGTGTAAACAGTTCCTCAAACCCCTTTCTTAATCACCTATCACACCCCCTCTTACGTTCATGCAGAACAGGGATTCCCAAATGGTGCTTGATGCTGGCGTGGTCCTCCAGCACGGCACACAGGCTGAGTATTTCATTAACTGTGGGCATCGGTGACTGCAGTTCAACCAGTATACCCGAAATTATAAGGGGGAAAGAAATTAGAAAGAAGAATTCTCATTTTTTTTAATTATTATTATTTGTTAAGATGTTAATACTACTGCTGAAATATCCTTTAATTCCTTTGTTCACTAGTTGATACATAATATGAAGCTGTTTGGGTTTATGGGAGATATTATGGCCATACACGTCAAGACTGGCAACTGGAGAAGATTAATAGACTGGTCCTTAAATAACATGAAACAGATAACAGTCACCGAATAAAACTGTTCACGGGCGCCCCAGATGTATGACCGTTGTAAAAAACAAACTTTACGCAATTTCATATTAAAACAAAAGGCCACATTGCAGTTACTCCTGCACTCCCCAAAGGGCCATCGTCTCAAATTGGAGCTATAAAAACACCAGGAACGCTGGATGGGGATCACTTCAGATAACACCACTTCCTCCACTAGCTTCATCCATGGTGTGTTTTGCCCCATTTCAGCTTCACCAACTGTATCCAGAATCTGTCCCTGGTCTACGTCGAGTCGCGGCATGAGGGAAATAGAGGTTTGGTTTTGGCGAAGATGGCGCAGGAAATGACACCGCTGCGAGGAGTTACCGTGGACATAATTCACCTTTTGATTGACTACGTCAAATTCAGTGTTGGCCACAGCGCTCCAGTCCCACTTCTCTTTTCACCTGTAGGGTTACCACTATGGCCATGAGGTCCTCAGCAACGGCTTCCTATTACTAATGCATATTAGGTCTCAAAGACTCTTTTTTTTTTCTTTTTAAATTAAAACATTACAAGCATTTCTTGTTTGGGGACTTTCTGTGGGACTTCTTTAGGACCTTTCCTAATTTTGATTCTTTTTCTAACGCTTAAACTTTCCACGCTCTCTCGTTATTGGCATTTAATTTCCAACTATATCAGGGAGACTTTCACAAGGGCGAAGATTTCGCCTGTCATGAATTTCAGTAATGTGAGCAAAGGCCTTTTAAAATGGAAAATACTCTTAAAGACCTTAGAGATACTCCTACAAAATTCCTGTTACCAAAGCTAGGAGGAGACTGTCTCATGTTCGCATCCTCACATAAATCAATGGAATTTCCATAATTTACCCCAAAGATTGATGCAGTCTGTTTGTAAGGAGTTAGGCTGTCGATCACATCTAAGAGGACTCAGCCTGAAAAGCCAGGTAAGACTGATCCCTCCCCAGAGGACTCAGTGGAGGGAGCTGAAGAAGCGGCGTGGGAATAAATAGTAAGGAGTGCCTTTGCTATAGAGTCCTGAAGTATTCAGTATAGTGAGAACTGTATCGGCTCTACCGACAGCAAACACACCTCCAATATATACGTCACTCACCTCTCTTCGTAACATTTGGAACTCCTCATATATTTACGTTGGACACTGAAATGATCGTTACAGGCCAGACCTACGCGTGGAAGACCCCAGCCTCCTCCCCAGAGGGATGCACGTCTCCCAACAGCTCTAAATCCATCTCCCTGCCGTCGAAGCAGCATGTCAGCAGCGCTGCGAAGTTAAATCGGCAAATATTAATTGCCAGCTGGGAAATCTGCCAACAGTTCACACTCAGATTTTTATTTTTTATTATTTTTTTTTCCCCCCAGCTGGAAAGAGAGAGAGTGTTAAACGGAGCAGATTTCTTTGCAGTTGGCAAACCAGCCGATGGGGTGGGGTTTGCCTGCTTTGCAAGCACTGAATGAGCAAAACATTCAACACCACCTCCAAGATGTTTTGAAATGCTCTTCTTTAGAACATATTACTTGTGGAAGTAACAAAGCACCGAACTAACACATGGACAACAAATGAAGTACAGAGGAAATAAAACCACCACCACCTGAGGCTGAATCCATATCTACTCGAGATTACTGCAGTGATTCATCGCACGAGTTATTAGCCTGCTTGGGGTTGGGTGGGGTTTTTTTCCAAGTTTGTAATTTATTTACATTCAAGCATAGAAAATTTTCTGTCAACACGCAGAAGATTATAATTTTCCATAATTAGAAAGAAACTGTTTGAGAACTGGAGGAAAGATAGACAAGAAGATGAAAAATGAAAGATGCCACTTAAGGCCATGAAATCCTGAGACGATGGGATGACACGTGGGCTGGGAGAGGCCTCGGCACTTCAACACTTAGTGCGGCGTCGGACCAGGTCGCTGTTCCCAGCCAGGTCTTGAAAGCCCCCAGAGACGGAGACGGCACCTGGGCAGCCTGTCCCACCACCCAACCACCTTCATGGGAAAACCACCAAACCACCTCCTGGCGTCCAGGCTGACCCTCTCATCTCAGCTTTTCCCCTCGCTTCTCGTTCTCCCACCACGCACCCCCGTGCAGGGCCAGGCTCCATCCTCTACACTATAGCTGCAGAAACGGCATGAGATAACAAGTTATTCTCACTCTTTCAGCCGTGCATACACACCTGGACACATAGGTGTACTTGCACGCACACCCCAGCACGTAGGCACGTACATTTTGGAAGACTGCATATAGGTTCGTAGTACGAAATGTTGCTCAGAGCAACAGTGAAAGGCTCAAACCCAGCGGTGTGACCACACGCGTAACAGAGAGGAGAAAGGCAGGTGGTTTTCCACAGGGATTTCTTTCCAAATTCTGTACAAAAATATGATTTATTACGGGGCAAAAATTGACACTGTGTGAGGAGGAAAATTACTGCCACGTATCTGCTTAAAAGAAAAAAAAATAAATATTGTAAGCCACGATACCAAATTGCTGAAAATATTACTACTGACATTTTGGGAGAGAGTGGTGGAAGAAAGAGAACAGGACTGGAATACCAGACATGGACGTGCCTTTATAATGCCCCATCTCTCCATATAAAATTCTGTCAGAGCTCATAAAATTAGATCTTTAGTAGGAGTTGGACTGAATAATAAAAAAAATGAATAAAGTAATGGGCAGAGGTACAGTGCATTTACATAATGGAAAGTTCAAGAATTTGGTCAACGAAGTTGGATTGAATTCATGCCAGAGCACAAAGTAAATCTGACCAGCTGCAGGACAAAGCCGCTATACAGCCCAGCAAGAAAAGCTGAGCTTTTTATAAAAAAAACCCAATATACCTGGATAAAGGGAGGATGTCTGAAGCGGAGAAAATAAGGAATGAGTTTGGGCAAGCAACGCGGCTGCCTTCATCTAGCGGGGGCTCGGCTGATGCAGGGGAGCTTTAGGACTGCTGATCTCGCAGAAAAGAGTGGGGAGGGAAAGAAAGAAGGGAAAAAATTACTCCTAAATCCTGGAAATGGAAAAGCACAGCTCTAAACAGAAAGACTTTCTCTAATGTATGTACACCGCTAGAGAAGTACATTGCTCTGATGTGTCTGGAGAAAGGAAGGAGATAAGGGAAGAAAAACTGCATTGAGTGGTGTATGTGCAGCTTTTGCTGGCCAAAAATAATGAGAGAAAAATGAGTGAAGAGACCGAGTGGGTGTAAAAAGTCAAAAAGGAAAGAAAAATGAATAGAAGTGGAAAAAAGGGGACTACTGCTATGGGAAAGCAAAGCATAGTCCAAATCACTGCGTTAAAATGATTTAGCTGCATTGTCCAAGGCTTTTATTCAAATAGGAACGTTTCCAGGCCAACTGCTCATTTTGGACATCTGTGGGACAATTGTCATTATGAGGACAGATATCTTTCTGGTTTTCATGGGTATTGGGAGTGCTTTTGGGGGAGACGAACTTCTTTCTTCTCTTCTTTGGCAAAGAGCAAAAAGCGTTTTATACTCATGTATTTTGTTACGCAGTGAAAATCGCCAACACTTAAAGCAAATGACTATGGAAACTGGCAAAACAGTGAAAATACGTAAAACCAAAAAAACCCGCCACATAGTAGAGAAGTCTTAAATAGAACATTTTCCTATGGGAAAACCAAACTGCGTTTCATACCAGGGACGACAACCGGATCAAGGAGAATTTGAACAGCTCTGAGTAGGAGTGACATTTCTCCTGAGACCTCTGCATGTAGGACTCCCGCTTTATGGTATTTCCCTTTGGGCTCCAAATTCCTAAGTGAAGTTTTCCACCTATTTATCATTTGCTTTGTCAACTGCGAAAAAAGGATGAGCATTTACATTTTTGCGCACGGCAGCACCGGGGAACTGTGCTGTACCAGAGGGTGCAGGATGAACCCTGGGGAGATCTCTCCTGCTGGGACCTCTCATTGCTTCACCCACATTTCCATGCACTCCCACCTCGGATGTCGTGGCCATTCGGCAGCGCAGCCGGAGCAAGCCTTGGGCACGGTGGCCAGCTCAGCCCAAAGTCTGCACACCGAGGACTGACACCCTCTGCGAAATCTTTCATGAACACAACGTTGATGTGATCTTCCCACGTTTGATGACACCAGAAAGCTGATGTCTCCACGTGGCCCACCCTCACCCAGCAGGTCCGTGTGATTTTCAGGACTGCTCTCAAGGAGACATGCATTAATTTCAAACACCACCATGGGGAAACAGGGATGTCTGAAGGCACACGAGTTTTTTTTTTAACTTCCTGGACTCTCAAGGTTTCAAGGAGCTGTTTCATTCTAGGCTGGGCAAAGGAGAAATCGGTCATTTGCCCAGAGCCAAATTCTCTTCTGCTCTTCCTAGTACTAATGCCAGTACGGAATGAAACGCTAGTGAGGTCACACGAATCAAGCAATGCTTCTAGTCACACACGAGTATTTGCTATACACCAGTACTTACAAAGCACTTCGTATGTGATGAATATGTTAAAAGACCTGAAAAAAAATCCTTCCCCAAAATACCCCAAAGGAAACAAGATCTTTGCTGTTTGCTTTGTCATCAGTTTACTGTGGATAGATCTAGCTCAGTCAAAGTGGAATTGGAGTATCTGGTCTCTGTCATACTTTAAGGCCATCCAGTTTGTCACTGATAACTGGGTAAACTGGCAGAGCACACAGATGCAATCCCAGTTTGTCACTGATAACTGGGTAAACTGGCAGAGCACACAGATGCAATCCCAGTTTGTCACTGATAACTGGGTAAACTGGCAGAGCACACAGATGCAATCCCAGTTTGTCACTGATAACTGGGTAAACTGGCAGAGCACACAGATGTAATCTGCAGTATCCCTCAGCTCTACGCAAGGACTTAAGTCTTAACTGAAGAAGTCAACTGGGACAAAAAACCATGAAGCAACCCACTCATCAGCCTAATTGTACTCAAATAATTATCTACTTGATAGAACACAAATAGAAGGCACGTGCCCGCTGACAGATGCGTACCTGGTATCCAGCTGAAACAACACATTTTGCACCTTCAAGATTTTTCTCCAATCGAAGTCTTACACTTTATGTTACATCTATAACACTGCTTATAGACGTGCAGCTTAATTGCTTACTACAAAATTCTATTTAAAAGAAAACACTATCATTCCTGATCTACAAATAGACTAAGATACAAAGAAATGAAAGGATACACAGAAGGTTACTCGGGAACTGCATGGCAGAAACAAGGGCTAAAGCCAAACCTTCCTACGGAGTCCCACTCTGTGGGATTATTCCCCCCTCAAAGTAAATTTTTTTCAGCTTTTTATCTCTGCAAACGGTGGTGTGAAGTACTTTTTTTATTTACTCATGCAGGAAGAGAAGTGAGTTTGTTTGTTTCTTCCCTTCCATAAAGCTGTTATTCTGCTCCATGGCAAGAGTTTAAGGGTTACTTTAAACGGGGACACAAAACTACTACTTTCTGACATCATTTCATGGTGTGGTCAGGAAAGTATTCAAGCGTGACATTGTATCATTAGGTATAATACAGCCATTGCAGAGCCACTGATTACTGCAATGAGAACTCATTTTCTTTAACACTATATGCGATGCGGAATGAATGAAAACCCAGAAGCACTGTTGTAAGAAGGCAGGCTATGTACAAGGGTGAAAAAACTGCCTGAAGACACCTTTTGGGGAGTCAGGGGAAGAAAACCCGCTGCACCAAGTGGGCTCGAGGGGCTGCCGAGCACCTCTGAGATTGAAGTCTGTATTGCCCCTCTCCTTGGGAGGTTTCTCAAGCTGCAGTCCCATCTGCGTCTCATCCAGGGATGGAGGCAGCTTCCAGCCAGATCCATGCCCTGATCTGACTCGACACCCTGCGGCAGGAACACCAGTGCTAGGAGCAAGACGCACGCATCCTTTTCAGATGCTCGTTTTCGAAGTGACGAGCAAAAGTCCCTCTTCACCTTGACCTGCTCATGTGCTGTGCCACCAAATATGCCTTTAGGTGACCCCTCTCCAGGATTAACTTCATACAGAGTCTATGCTAGACCTACCTACCTGCTTCGGTACATTCAGAGCGCGCCTGTGACACACTAACTCAGCTCAGCTGGTGTTCACCAAGTCAGTCCTCTGACCAGCTCCTCTGTTCCACCCACAGTCAGATCCCCAAAATAAATGAGAATTTGCAATGCTGAGCAAAGCAGTGCCTAGATAGGTCCAGAAATTCTGGGCTGGTCTCAGCCTCCGGGCCTCCTCTGAGGCACAAGAACAATAATGCTCTTCTATCTCCAAAGGGTATCAGGAGGATTTATTAATAAGACTCTTGGAATGGGCTCCAGTTTCTTAAATAGGCTCTTCCAGCATCATGCATTCACACGTGTTAGTAAACGAGAACCTGTCAGGGATAGCTCTGTATGCAGCCAAGCTCCTCAGGGGCTCGAGTGCCCAGCGAGCTGAAGATAAAGGAATTATTTTCATATTTGATCACGTAAATGTCACTGGATATATTTGCAAGAACCCACTCGAATCTTTCTGTAGGTATATGAAGTCATACTTGACAATGAGTTTTCAAGACATACTCTGGCGAGGCCTTTATGAGACCTCTCGTTAGAAGTAAAGTAATTTACAACTTCTTCCACTCCCTGGCATTTTATCACACACTCCTGCTACTTCAGCCTCACTTGATTTCACAGAATCATAGAATGGTTTGGGTTGGAAGGGACCTTAAAGCCCATCCAGTGCCACCCCCTGCCCTGGGCAGGGACACCTCCCCCCAGCCCAGGTTGCTCCCAGCCCCGTCCAACCTGGCCTTGAACACCTCCAGGGATGGGGCAGCCACAGCTTCTCGGGGCAACCTGCGCCAGGGGCTCACCACCCACAATTTGTGACAGGATGGTACATGGCATATAAAATATTAATGGAAAAGACACAGGACTCCATCCCTTTGGTGATTTGGTGCAACAACGATAATGAAACTTGCTATTGAACCAGTAAAACAGCTGGAGATGTCTGCATCCTACTGGTAACCAGAACCGTAATTAAAATTATTTAAAATTCTGTTTTGGCACTACACTTCCCACTCCTCTTATTTCATCCAAACAGCTCCTTTCCTTTGCCCGTGCCATTTGCCTAAGTGGGTTTTTGTTTCTCGTTTTTGCAAGAAACTTTTCGTAATACCATATACTTTTTCTTAACGTCTTTGGCTCGTTCAAAGCCTTACCAAATGAACTGGCTCGTAAAAAGTTATTACACTGGAAGTTGTAAGTACTGAGCAGCACAACCACAGTGCACACAACGCATACAGTGATGTTAATTATTTACCGGTTCCCAGTTTGATTACATTTTGGGTGGCGATGACACTCAGGGGCTTAATAGCTATGTAAAACATTGTGTTACGTTCTACAGTGTCCCAGAATAAACCTTGAAAAACTTCTCTCTTAGAAATAAAACATACCATTTGGCCACTTATCAAGGTTACGGTAAGATGAGTGATGGAAGTTCTGCAGAAGTATTTATTTTTAATGATGCCCTACCTTTGAAGAAACAGTCCTTGCTGTGGATAATGTAGATTTTTTTCCTCTGCAGACAGGAGGCTCGATGCAGTTGACAGTGATTTTCATAAAATTTGCCATCGGATCCACACACGGGCATGTAGCTGGACTTGCAATCTTCTACGCATCTGCATTCGGGCTGGTTGGTGTCCTTGTTCACGACACACTTGCTCCCCCGGCCGCAGTACTTCTTCTCACAGGATGCATGCAGGCCATCCTGCCCGTAAAGCACTGGGAAGAGCAGAAAACATCAGTGTGAGCAATATTTGCCTAACAGACCACGCTCGCCTGATGCAGCAGCACAACAATTACAGGAGCAGGAGCTACAGTGCTTTCTGAGGGTAAAAGCACCCCCCGATGAACCGCAGCACAACTGCAGTTTGGAGAGCATCTTCACATCTGCGCTCTCAGACCTCCAGCTCAACACAACATTCAGGGTGCGCTGGAAGGGCTTTACTGAAAGGTGATGGACATGGGGTCGTTTGTTCTTTTGTGCAACTACAGCCTAGAATAAAATCCGGTTAGAGTATTTCAGTGCCCAAAGTTTGACCATGAGTTACATTGAGAAAGCAATTCTGGAAACCTACGCTCCTCCAGCCACGAAACCCAGGAGGAGCTTCACTGCAGGCAGCAAAGTGCCCTAAGTGATGGCACTTCAGTTCTGTACCAGTGCCCACATTAACTTCCACCCCGGGAGCCAGAAGCAGAACACCCCCAAGGCTAACTAACATTCACAGAAGCTCAGACAGACAACCACTGACACCTTTTGAAAAAACAACCCCCAAGAAAGACTTATCACTGAAGTGAAGGCAGTATTACGGGAAGATGCTTCTCGCTGTAATAGCGACCATCAGTATATACCTCTACACTCTGAACAATGACGTATATAATGAAAAATAACTTCCTACTACTTTTAAGAATCCACTGGATATATTGTTCTGAACATTACTGTCTGCTGTTTGGTGCTATTAAAAGGCTAAGGAAGTTGCCCTTGTGCTATAACATTTTCTGCTTCTGAAGTTTCCTCGCTTACAGGCTTAGAACGGAATATTATTGTAAATCATACAAATACTTCCAAACAAGCCACTACTCTAACATTAATTATTGCTCTATGAAGACAGTTTCATGAAATTAGATTATTCTATGCTAACTGGAGTACGCAAAGTTGAGAATTACAAAGGGATGCAGCAAAAGGCGTATGTGCAGCAGGAACAGACGTTTCGCGGCGCCGAGCCCGCTGTCGGCCTTGCGCAGCCTTCCAACTGCCGCCGCCTCTGCCCGCGCCAGACTCGGGCTGCACCATCAAAGGCGGTTTGGAAGCAAATCCCTCTCATCTACGTTTACCGTACATAGGTTTGGCTTTCGGCGAGGTTTCGGCATTTCAGAGGAAGCTCAAGCAGAAGCACTGCTCCAGATGTGCTCCAGCATCCAACAGGATGAATCCTGCAGTGAGTGCAGCAGCACAAAATCTTGCAAAATGCACCCGGGGCTCTGCCCTTCAAAGGTTTTTCAAGTAGCAGAACTGTTCAGCCCAGGAGAGCAGCCCAGATCTCATCCGAAGACACCCCCCCATCACATGTACTGGAGATGTGAGGAGCATCAGCATGAGCTACCTCAGTCCATCAATCCCTTTTTATCATGCTAAATCTGTTGCTAACATCGACACAGCCCCTGCCCGCCCAGCATTTTGCGCCAATATGAAACGCCCCAGTGTTGAAGCTACATTTCATCTACTAGTGATCAAGGGGTTAAAGTGCAGGCACAAAGAAAAGCAAAAGTTTCTACAAACCCCCATTTTTCCTGGTCCCTGTTAAGCCTTTGTTTTTATCACTGTAAATCAGAAAGGGGGAAAAAAATCTGTTATTGGAGGATTAACTATTTGACTCAATAACTCATTAAAATTCCTCCAACTTGGCAAGCTAAGAAATATTGACTTTTCCTGACTTGTAATAAACTAGAAGGTCAAAGCATCTCTGAGCAGTGCAAAAAGTACAGTCCCTGGAAGGAGTATCTGAGTATTCTTTATTTACTTTACTAATTGTTCCAGAGTTTCTGCAAAATATCCTCGGGAATGCAAATTTTGTGACCTCCGGGAGACCTCACCGCCAAGGCCATCTACATTTACAGTGTCTGCTGTAGGTCAGAGCAGCACGAAGGATGAGGTCTTGAGGAAGCCCTTGTCAAGCATCCTCCTCCTCCTGGTGGCAGGACCTGCACCTGTACAGGCACTTGGTTTATCCCTCACAATGTGCCTCAAAAGACATGTTTTGGAGACTGCTGTTGATGCTGAAGATTTTTTTTTTAAAAAATAAAGACTCAGGAGCTATATATAAATATATACATATAAATATAATTCAGATACAACCATAGCAAAGCCCTTCCTGTGCTGTCTTGATTGCTAAAAATCGATCTCTCAGGAGCTAGCACCAGCCGAGGACTGCACCATGCACCTCACTGAAGGTTATTTCTGCCTCCTCCTTCCCAGTGGGCTGCTCTGATTTAAGGCATCAGGTCACATCTGGGCAGGCCACAGCTGCACGCCACCCCGACAGCTACCGCAGGCACCGGCAGCAGCAAAAATCTTCCGGGAGCCTCAACTATTTTTGGTATTTTGATTTTTAATATAAACTTAGCATCACTGAAGACAAACACTATTCCTATTGAAACGTAAGTTTTAAGTTTTTTAATGGTCCAAAGACTTGGTTAAGCATCAGCTTACAAAAAAAAAAAACCCAAATGAAATACTTTGGCTTTTCTACATCCCCCCTGGTTACTATGGAGAAACCGCAGAAAGCCTGTCTGCATTTATGCCTCGTTCGTTTCGTTCACCGTTTGGTTTATTCTGCATTCCTGACGGAGAATTCCGGGGGTAGGAAGGGGACCCCACCAACAGCCAGAAGAAAGATTTGTGTACACGGGAATCCTGATGTGCTTCTACTGGTCCAACTCCTCCAAAACCTGCGTGTCTGCAAGCAGAGTGTTAACATCGGATGTCTTTGCCACAATCTGGTAACGCCGACAGCAGCTCTTGAATGCAATTCCTATTTGCATCATCCTTTGAAGACCCAAAGCTCCCCACAAGCACAGACGCACCCTCTGCCCAGGAAGGACAGGAACGGGATGCGAAACAGAACGGAGCCAGTGGAAACCAAGACGAAAGAAGGTATTTGACTGTAAAAGCACTGTTGTCTTTATCCAGGTAATTAATTAACCCAGAGCCACACTACAGAAAGGGACTTTCCTCAACTGCATCCAATGCCTGCTCCAGTTGATCCCACAGGCAGCCGGGAAGGACACCAGCGTGTAGCTCAGTGGCATGAAATGCGTTTGCCATGGCTCTTTTTTTGCCACGTTATTAAAAGTGACTGAATTCCCCACTCTTACAAGGATTATTAAAAACAGAAATGGGAAAGGTAATCAAGTGAAACTACCAACTAACTGCTCACAGTATTTACGAGCCCCACTGTACTGCACGGAAAAAAAGCGTAATTTATTTAATTTATTAGTCGCAAAGAAAGTAATTCACTTAGGTTAAAAATTGATCATCTTGCAAAACAAGCCGCTTTCAACACTAATTAAGCTTACCCAACATGGCTAGAGTCAGAGTCGTTACGCCGTGCTGCAGCCAGCGGGATGGAGAGAGGCAGTCCATTCGCGTACACCCAGGAAAACATTTCTCAGGTTTTCTGGCTGCCCCTGAGAAATCTGGCATTTCACTGGAAAGCTAAGCAAAGTTTGGTGCGGGCAGCAAAATAACCAAGTCCAGGGATTTCACGTGGCTGCTTAGCAGGCTCTCTGCATCTCAAAGCAAGACTCCAATAAGAAAATGAAGACGTTATTGCACATTGGAGAATACGCATCCTCTGGCTGCTCATTAATTCATGAAGACAGAGACCTCATCTACCTTTTACACGCCACTAAATATGTTACAGATCAGACTAAGCCTCACAGACTTTTTTTTTACTCCCAAATACAACACGATTCCTTACTTCAGCAAAACTCCCGAAGAGTTCACGGGAAGGTTGGGTTCACGACAAGCACTGACTGCAGTTAAGACCAACCTGACAAACCCATTGCACATACAGCAAACCAAAAACTGAACGGCCCTATCACGTCGCTGCTCGTAAGAAGTTGCTCATACACTGCAGAAATGTAAATTACTACATTTACATGCTCAAAGCCAGTTTGCCTTCAAGTAACAGTGAGCTCCTGCAGGCAGACGGACATCCAGTTGTACCACTGAAGGAAAAAACTTAGATGTTACATCAGGACTGGAGCCAAAACTGGAAACTTTACCTATGGGACACTGGACACCGGTATAACTGAAACCAGAAGTTCCCACGTCAAGTCCTTCAAAGGCAATGCTGCACCTTGCAAATGTTGTAATGAAATAAAAATAAAATCAAACAAACTCTTATAACAGGATAAAAATATTTAGTCTCTAAACACAGTTTGTCACTTCCATTAGGTAAACCATCGTGGAAACAGATCATGAGCTATTCCTCCAGCATCTTGACATAGTGTTTGCCAACATTTTTCCTTTCCCACATTAAATAATCTTCTATGGTCTGAAATGTCACCTCTGTAAGCGCTATTTACTGCCGAAAAATATACATTGGAGGTACACGCAGATATACATATGTACACACACAGGTGTATGTGTTCAAGTGTGTATTTACATACATCTGTTCACATACACAGATCATGCAAGTTTACGCACGACCAGGTCCTTCCATACACTTGCCTTGCCACAACTTCACTTCTGCGGGTGATACCAAGTCAGAAGCTGCAGCACGGCGCCTTAAACCTTCCTCCCCCGGCGCATCTTCAACGTACATCTGGAATAACTCGTGGTTGGAAGTAACAAAAGTTCAAATGCGTGACTACCGCACCTGCCTTCTGCTCAGTTCGCAAACGCGTGTGCTACACACTTTGTTACTACGGCACGGCAACAGTGCGTTCATTATCTCCGTCACTAGCCTTTGGTGCTATGATTTATTTACTTTTATAAAGCAAAACCAGTGACTTATCCTGGAGAATAATACAGAAAATGAGATGTGCTTCAAGCATACGTTTTGCTACGGATGCAAACTATTTTCTTTCAAGATCCAGGAGATAACTGTGTATGTGTGTGTGCATCTCTGAGCAGAATGGAGAGGGACACATCAGCCCCGGACAGGAAGGACAAATAAAAATGAGTCACTTTTACTAATTTAGATGCTCTACACGAAACAAAAGTCAGGATGACATAGAAAGCCTCCTTGGAACAAAAAACAAACAAACCTTCCCAGATGGCCACATTATTTCAGAAGGACTCTTGCAGAGTTTAGAAAACAAAACAGAAACACCAAAAGGAAAGGAAAATCTACTTTGGAAAGGAGTATTGCAACAAATAGTTACACCAATGACACCAACGCCAAGGGAGCTGCTTAATCTGCGTCCACAGTTTAACATAAAATACAAACAAATTGGAATTGCTCATCCGAAGTTCAGTAACAGCCTGCAGTTATTCTGCAAGTAACACCAAGGAAGCACTCAAAAATCATATGAAACTTTTCTATATCAATTTTTACATCTGAAAATGGGGATTAATGTTCCTTTCTGTATCTGTTGGGACTATGATATCCATTAGAGGTGATACAATGAAAAGGCATTTGAAAATTTCAAGTAACTATGCGCTTCCCAGTGTAATTAGTCTTATTTTTGTCCCATTTCAAATCCGTTTAACCATTATGAGATCAAAAGCTTCATTAAATATTATTTTTGGATGGTATCATGGTTTACGAGGGCACTAACATGAAAAAAGAGGCAACAGCCATGTACAAATCAAAAGATCCCAACTATGCAAAGCATATATGCAGATTACCGAGAAAGAAATACCAGCTAATATATGCGACCATATATATTTAGATCATTGCCATGAAACTATACCATGCACAATTTGCTTGATTGTTCTCTTCTTGGAAGAGCTACTAAAGAGGCGATTCATAAAGTTTCTCCTTATGAGAAGTTTAGATAAAGTTATCTATGATAGGTACTGCATATTGAAGGCAATTTTATTACATTACCGCTGTGCAGCACGTATAGATGGAGACCTAAATCTGCCCGGAGTGCGGTGCTGCACAGCTCCTGTCGGCACCACACCTCGCCCGGTGTTCGCACGCTGTCCAGCAGGTCCCCACAGCCAGCCAAGAAACGCCACCGCACTACCAGATGTGTATCGCCTGCATTGACCAGATCCATTTAATGTACTGTTTCCTTGGGCACCCGTATTTACAGCGTTGTGAGCGGCCCAGCGAAGCTGGGTAGCAGTGTGTGTGTATGCACACGGATGTGTGCGCACATACACGTGTGTATTTTACTTGCTTGTGTATTTAATTATCTCAGTATTGCACAGCCTGAAGAATGCAGAAACTTTCCACTATCAGATCTGGAGGGAACAGATCACGTTAGTACTTAGGTTTCTTTGGTAAAACTCCGTATCAGAAGAATACGCTCTTCTGAAGGAAGGCAATGACATTCCCATTGGTCACTGCTCAAAATCAGCCTTGTTGCCTTTAATCTTGCTCATCAATCTTCTGCCTGGCCCATTCCTTCACCCCTACTCTCAGGATCAGCTTCACTCCTCTCTGTGTTTTCAGTGGTCTTTTATCCTTTGACCAGCACAGCCAGCCCCAGCACTCTACGGGCTACTATAAAAGACATGAGAAATCAATAACGCAGTGTCACGCATCTTTCGGTGCCATTGTGTCATGCTATTCCTTCAATGAAGTTCCAGTGGCAGAGACTACGAGGAGGTTAGAATCCAATAATAAAATAACTAGAGATGACTTGCCTGTTTTCCTGGCGATTTCTCCAATTACGTTACCAGTGGAGTCGCTGGAGGCAAGCCGAACCGTCTAGACTGTTCCCGTTATCTGCATTATTAACCTTTAAATCTGCCCACGCCTGTCGCCTTTTGTTCGCTCCCCTTTTCCCCCGGCCCCACCAGCCTAGGTGTCCCCTGAGGGCTGCCTGCCCTGCATCTCCTCCCCTGGCTCCTCCGCCCTCCGCAGCCACGACTCCCCAGGAACCCTGCCGGGAGCGTCCTCCACACGGCGCTACCCCCAAACCTCCTTGGCGCAGGGCAGCAGTCTCTCATTTCCACCTATTTTTCAAAGTCCAATCCCAAAACTTTCACAATTTTACCCTCGCTTTGACCTTTTCTACCCGGAGGAGTGTGAAATCCACAAACCCGGTGCGTTGGGCCGTGCTGCAGTGGGACACGCACAGCCATCGCTTATCACGCCTATGTAAAAGCACAGGAAATCTTACAATATCAGCAACGGTTCAAGAACAAGAGATGCCGAGTTTCCATCCGAGGGGTATTCTCCAGTCTCAAAGAAATCTCTCCTTTTTCTATTTTTTGATTCATTACTTCGCAGTAAGTCCATTTATCAGAAAATAATTGCATTTGTTTATTGTATGCCTGTTTTCCCCTTACATATGCACAAACCAAATGTTATTTCAGATTGGATAGAAAGATGTTTTCAGTTTCCTATTTATTTTCTCATCCAGTGCATCAGTTTATAAGGCTCATTGAAGAAAAAGAACAGAAACAGAAAGCCAGCTCATCACTGGGTTTGTCTCCAAAAAAGAACATTATTCTCATTATTTATTTTTGGTTGGAAGAGGACTAGACAACGGGCTTTTCTAATTAATATCCATTCTGCTTCCTTATTACATAATTCTTGAATTCTGCTCTTAGTAAATAAATCCATCGGACTCGTACCATGCTGGACAAGTGCCACTGCACAAGGTTTCAAGGTGATCCATTATGGAGACGGCAGTTTGCATCATCACAGCACTGCCTGCGGCCGCGCTTCCATTACCATCTCCTTTTCTTTAAGAGGTGCATGTCGCACGTTTGAACGCTACAAACGAAGTCACGTTCTCGAAAAACATTTTTCAAGCCATGTTAAAGCACAGCCCAAAGATGAAAGAGAGGTAGAAACACCCTATTTCCACCCGTTTCCCTCACCGCTAGAAAAGGATGGAGGCTGGTGCTGGGTGCAACCTAAATATACAGTAATTAAATGCCAGGTTCTTCAGCAACTTCCACATTCCACCTGGTTAGTAGCGTTACGTGGAAACATTTGGTGACTTGGAGGAAGGGGCTTTGTTCTGCTCCACCATCAGAAGCGTTCAACTGTACGGCCAACCAGTGAATCCACGGCAGAGCCGTCTCTCTGAGCCCCACCACCCATCACGCCTCCTCCAGCAGCCAGAGAGGAAATTCCCAAACCAGCCACTTTTCTTTACCAAAGGAAAGCTCTCACCCTCCAAAGGAAGCGAGCGTGAGCCTGCTAACCTGCCTCCGGGGACAACTCACTTCGGTTGGCAAAGACCATATATCTAAAGGGTCTTTGACTATCCCTTCTCCCGCCCCTTCCTCCCAACGAGATTAATTTTCAAGGATAAAAGTTTCCGGAGGGAATCTATAAAATAATTGCAATATATGTACAACTCGTCGCACTTCCATCATTTACTACTACGCATAAACGAAGGCAGACAGCTGTGTGCAAATTAGGGACCAGCTTCATTTTGAGAGTCTATTTCTGAGCCCTGATGTTGTTCTGTAAAAGTTGCCATTTGCTGGAAATAAATGGAGAGAAAAGGAAAAAAAAAGTATTAAAGCTATTTAGTTGTAATGGGGTTTGTGTTAGTGCAGGTGTTTTGTATTTGGGCGGGTTTTTTTACTTCTGGGTGAAGCATAATGCATGTTTGACTCATGGCTACTTTACTTGATTGAAGAGGCAGCCCCGGCAGCGGCAGTAGTGGCATTCCTGCATCACATCTAAATCAGCATAAACTTCCCACTTGAAACTGTTGAGGTTGCACAGTGTCTTTTCACATTTTTTTTCTCCCCAAGACATTTCATTTTATGTTTTCCCGACTAGATGCCTTAGAGCCTCATAGATTACAAGCGCAGGAGCACTACCACGTAACAGAAGTGCGAGGCAGGAGCCAAACAGGTCCATTATGGGGAGAATTACAATCACGCAACTACTGAACGAGGATGTATTACATCTGCGTTGGGACACAGAAGAAAGGACGTTTTTATAAATCAGTTTTGAGCCATTCTTCAGAAAGGGAAGTAACTGGCGGAGGGACCCTCGTACTGACTCCACGCAACCAAGTTGTTGGCTCGTCTGCGTGCATCCGCTCTTGTCACTCCTAATGAACCATTTAATTTCAGTCTACCAGAAAACTACAGCATGCAAATAGTCTGAAGAGACAAAAGCCACGGAAGGAGCCTGCAGCAAGAGATCAGCAGCAGCTCAGCTGCTGCCCTCACGCCACCTCCAACTCCTCCTCCACTGGTGGGTCAGCTTTGCAAAGAAAAATAACATAGGGAAAGGTGAAGCCCTGGGGAGTATCAGTTTGAAGAGCGACTGACCAGTGCAGCGTAATGGAAGGGTTTCCTAGCTGTTGTCTACAACCCCTTTGTCTGTCTACAACCCCTCTACAACAACTGTCTCCGGGAGCATCAGTGGTGACCTGCAGATCACCCACAGGACTCAGCAGGACATTCAGCATCTCTAGTATGTCTGACCTCGGTGTGTGCTGCAGTGGCGAAGGCGGTGGGCGATTTCCTTCTAGGTAAAGGCAGAAAAGTAATTTTGGCATACCGCATCCATGGTGATCCCTGTACTTACAAAGACCTTTTCTTCTGAAAAGGCTTCAGAGGGACCACAGAGAAGGTCAGTGGGACAGCAGGGAGACAGCAATGAGCATTTTTCAATCACCAGCTCTGCCGGGTCAAGAGAGGGGGCCGGGGCAGTGTGTACTCCAGCCACAAACCCCACCAGATACCCCAGCCATGACCTGGCCATTTTCCAGCTCAAGCTTCTTTGAAGTTGCTGGAAAAACCTCATGGAAGTATTTTAAGAAGAAATCTGTACGTGTGGTTTGTTGGTTTGGGGCTGCGTTTTGTTTGTTTGTTTGTTTAAAAAAAGAAAAAAAACAAACAAACCAAAAACCACCACTGCAGGAAAAGACCCCACCATTTCTGACCTTAACATGAACCAAACCCCTCTCTGAACACAAGTGATGCCTCATCAGATGGAGCAAAGCACTGCTCAAACCTGCCCCCACCAGGTCTGGCTCACAAACACCTGAAATGATTTTTTCTTTTCCTCAGCTGCTCTAAAATAGAAGAGAAACTTGAACTTCGAAGAGCAAAGACCCAGCCTGGCCCACACCTCCTCCAAGCCAGTGGTGAGATCTTTCCTCCTGATGCCCAGTGCCAGGAACCCTGCTGCCAAAAACCCCCGCAGGAGATGGGTGCGTGGCAGGCACGCAGGGCGCATCGCTGCCAGCCTGCCCCGGGCTGCGTCCCACCGCGGGAGGGACGGCAAGGAGAGGGGGGCACAGGCAGAGAGCCAGCAGCCACCAAAACTTCTGCCAAACGCCTCATTACTTGAAAAACTGCCCAGCTTTTTGAGCCCGAAGGGAAGCTTTCAAAATTAGCTGGTTGCTAGAAAAAGAGGCAAACTCAAAAAAACGCAAGACTGCCTTTAAAATTAGTAAGAACAGGATGTGTCTTAAAAATATTATTTTTATACGCATTATGCAATGCTTCTCAGACAAGGCTCATGCAAATTCTACCAGGAACAAAGTATGTTCGATTGAAAACGACAGCAAACCCACGAACCCAACACCTGCCAACAGGACAGTCACAAAAGGCAAACGTACACGTTTCATTGAGGCTGCAAATAACTCTTAAATGAACACGTTACTGCCCAACGACGGTGATCTGCTCTGCAGCTCAAAGGCTGAACAACCCACTGGCCGTGGGTTAAGGATGTTTTCAGATTGTTACTTAAGTGAACGCATCTCGGGAAAATTGGATTCATGCACTGCCAGGCTGAGGGAACCAATTTTAACTGGGATGTCACCAGAACATATTAAGAAGTATGACATACGCCACAAACTCCCCAACTACAGATGTGCCCTAGCATCTCCCCGTCCTCTAGTACAAGAGGCCGCAGTGCCTTCAAGCTTCAATTCAGTGCTGGGCCGCGTGAGCGAGCAGTAAACGCTCCGGGAGCTTGAAGCCAGGCTGAAACATTGCCACAGCACAACGCCAATCAATAACCATTTGCATTCCCCTTTCCCATCTCTGTTATCTTTAATGAAGTTCTTTCCCAAGACTAACAAATACAGAGAAACCCTATTTTCTAAGCAATCGCATCCAGTTCTTCTGCGCCTTATGCTAATTTTCCAATCCTCCGCTGGTTTAATTTTCTATTTGCTGTCTAACTCCAGGACACCGTTATACTCCAGCACTCCTGTGTTATGCGGGCGCACCATTGTGTTTCACTGCGGGCTCCAGCTGGGGCCAGTGTTAACGCACAGAAACCTTCACCTCGTACAGGAGAACGCCTTGACATTTCAGTCACCGTCACCAAACGCACGCCGGAGCCTGCCGTTATCGCTGAGCCTTCGGAGGCTCTGTCCTAAGGACACCTCTATTTCTCACCCCCTTCCTGAGGACTGCGCTTTCTCATCAATAAAGGAAGCTACCCCAACCGTGACTGAAGATTTAGCTCTTTCTTAAGACAGTTTGACTCACAATCCTGTTCCTAAATATCAGATTTCGAGATCTCTTCCTATTCCTAAGGTAAACACCCCCAGTACACGTCGCTCCTCCTTTGCCAGTCCTGCCACATCACCCCGACCTGCACCAAGCGATCGGAAGTATATGCATCAACATCTTAAGCTCCTAAATTAAACAAAAGACATCTTTTTTTTATCCCCGCTTACCCTCCAGCAGTTTTTTCTCTCTGTGCTTCTCATACAAAGGAGGACAGAAAAATTAATGCCATTTCTACAGCATTACAAACCTTTTACACCCTCTGTATTTGCTCTGTGCTGAAGGAGGCATTTTAACACGCGTTTACCTGATGGAAGAGTTATAGGCTATTGAAAGGATAACGCAGGAAAATGAAAAACCTACTAAAAAGCTATTTTGAAAATGAAACGCCTTTAAACTTCACATACTCTTAAAACTGGCTCAGAGGGTACCAGTGCAGAAATGGAACAGTAGCACTGAAACACTAACATCAGCTTTTTTTTTTTTATATTCCGAGGACTGGGAACATCACCGCTTTCTCAAGTTGAGACTCACAATGTAAAAAGAAAAATCCAAAAGAGGTGGAAATAGATAAAAATATCAGTAGCAAATTAAGGGTTTCTGCAGTAGGTGTATTTTTGTTTCAAATGTGTTTAAATTTAATCCGAATTTTGTTAATTTGCACAATCATGGAACAGTTTGGGTGGGAAGGGACCTTTAAAAGACATCTAGTCCAGCCCCCCTGCCATCAGCAGGGACATCTTCAAGTAGATCAGGTTGCTCAGAGCCCCGTCCAACCTGACCTTGGATGCCTCCCGGGATGGGGCATCTCCCACCTCTCTGGGCAACCAGGGCCAGGGTCTCACCACCCTCATTGTAAACAATTTCTTCCTTCTACCTAGTCTAAACCTACCTTCTTTCAGGTTAAAACCATTATCACAGAACCATAGAATCATAGAATGGTTTGGGTTGGAAGGGGCCTTGAAGATCATCGAGTTCCAACCCCCCTGCCCTGGGCAGGGACACCTCCCACCAGACCACATTACCCCTCATCCTATTGCTACAGGCAACTGGGCATCTGGTTCAGGAAAGTGCCCAGCGGGGGCCCTGCAGCCCCCCACCAGCGAGCTCTGTCCCCTCGTAGGGCATCAGCGCTGGTCCACGCCGGGCAGAGAGTCCTGCGGGGACTCCTCTTGCTGCACCACAAAGACCTGCACCCACGGTGCGGGAGCACTCCTTCATCGACGCCAGGAAAGCATGCAGAGAGCTGAATCCGAAAGGGCAGCTAGAAAATAAGAGTACATGTATTCACTGCCTTCCCTTTGAAAGTGCTCTGCACCAGGAATAAAAACAAGCAACGGCTGATAAAAATCAACAAAATGTTGTTTCCCTTAGAACACAAAGGCACCAAGTGAAAACAAGAGGGTCACATTTAATAGCAGAAGAGGAAAAGCCTGGGATAAAAAGCAGGAATAAGCCGCAATCATCAGTCATCAACATCAGAGTATATTGGGCAAAAGCAGCATTACGGGGCTTTTTATTCTTTTAAGAAAGGGAATGGAATAAAATGCATTTCAGTGCAGGGCATATTTCACATGTTAAGCTGATCCACACGGATACAGCACAACTATACAAACAGAGGAGTACAAGGAATGCACAGACACCCATGAGGCCAAGGCAGAGGTTACATCTGAACACAGGTTAGGTAAGTGCCGTGGAAACCCCAGAAAACCAGTGCCACCAGTTTAATGCCGAGACACTTCATGAAGGGCACCCAGCATGGAGTGGGTAGGCATTGCATTTCAGATTTGAGGCTGGAATTAGGCTTTTCCATCAGCTTATAGTTCAAATTCCCTGGTGCCTTAGAAAAACTAAGTAAATCTACTCATTCTACAATTGAGGGGCAATGCAAGAAAGTCCCCGGTCCGTCTTCCCCGTCTGTCATTCTGTCATTACATCCCACTCCTCTGGATTAGCACATGCAGTGCTCTGGCAGTTTGGGGGGAAAGACGCGATGATGAATCAGACCAAAAGAAATGCAAGATGGGCGGCATCTTCTCCAGTCGCTTTGGACCACCGACCAGAAAGGTAAAAAGAAGTGCGAGTCCCTATTTGGGGCTCTACAGGAGCCAAGTGAGGTCAATCGGAACGTGCCACGCTAAGGACCCCATGCATAAGGAGCTCTGCTGACGAATCCATCAGCAGAGAAGAAACCGGTGCTGCCCCTTGACACGGCACCCAGGTTCTTCTCCCCTGAAGGGTCCATGGTGGTCCACCACCGCCTCCCCATGAGCCTGGTGTGCACGTACGCCTGCTGGAATATTTTCCAGCTCAGCATTTCGATACAGGAGCCCGCAGCTCGCAAAGGAAACACCAGGGATGACCGCAACAGCTTGGGGAAAAGTTCACTTTCGAAAACATTTGCTTTAGAGACACAAAAAAAAAAAAAAACGTGTTCGTTCACCCGCAGTGTGGCTCCTCATGTCACACCGTGGCTCAGAAAGGGTTGACTGAGCCCACAGCTCTGAGGGCTCCCAGCCACGGCCAGGCGACATGGCCCTCCTCACATTTTTGTCTTCCCCGCGCGCGAGACTGTCAGCTCGACTGCAGTACGAAATGACTTCAACCCACTCGTAATGGGAGAACACATCCAGCAGGCAAAATCCAGCTGGTATTTTTGCACTCACAGTAAATAGGATTATTGGCAGCAGTGAAAAGTGAAGTCCTCTGCTGAACAACACATTGGGGATGGCAGCTGCTTTCCAGCCCTGGTCTGCAAATACCATCTTGCCAAAGCTTTCTGTACTAATGGGGCCCATTTTCTCTATAGGAAAGGAAAAAGCAGGAGAGAATTCAATTTTTACACTTCCGACTCTCCTATTGATGCGCATGTGTTCAACTGCTCCCATTCCCATTAACACCCAGCATGAGGAGACTCAAACAACTTCAGAGCTGCTACAAGCTGGGATTGTCCAACAGACAGAGCAAACATTTCTTATTTAAAAAAAAAAAAAAAAAAGTTTTATTTTATTTGAAAATATTCTGCACTAAATAATGTGGCACAGCTTTGACTTAAAAACCTGTACTACTGAATGGAAATACTTGTCTCTAGCCAAAGTACAAACCAGAGCTGCCAACTATTCCCGTTCTTAATCCTCACCAACACCAAGGGGAGTTGCATTTGTGGAGCAGATCTCCACAGGGATCCTGAAGGGCAATTTACTGACTCCAACACGACTTGCAGGCACTAAATGGCTGCCTCCAGGTTACTCGGGTGGAAGAACATGCACAGTGCCCACTTCAGAGGAAAAAAGGTCTGAATCTGTCAATGAAAAGAAATCCCTCGGGTCTCACAATGAAATGGAGTGAATGACCAACCGGCCAGGAGGGGAGAAAGAGGAAAAAAGGGAAAATGAGAAAAAAGAAAATTTCTCTCAATGTGCGATGCCCAAAACCAAGTTTCCCAAAAGTTGACATTTAAAGTCGTTACTGTCTCAACAGTGCCCACTTAAGTGGATAAAACACATGAAAAATTAAAAATTACAAGATGTCCTCCCATGTAAATGCCTCTCCATTAGAAACAAGGCTCAGATTCCCAAGAACAGGGTTTAGGGGTGAAGAGAAAGACCGTACTTGTTTTCTAATGTGAAAATCCAAAGCACGTTTCTGGTCAGCAATGACAGGGCGACCACCCAGGACTGGGGCCCCCAACAGCAGAAGGACACGGAGCTGTTGGAGCGGGGCCAGAGGAGGCCCCGGAGATGCTGCGAGGGCTGGAGCCCCTCTGCTGGGAGGACAGGCTGGGAGAGTTGGGGGGGGTCAGCCTGGAGAAGAGAAGGCTCCGGGGAGACCTCAGAGCCCCTTCCAGTGCCTAAAGGGGCTCCAGGAGAGCTGGGGAGGGACTCTGGATCAGGGAGGGGAGCCAAGGGACGAGGGGGAACGGTTATAAACTGAAAGAGGGGAGACTGAGATGAGATATTAGGAAGAAATTCTTGGCTGTGAGGGTGGTGAGCCCCTGGCACAGGTTGCCCCGAGAAGCTGTGGCTGCCCCATCCCTGGAGGTGTTCAAGGCCAGGTTGGACGGGGCTTGGAGCAACCTGGGCTGGGGGGAGGTGTCCCTGCCCAGGGCAGGGGGGTTGGAACTCAATGATCTTTATGGTCCCTTCCAACTCTAACCACTCTATGATTCTACAATACGACAGGGTCTCAGCAGCCCCAAGCCGGCACAGGTGGCTTTGTGGGCTCACACCCCCTTACCGGGCCACCAGAGCCACCGGGCTGCAAAAGCTGGCTGAGACTTTCTCCCTCTGGATTTGTTAAGCACATTTGTGCTGGCCATTTAAATTGATTTTATACTGAAATATTGCTGTGGGATTAGATACCATCGCGTGAGGTGCAGATGCATTTAACACAATTAATAGCAAATACGTAGTTATTAAACAGAGGGGTGGGAGAATGAGAGACTCATAAAGTCAATACTCTTGCTTAAAGCAAATATTGCTTTTCGAAAAGAAAAGCAAGGATCTCGTTTCTTCCCTTCTTGTGCGTCTTTCCCAGCACAACTATTTCATGCACTCAAACTAAATAAATGCCTGAATGTCTTTGAAGACATAAACTGGGATAGAGCAAAGCAAGCTGCTAACGCCGAGCTTTGTACTGCACGGTCCAAAGGGAGTCCACGGCAGGGACAAGGCAGAATGCATTAAATCTCAATTAGATCATAGTACACAACAAAGCACAGAACATCATCATCATATTTGCTCACCCAAGGATTAAGTGGTTTCCCTCGGAGAGGTCTGCGCTTGCAAAGTGTCTTGGGGACCAAGCGGCTCTTTGCGGTGAAGAGCGGGCACCGCTCTGTATCCTTTTAATGAATTGCACCCGTTAAATGCACCCCATAACTCAGTATTTTACATGTATGTGTGTAAGTGATGGACTGCAGCCTGTGAAGACACACCATTCAATATTTTGGAAGTGCTTCCAGAGTATTTTTGGCTCATATATCTTACTGGTGACTCTCCGGATATGCCTGAATGTCAAAAATAGCAGTGTAGAAAGAAAAATATGAAAACAGAAAAATAAAGAAAACGTAAAAGAAAATAAAGCTTTGATGGCACATTTTAAAAACACGTTACTCTAATAAGGTAATGTTCTAGCCATTTTTAAAGCAATGATTAATTGACATTATGAAGTCATTATTTGCAAATGTGTTTGTTATACAATGCTTAGTATTAATAAGGCCTCATAATTATATGTGCAAACACAGTTTACGGTTGGTATTACGGATGCGAGCAGGGGCAGCGTGCCCGAGGCAGGTGTGCAGGGTGGGCAGCAGCGCCCAGCCCACGCTCCCGATGGCTTCTGCCGGCCGGTCCCCGTGCATGAGCCACTACGGCAGCGCCTCCTTCTGCAACGCGACCTGCAGGAGGCTTTATCTGGCCACAGAAAAGGATCGCCCCATCCCTGGAGGTGTCCAAGGCCAGGTTGGACGGGGCTTGGAGCAACCTGGGCTGGGGGGAGGTGTCCCTGCCCAGGGCAGGGGGGTTGCAACGAGGTGATCTTCAAAGTCCCTTCCAACCCAAACCATTCTGTGATTCTACGATTTTTCATCCCATCCCCATCTCCTCCGAGCCAAACTAGGGTTCACACACACAAGTTCACAGCCCCAAAAGACTACGTCTACCAAATACTGTGGTTTTCCCTTAGCAATACTTGCCACGACACCTGACCGCACTCATTGCTCCCACCCAGCTATTTCCGTAGCTCTAACCTCTGCTGTCTCCGCTCTAAGCACAACTTTTGTCTAAAATCTCCCATCACTGGGCATTTCAAGTGCTATCGGCAAGGACAGACTTCACCCAGTGCAAACAGTTTGCACTTTACTCCTAAAGATCAGTTAATGAAGTGCAAAACTTCAGGGCTGTTTGATTAAGGAGCTAATGCTTGTAAAATCAATATGCGACAGAGTGAAGCTTTCTTCATATTTAAGCATGAAAAATAAAGTCTTAAATGTTATGTAGAATCCAAATGCAACAACAGGAGTGCAGACACACTGTTTGTCAGTGTCTGTAGCTGTTTTATATCATTTACAAACAGCTGCTGTTACCACCCCTTAAAACACCCATTATTCAATAAAGGCTGCGGAAATTATCTTTAAAAGTGGCAGTGCCTTGACTCGCTTCTGCAAAAGCATTATGATATCCGCACACTGCATTAACATCTTTTAAAAGGTTTCCCTGTCTGAGGAGCAGTGCGTGTTGGGGAGTAGTCAAAACTCACAGCAGGGCCAGCAGCTTGCGCAGGGTCCCCATCAGCTCTGGACCGCACTACGTTAATTTGCACCGACCGAACCTCTTCCCTGCCCGCACGAGAGCATTCAACTAATTGCGTGACTTGATGAACGCGCTCTACCGCCACACATCCGGGCTTGGAAACTTCAAAGCAAGCTAATCATAATATTTTCATTAAACCCAGGAGCTATTGTTCCTCCCCACAACGAAGCCTGACAGACAGTCTCTGAGCTCCACAATGGAGGGCCCTCTTCAAAAGGGACATCACGCCGGCTTTCAAAAACCCATCTGGGACATAGAGTTCACGGCTACGAACCCTTCCAGCCTTGGAGGTTTTTGGTTGTTGGGTTGGTTTTTTTTTTTGCACAAACCTGGCATCAAAGCCCCCACCCTGCCCCAAAATAGCTCCGAGTTTCAGATGTTATAACTCCCTTAATGGTTAGGATACAACCTATATGGTCACAGCCCAAATGGTATTACGCATCCCCTGACTGCGCACACTGAGATTATGACTGCTCAGTGCGCTCAGCACACACACCGTCACAAGGGAACACTAAAAGCAAATTCTGGTCCTGTCTATCATCCATAATGCAAGAGAAATCAGGGTTAAAAAAAGTGCACGAGCAATCGACATAATTTATATGCTGCAAGTGGGAGAGTTGGCAGTCTCTCGCATCATAAAGTTTAAATAACGGTAGTTTAACACCAGATGTACCCGCAGCTGTCCTGAGCGTTAATGCCATTAGCTCCGTTACGGCACGCAGCAACCCCGTCCTTAGCTCAGCGCCCCCACCGCTGCCCCACCAGCACCCAGCTCGACGGGGGGTTTCACCAGGAATGACCCGTCAACCACAGATACTCGGTACTACCAGCATCAAAAAAAACAAAAAGCCAAAAAACCCCAACAAAAAGCCCCACACCTTGAAAAATTTTGTGATGCGATGGATTGTGAAAGATGCTACCTTTAAAAGTAAAGGAGGAAAGGATGGAAAAAAGGTATTGGCATCTCTTATGAAAATACAGCAGTGGCGCAAAGTTTTGGAGATGCTGTTGTGAATTTTGATCGATAAGGTGACATTTACCCTTGGAGGATACACTTTCTTCCCGTTGTAAACTAGCAAAAAAAAATATTCTTCTTTCCACTGACTTTACACAAGGGATTATCAAATTAATTCAGTGTGTGTGCGTGCGCTGAGGGGTATTAATTGATCGTTCAATCTAAACCAGCTCTTAGTCAATATTTTTTACTGAAACAAGAGAAAGCTGGAACAGTGACTGCTTCCTCCTACCATCCTCAGGTTACTCCACAGTGTAATGCTCTCGGTGGAAAACCTGAACTTCCCAGAAACGAAGGATCCCACGAAGCCGAGAGCGGGGTCAGGCACTGGGAATGGAGCTGCCAAAAATCCCACCTGTAAATTAGCTTTTTCAACCGATTCGTTCTCTGTCTCATCAGTCCCTCTGCAATTAGTCAGAGGATGACTATAAAGAGGCAGAATATAACTGAGACCATCAACAAATGCAGAACTAAATTTGGTGAACGCCTGACCTCAAAAGCCCAAGCCCAGCCTACAGCCGATCCGCGGCTCCTGCTCTTCAGCCAAACTCTTCTCAACAGAGGAATTTTGCAGAAACCACATGAGAACATGAAGGGAGAGATCCCTAAAGAGAGGGAATTCATGAAAATAACCATCATCCTCTCGGTTTCACAGTCCCCTGCACACATCACAATGCCATCGCACCATTATCAGCCTAAATACCACTTTTCTGCAGTTAATGCTGTAATACCGGATTTGCAGGGTTTTTTGCTTCCTGCATGTCATGCTCAGCTGGCAGGTAAAGCTGCTAAAAGAAAAAAAAAAAAAGTCAGCATCAGCACAGAGCCTGAATCTTTGGTCAAGAAGTCCCTTTTCAGCACCTCCATGGTACAAAGATGACGAGACATTTCCCCATTTATTCTTGAAACACAAAACTCCGTAAGCTCATAGCAAGAAGAAAGGGTATTTTTTTCCCCCGCTTGGATTCAGCTAACAAGTGTCAGCAGCAAAGCGGAGCAGGTATGATGGGAAACAGTAGCACTGACACAGTTGCTCCCTCCTCTCTTTCAGAGCAGAAAATGGAAGTGAAGCAGAGAAGCGAAGCCTCAGAAACCAGTCACCTAAAAAAACCCCACCAAAACCCAAAAAACCTCAATCTCTCTTTTTTAACTCGTTGCTCCTGAGGTGAGCATCACCACCACTTTTTAACTACGCTGCTTCCAGGGAGATGTGTCTCCATCCCCAGGTGTGCTGAGAGGTGCCTCATATTGTCTGAGGGACTGACTGCCCCGAAGTTATGGTGGGTTTTTTTTTCCCCCTTTCCCCTCTTTTCTCTAGGTCACAATCTCATATTCTTATCTGAGTTTGCAGAGCACATTGTCTAGACAAACCGTTCGCTCTCTCCCCCAGTTGCACCCAGGAGCACACTTGGGCATGGAAAATAAAAGGTGCAGGTTTGAAATATGGCAGTGAGCATCCCTTTTAACGCAGCCACATGAACTGCCAGCGCAAAGCGCTTCACATGGGATTTACAACGCACATTTTTCTACTACACGAGGTGGGGAGAGAAATCTGCAAAGGCGGCAGAACATAATTTAGCTTTATTTATGATTTATCTTCTTTCTTCCAGTAGCTGGAGAAGAACTTAAATTAGGCATTTCCAGTACCTCTCTGAACACCTGAACCTCCATGCACCCATGAAGTTCAGGGAAAGCTCTGGACTCTGTTATCCTCTGACTAACAAAATGCAATATATGGCATCCCCGCTGCCACCTTATACTGACATAGTGTTAAAATTAGTGCCACGTCTGGAACCAGCAAACATTTTGAGCAAATTAATAAGACGAAGGACTTGAGAAAATATCCCTCCAAGCTGGATAGCCTACAGCTGGGTAATGAAAACGCGGGGCGGGGGGAACCCACCAAAATCCCATCCTCCAACCTGAACAACCAAACGTAGGACTTCTGCAGCCTTCCTCCTGGATGCCTCATTACAAACAATAAACCCAAGCAAAACTAATCGTTAGGGAAGTTTTGTTTTGGGGTCGGTGTATGTGGTAGGGTCAGGAGGGTGCGACTGCTGGAATGAGCCCCGTAAGCTCTTAGTGGGCTACGGATGGTAAAGAGTTATCCAAAATCCCATTCAGGAGAGAACAAAGCATCCCTGCGGCAGAATCACTTCTTTACTGACCTGAGGGGAAAGAAGTCCTGCATTGCAAGTCAGAATCACACCCTGAAGTACTTTGACCACACTTGGGACGTGCCCCCACCCAGCACAGCCTCACCCAGCTGATGAGGGCAGACGAGCACAGCCCAGGGCACCCAGCTGCTCCTCCAGCAGCTAGAAGCATCCATCACCCAACGTGAACCTGCCCGAGGCTTATTTTGTTTTCCTATTTGAGGGGGAATAAGAATGATGCCTTCCGGCACACGCATCCCACTTCTATTTTCCTCTGCCGCCGCAAGGACTCCCACGCTCAGCCTGTCCCCAGGTCATGGCACCAGTGCCCACTTGACCCTCCCCGGCCACACACTCTGGGGGACCACCAGTCCTCAGAGGTGACTGGGGCCCCCATTCAGACCACACACCCAACAAGGTCCTTCAGACACACTCCGGAGACAGCAGCCAGCACTGGAAGGGTGGTCCTGCTTGGTAAGCGTTGGCCAACTCACCCAACTCCTCTCCACACAGGGGAAGGTCAGCAGAACCATCTCACAGCCCTCCTGTCTCCTAGCTCCCAAGAGCAGACCAGGTAGTGTCCTCAGCAGTGGGGAACAGACCCTGCCGCTGGGTCATGCCCGACATCAGACCACATGAATCGCCTTGGCCATTGCTAATGCTCCGGAGCTTGCTCACCTGGGACACCCACCTCTCCCTGGTATTTTGCCTCCTGCTTGTTATTCCCAAGCCTCTTCCACACTGACTCTACACGACCACAGCGAGGAATGGCAAAGCAGCAACCGGCGAGAGCCCGGGTTTATCGGCAGGGCTGAAGGTGCTCCCCACCGCTTCCCCAGCCAGCACCACCAGACGCGATGCATTAGCAAGACCCAACCTTGCTCCTCCTGCTCCCACCCACACCCGAGCCCCATCACGTTCACACAACCTATCTATGTCCCTGGGAGCGAACACGCAGCCAGGTTACATGGCAGAAATGGATTTCTCACTTCAAACGAAGCACAAAAGAATGAAACTTTGCAAGTGCCAAATTTACAGGTTTTAAATCCAAAACAATTTAGGGACAAAGTGATTCTGAGACCCTTGCTGCTAACACAGGCTGCCTGCAGAACCACCCGGTGAAGGTTTTCCTGATCCCTGCGGTGACTTTTGCATTTAAACCATCTGGGGATGATGACAGACTGTCTGTGCTGCTTAATTGGCCCTGGCAGAGCCCCCTGCCCCGTGGCACGGAGCCTGGGGCTTTGGGCTCACCGGGCAGCACGTCCCAAATTCTGCACTGCATTCAGCGCAAGTCTGCGCTTTCACCCTGTGGATTGAGCTGAGAAGTCGGACTATTCCCTCGTTCAGAGCCAAACCAACGCTCTTGTGAAAACACGCGAAAGATTAAAATACAAGGTGTTTGTTTCAGATCCAGGTAGGAGGCGCTGCACAGAAACCCCACGTCTTCACGGACCCTTTTTGATATTCCGTTTTGAGACACGGAGAGTGAGAGTGCTCTAATTGCAATGCCGCCGGTAACAGCCGTGTTGACTCTCCTCCCTGCCACCGATGTAAATGACGCGTGGTCTCCATCCCAAACCAGCAAACCCGGGGCCCCTTTCACTGGTGTGCGTGATGCCACGTCTTACCAAGCACCCACATCCCTAGGACACTGAACAGTCTGTTCCCAGTATACTTCAGAAATACGTTTTAGATTAGATGAAGCATTGCAAACACGTGGTTTATATTATGCTGTGATTTTCTGGTATCACATAGCAGACTCAGATACATCTTCTGACCAGGTGAGAAACCACACGCGTCAGCAGTTCCCTGAAGTACGCATCCCTAAGGGACAGAGAGGCCCAGAAAACTCCCAGACAGAAATACAACACGAAAGACTTAATAAAAAACCTTGAAAAATTTAAGAAGGAAGTTAAGTGCCTACTCATTCCGAAGGAGTCATGGACGAGCTACTACTACTTTTAATTAAAAGTAGAGCTAGACGAACTTGCAAATGCAATGTGAGTATTTGGGGCCGGCAGCCCCCACTGGCCTTTGCTTTATAAAAACCAATTTGCAAAACCTCACTGAGCATTTATGAATGTGATCCTTGGTAAAATTTTATCCCTGTTTACAACCCGCACTGCAAGAACATAAGCGCTGCGGGACAAAAAAATAATAATCTACCTTACTCTCGCCGTTAGCGTAGAGAAATGTTCTAATTTTGGTTGGGCAAAACAGTGGGTTTGTCCGCATGGTGTTATTCTGATGGCTAAATTCCAGGTTTCCACCCACAGGAACTACCGTTTCCCTCCCCAAAATGCCGGCGCTAGCGTAAAGACAAAGAGGGCTGTTTGTGCACATGAGTGACGAGCAGCCGCCGCCACATCCCACGGTGCCACCAGCCACATCCTCTGCCGAGTACCTCCACGCCTCGGACAAACGTAGGCTTTCCCAAACCAGTTTGCCACTTATGTGAAACAGCAAAGTAAAGGAAAACGGGACAGAGCGTGTCCAGTGATGTGTGTCGCCCTGGCACTCCAGCTCCACCAACACATTTTGGCTTGGGGACGTCGCGGGAGCAAAGGGAAGGAGCAAAGCTCACGTGGGCAGAATTTCATAGCCTGAGAAGAAGCGCAGCAGAATTGATCGGTCTCATCTAGAGGAAACGTTACACCCAATAACTGTAATTCTGGTTACTTGTGTAGCTTTCAATACCCTCGCCCATCTTTAGCTGCGTTTTGCCCCACGTAGAGTATTGCCGAATTTAATGAAAGTGGAGTCAGAGCGTGGGTGTGCATGGCAGATGCCGCACTTAACACCTACTGCTATGAAAGAGAAACTAAAAATCCCTTTTTTTCTGGAAGCATCATGAGGGTCCCACCTAGAATCCCCCAAAAGCAGTGGGAACTTTGCTATTAATATCAGTGGAAACAAGAACTCCTGGTTGTATTTATTCCCTCCAGCCTAGCAAGCTATATTTAAATCCCTTTCCTCAATAGGAAGGAACTTAACCAACCTGGAAAACAACAAATCAATGCTACTTGCATTGTTTTTCATGTCTGACTACACATTAATGCCATGTCAGACACCATCAGCGTCAAAAGAGGCATCAGCCTTTGCTAGAGGTGTAGCAGTTTCTGAATGAAAAAGGAAAAGAGATTAAGAGGGATGAGAAAAATTATTAATTGCCCAGGACATTTTTTTTTTTGCGCTGAACCTCCCCTGTGATTTGGGCAGGGCTCCTGCCCCTGGAAACAAGAACTGGGAGATTTTGTCCACGTTGGGAACAGGGATTTCCTTACAGCACAACTGGCTGATGGAGAATCGGTTTCCTCATCAGTTTAACGTGATCCTGACGGCCCAGCTGGGAGACTCGGCTTTCTGCACCAGATCGGGGAGTTTCTAAGCAATAATATCGAGCCAGAACTCAACACTGTGCTGTCAGATAAAATTCTCATTCTTAGAAGCGCAGTAGTCACCTTCCACCGTCTTCAAAAAAAACTGCTACCCTGTGGTACCCGTCTGCCGCTCTTTAATCAGGTGTTGTTAATGGGTGAGAATTGTTTGCAACGTTTTATGTTCAGGTTAACTTATTTCGGAAGAATACAACTGCACTTACAAGCAAGCTTCAAAAACATACAGTAAAAACATGCAGCTTTTATGCACATCTTTTCCATACGTGTTTAGTTGCATTTTAAACTGTTTTAAATTCCAAATGCTATAGTTTTATGTGGTGGGCTCCCTGGGAATCCTGTAAGCCAAAGGGACAAGGCAAAGCATCACAGTCAAGTATTTAGAGACAGCAACCACAGAAGCCAGGTGAGTGGAAAGATTTAATTCATTGCTGCTGAATACGAAACGGGTATAGAAAAAAGAGAAAATGTATATAGCTGTATGCAAAGAGAGTTGAGTATGGAAAGGCTCCAAATCCAGCGCTCTCAGTTAGCAAATGTTATCCCACTGAAATTCAGAGAAACCTGCAAAATTATTTAAGTCTTCTCCCACAAAAATTTGGAAGGACTGTGGTAAAATATAAGGAATAAAATTAATTCCTTACTTTATCCCTTTTTCCAGCGGGAATTTAAATATATTTTACTACTAAAAGTCTGTACAGCTAAGAACTTCTAGCCAACATTGAAAAGGCTGTTCACGAAGAGCACTAAACATTGCATAAGCTAATAAAAAGACAGTAGAGATTTGCAGACCAAGGCTCTCTGTCATACAAAAATTAAAATATAAAGCCACGGTAATGTATCCTCCCTGTTAGCTCTCCTAAAACACTAACCAGGGTATACGGCAATAGACTTTGGAGAGAGAAAGGGCCGTATCTTTGAATACAACAGAAATAAATTTGCTCAAGGACGGGAGAGCTCACAGCTCTTGCCTGCACATTACGGACCTTATAGATGCTGATATTTACTAAGCCTTAAGGACCAACATAGAATCATAGAAATGTCAAGGTCGGAAGGGACCTTTAAGATCATCAAGTCCAACCACCTAACCTAACACTGCCAAACCCACCACTAACCCACATCCCTCAGCACCGCGTCTGCCCGTCTGTTCAACACCTCCAGAGGCAGCGACTCCACCACTGCCCTGGGCAGCCTGTTCCAATGCGATAACCCTTTCGCTGAAGAATTTTTTCCTAATATCCAATCTAAACCTCCCCTGGTGCAACCTGAGGCCGGTTCCTCTTGTCCTATCGCCTGTTCCTTGGGAAGATGTTAAAAAAATCCTTAAAAAAAAGCAATTAAGGGGTCTTTAAGAAATCAATAATGAATAAAAAGTCCCTGAGATTTTCACAGGCACAGTCCCATATTTACAGCGCATCAGCTTGGCCATAAGGCAGATTCTGCTCCCAACAGCACAGGGTCAAAGCGATGCTCGCGGTCCTGCTCCGGCTGAACCAACCCGCGTCGCAGACCCCGCAGGAGCCAGACGCCGTAGCAGAGGGTTTGCTCTTGCCACAGCCAGGATGTGCATATTATCCGGCTTGGAAAGGCACTGCCAGGCGGCAGGTCCCCTGCGGGAGCACGGCTGTGCTGGCAGCAGCACCGCCTCCACCCTGCCGATGCCTGGCTAATTTGGACACCTGGGAACGTGTTTCAGATGGGTTAAGCTTTAAACGACTCCTCCTTCGAAGCTGTGCAGCCCAGTCATGTTACAACAATCTACAGACTATCAAAGCTCCATCTGAGCCGGATTATTAGAGGACTGAGACCAGCCGTTTTAGTAATTAATTTCTTTTTGGGTGGCATTGTTTATTTCCGCATATTTGCACGATGCTGTTCTTCCAGCCGATATGGTTTTGTAGCTGGAAAAAATGGCTGGAGTGCATTACAGCATCTTTAATCTTTGTTCACATGCAGCACTGAATTTCTTAGAAACATTCAAAGTTTAACCAATTGATTCTGCTTCCAGCACATCTCACTTGCACGTAGCTTTGCTGAGTGCATAGACCTGCACTCTGAAATAACTACTTATTATCTACCCAATCTATTTATGGAAGAATGAACAAACATCCATTAATACATATCTAAAGTCTAGAAGACAGAGAGCGGTCCGTATGGAGTGAAGAAATCAGAGTAAAGCGTAAGAAACTGTCTTTGATGGAGAATCCCAACTTCCACTGCCTTTGCTTTGCAGCACGGCAGCAGCAAGAAGGATAGACAACAGAAGGACAAGGGGTGCAAAATGCTGATGCTCATCCACTTTGTCCTGTTTGTGGCTTGTTTCTTGTTTGTTCCTAGATATCATATTAAGTTTATTTCTGGAAAACCATATAGGAATTTATCACCATACTCCTTCAAAATGCCACATCAATATTAACTTACTTAGCCTAATCGCTGTGCAGTGGGTGTTAATGAATGTTATCCTTGGCGCAGAGAAGTTTCCATAAGCTGCCAAAGTGACCAAATCCTTCTAAACCCTTCTCATTTTCCTGTCACATCATTAAAACCATAGTATGGGACTGTGCTGTAGAAAGTGGAGGAACAAGACGCAGACAACGGCAAGGAGCGCTCATTTTTTTTGAGACTTATCGCCCAGCCTTGTGCATAAACATCTTATCAAAAGGTAGTGCTTAATAGCAAGTGGATTATTGGCACGGTGATGAGGTTAGCAATCATGGTCTGAAGCATTACACACGGATTGCTACTCCCCGTCCCAAACTATTCCAGCGCCCAGACTTCATATGCTTTTTCCACGCTGAAGCAAGAGAAAAACATTAACGACCACAAGTAAACTGAAACACTGAAAGAACAGATCGCCATGTCTCATTTTCTATTAATTCTGTAAGACTCAGCTGTCTCTAAAGATGCCTTTTCCTGCTTTCCCATTCCCCTCTGCCCGGTGACAGCGGATGGTAGATGTCACATAACTGACGTTGCTGGGTCCTGACGCTGCAAAGCAAGGCGGTCAAATTAAACCTTCTGCAAAAGGTATGCACAGCTTCCCCGCTGGTTTTCGGGGGGGGGCATTGCCGAGGCAGAGCCTTTCCCGCTGCCCAGAGCTCAGTGCACAGCCAGACCTCCCGTAGCACAGGTGCCATCGATCAGATCCGTGTCAGCAACCTTGGTGCAAAATAAGCACGCCTGTCGGCAGAGGGTGAGACCACATCACTGAGTGCGGAAACTTTCAGAATGGAAAAAATATAAAAAAATTAACATGCTAATAATTCTTTCCAGTTAAGGTCTTTAGAAGAAAAATGATGGTTCTGCTTTCCCTTTCTTGCTTAAAAATAGAGTTGCATGAAGACAAGAGACAGCAATATTCATATTTATGATGCCTTAAACAGACCCTAAAGGTTTCCTGTCTTCAAGTTAGCTCAGCCCCTAATAACCTATAAGCATGAAAATGACAGTCAACATAAGCTTAGATGTCTTTTCAAGATGCAATTTCCTTTCACATTGCAGAGATACTCTTCACATCAAGTCAAGCTCTGAAAAAAGACCCAAGCCACCCCTCAAAGCGCTCCACAACTTATCAAAATATTTGAATGCTTTTCAAAATACACCTTGGCACTTCTCTCTGAATGCAATTAATACTTTTCTCCTTCAATTAGACACATTGATACATATATCAAAGTTTTTTAAAAGAAAAATATCCTTGGATGGGTTGTCCTTTTCAGAACTGTACTCTTCTTGCTCTGTTCCTCTGTCCTACCTTGTCACTTGAAGCTTGCATTTCTGTCGGTGGGAGTTTTCTCTCTAGTTTCAGTAAAAGCAGTATTTATTTCAGCGTGGGCACCTCCTCCATCCCAGACTGGCGCCTGGAGGCTCCTGGTCACACTGTGCCTTGGGTCCAGCTTCCAGCATGGCTGGGTGCCACAGGTCCTCCCATCCCAGCTTCATCCCCTCATCCCAGCTCATCCGATGGTGCTGCTCTTCAGGAAGCAGGAGGACGCGTGTGCCAGGACCTTCCCGCAAGGCCTTGTACTGTGGCAGCACATCCATAGGATCCGCTTATTAATGCTCACTATTTTGATGCAGCTGTTAGTGCTCAAAAAGAAGTTATTCGCAGCCCTGTTCAAGGTTCACAGCAGCAATAATTTTTATATCTCCTGAAAGGTTTTTAAACAAACATAGTCCTCAAACGCTGATGGGTATGAATGTTCCTCATTTCTGGCAGACCTTGGTTCTACTTCAGTAGTTGAACCGTTAACTTATGGAATGAAAGTGAAATAAACGTTTTCCACAGCAATCGATTAGCACTATCGTGATTTACCATCCTTTTTCCCCCTGAAGAGATGCAGCAGGTATATTCCTGAAGGAGTCCTTTAAGCCACACGAGGCAGAGGGGGGCTTTGCCTTCAGGCATTTTGGCAAACTGCAGTCCCTTACCGAGAAGGCACCTGCTGAAGCTGCTCGCGGGCTGCCCGCGCCACGCCGTGAGCAACAGCTCTGCCAGACTTCTCCCTGCATCAAAAAATCCACCTTTCCCTTTGAAGGGCATTACTTTTTACGGCAGACCAAAATGTAGGTTTAGACCCCAGCTCATCATCTATCTCAGATACCCCCTGGGACAGCCCACACGGTCACGGCCCAGCAAGCTTTTCTCCTCTCTCACCAGATGAACCCACATAGTGGGCACGTCATCCCATTCAGCAGAACGTCACCACCGCTACGTTTCCTATAATGCGCACCCTGACACCCTCCCGCATGCGTCGCTATTTGCTCTACCAACATCTTGACTCTGTGCTTGGAACTCTTGACTTTATTAATGAGCAAGAAAGCGTCTACGCTCTGGCTTCTCTATTCATTTGGAGAGCTGTTGCTGTCTCTGATGGAGAGGGGAAAAAACTGTACGCATTACCAAAGAGAATAAATGGAGAATAAATGATACATTTTCAAGCATGACACAATCCCCTTTCAGCCCTATGAATGCATTGCAAATTTAATTGCAATTTCTTCTGTGGTTTTCTATTTTGAGATTGGAGTTAGATCTGGGCCTATGAGGAGCGATGCTGCTTATTTTCCAACCAAGAACATTGGAATTCGTGTACTGAAGTTGCTTCATTAGTTTACTCTATGCTTTCCAAATGATCAAAGCAGATCTTAATATGTCATGAAGAGGAAAATTGCACCTTTTTGCATGGTAGAACAACTGGGCTAATCGTCAACATTAATGTTGTATTTGTTTCTCAAGAAGCCACCAAGCCTTCCTATCATAATTTAACAACTATGAATCAAGGCTTCATCACTTCAGAGAGCACGGAAAGCTACGCTGGGTCCTTCCTTCAAGCATCTCCACACAGCAGACCAGTAGTTTGGACCTGGTGTTTCAGTTTTGCATTTTGTGATGATCAAACACCTACCTCCAACAGCTCATTTTTGCATGGAGTTGGAAGTCTTAGAGCACCGCAAATCAGGGAGTTTTGATTGGTAGGAGACTTTCATCCAATTTCCCATGTTCACCTTGATTGTTGTATGTTTTAGGGAAAAGCAACTATGACTTCCTTTATAGCTAAAAACATATAGCATACACTGAACATTTCTGAAGCCTTTGATGAAGCCTGGATGTCTTCCTAAGAGTTTCCTTAGTAGGTCAGCAGCCTACGGATCGTCACGTTGATGTCCAGATTAGAAAAGACACTACAGGAATCATCAGGTGAAGTTTCGCAGACTGAATTTAAGCAAACAACATGTCTCTAAGCAAACCTTCCACTACAAATGCGTACTGAACTTGAAGTCTGCCCTTGGTGAGGTGACGTCCATGGTTGCTCTCTAGCAAGTCCAATGGAAGACGTGGGTAGGGAAGACTTTTGGCTCCGTGAAACCCACTGTTTCAAGCTCAGCTGGCTGGTACCAGGGTCTTAACCTGTGGAGTTTTGTTCTGGACCTGAATCAACTCCAGCAGCGGGAGGGGAGTATCAGACAACGAGCTGATACCACCCATTTCTTTGTGAATCTACAACATAAAGAAATAATGCAACTACCCCATTCCTCCAAGACACCCTTCTTCTCACTTGAACAGATGTGACAAATTACATCTAAAAAGGGAACTTTAATGAACAGAAGAGAACTTCTAATGAAGGCAGTATCGATAAAATGTCAACTGCAGGGGCTCTGCTCCCAACTCATTTAAATACACATGGATGGAAAAACAAGTAGTTATGCTTCCCAGCTTCCCCAGGGCTGCGATCTGCACATCCTCCTCAGCCCAGGTCCAGGGGAATGGCAAGAAGAGAGAGCAGACAGAGACATTAATTGCTGGGCACAAGATGTGTGCTATGGAGCGTGCAAAGCCGCACGGGACAATTCAACGTGCCGGCACGGGTTCAGTGCGATGCTGCCATCTTCCTGGCAGGGATGCCCACCTGGCAGCACCCCCACGTTTTATGTCCAAAAAATTAGACAGAATAGAAAGGACGAGTCTAGTTCACACAGAAAAAAAAAGTAGGAATAATGGAAAAAGCATGATAAAACCATGAGACTGCAGCAACGCTGCACCGTGTTATTCAAAGCTCCATTAACGCTGTTACAGACGGGGACCTGCAGCGAGGGATTTTCATGTACTTCTATCACAAAGCACACTTCAAGAGACAGCGCTCTTCATGGCCTTTGGTTTCATCCGTCTGTGCAGTGTACCTGGTGTTCTAACCTCAACTACTCTCCACCTCATTTTATGGAGAAAGTCCTCCAAAAGCACAAAGTCAGTACTCACCAACTTGGTAAGTACATGGTTGTGACACCTCCTGAATGCTAACTCCTACCATCTATTTTCTATGCAATAAGAAATTTGGATATTTTTTTTTTGGATGACCGTGACAGCACAGGGGCTTCCCATGAATTAGGCAATGGTCTGGTTTGAAAAGCAGCAAAGAACCTCAAAGATGCTGCTTTTGTTCACATTGTGAATGGCAGACGCATTTGAGCGTCGGCCCCATTAGCGCACCCCAGGCAGCTCCCCCGGGCCGACACTGCCGGCAACAGGACAACAACAGCTTGTCTAACCGGATGCTGGAATCTGAGCATGACTGACTAAATCGCCCTCGAAAAATAAAAACAAGGATACAAAAAGGGAGGGGGGATCTAATCGGAGGCAACAGATACATTTTGCGTGATGGGGACAAGAAATAAGCTCTGCTGCAGCACAGAAGACGACTTTGGGCTGAGTTTTATCAGCCATTCAAAGTAACACCTCTAGCAGGAGCCACGTCCTAGACAAGGTTTCCTTCCCGTGACACAGGAGGAATCCTCCCCCATTTCTGCATCCAGCAATTTGAAAAACAAAACCAGAAGAACGGAGCAGAACCATATCAGCAAACACTGGATGAGTTAAAATGTATTTTGATGTTTTTACAGAAAATATCAAAAAAAGAAAAGAAGCAATTCACAGAAAAATATTTACTAATACCAAGACCAGAACAGTTTGACATCTGTGACAATACACTCATCAATCCTTCCAATGCAATCTGTATTTTCATTTTATAGTCTTGTGGGTATTAGCCATTTTTTTCCTTATGGAATACATTCTTTACTTAGAATGTTTTCACTGAAAATAAGCACCTCAACAGCCCTTACAGAGGCCGGGCAAGATATTATGGCACTTGTATGTCCTTGAATCAATTTGAAAGCATTCACAGAGGTACCAAAACGTTTGTCAAAAGGACATAGTTATAGATGCATTTTAGAATCTTAACTATGTGGTCTGCCAACACATTAATTTTCTGTTTTCCTTGGCAATGTTGTGATGTTTACAACACTCCTTCGTTCAGTTTAATTAAAAGTCTCCCATCATATTTACTCCAATCACACCTTATTTAGAGATCAGTAAATAAACAGCTGAATTTTGTTATTTATGATGATGTTTAGTTTTACTGTAATCTCATCACAGGATGTATTTTACAGCCTTCTGTCTTACAAATGATTGAACATAACTGCTGCGATATTACAGACCAAGTAAAATTAATATCCCCTTTTACTTCTGATCCCTTTTATTAACCATCATGTTTTAAAGTTATAATCAAGCCACTGAACAAATGCAAAGCTTAACCTGACTTAATCACCTGTTTTGTGCTTGCGGAAAAAACCCTCGCATTTATCTTTATCAAGAGAAGTATAACTCGGTGTGCAATGTCACTAAGGGCACTGTCTTCCCAAGTGCGTTTTAAAGCCTACTTTTGTTTGCGGCCGCACATGGGGACAGACGGCAGTGACTGGCAGATGTACTCCTTTCGTGTTGCTATTGGTTTCCAAAGTCATTATTTAAATTTTCAGCAACATCCTCACTCCTTCCACGAGACATTCAGATACAGAGAGGAGTTTAAGTCATTGATTTCAAATGCTCTTGATGGAAATGCTTAAAAGGGAAGAGAGAGGCGTAACAGGAGTTCCTCTGTTTCAAATAGTGCTAAATCATTAAATCACTTCACATAATGTAGGCGCTCCTAAATTTCTCACTTTGAAATGATTTGAAAGGGTTTCTAGAGGAGTGAACGGGCTCCACGTGGAGCCGTAGAGACGGGCTCTGTGCAATCAGGCTCAGCAACAATACCAGCCCATTTAAAAAAAAAAAAAAAAGCATCTTAAACCCCTTATTTCTCTGGAACTTGGGCTTCTGCAAGTAAAAGTGGAGATCTGGCATTTGGAATCAGTGTTACACCTAAGTTCTTACAAAAGAAATCCCCAGCTTCTCCAAAGCTGAACAAAGGGAGGGATGCTTTAACTGCAAAGTAGTACTAATTACTAGTGGTTAAACGTTTGAGGAAAGAGAATGTGTTAGCCAGTTCAACTGCAGGTGTCAATGAATTCTATTAATTAAGTTTACCCTTGTAAAATAATTAAGTTTTACAAGTCTACAAAAAGACTCTATTTTGCTTGTATCTTGTTTGTGAAAAGATCATTAAGGCTTAAGACACCAAGATCGCAGGTTGGCTGAGACCTTGTTGTGAAAGCAGCAAGCCTTCCAGGAGCTTTCCAACGAGGTGCCACTATGAGGGTAAGAGGGGACTCCTAAAAGACTTAAAACTGTTTTCCATAATGTTTCCAGCAGTAGAAATGTTCTTCCATCCTTTAGAAAAAAAAAAAAAAGTCCTTTAGCTCCCAGCGCTGTACAGAGGGGAACACAGGTTTCCATCAACGTACTGTATGAAATCTTGAGCTTCCCCGACTGCCAGGCAAGCTGCATTTCTGCCCTTGGCAGGCAGCTGCAATGCATCTTCCCTCCCTAGCAAGAACAAGGAGAAGTTTCCCATTTAACTTGTATCTTTTAAGACTCTCTGGAGCACGCTTATTCCCAAGCAGGCCTGCTCTGCCAACTCCTCCATCAGTATCTCCTGTCTTACCCTCTGGAAACGGGAAAGCAGTATCACAAGCAAAACTTGTAATACCCTTAAAACATCCTATAAAAGAACGTGATTTAAGAGCCTTACGCACTGATCTAATATAAACATGCTTGCCGGGCCAGAAGTGCATCACTTTTGGCAAAAAAAAAAAAGGTAAAACTACCTTGACCCTTCCTCAGTAGGAACTTGAGCGTTTTTCATGACAAGACATTTCCACCGCTTTCACACTCGCCTGGTCCCACTCCCAGAAAGCTGCTACCTGGTCGACACACCAGCTCAATGCCCCAGCCACGCGTAGGGTTTGCTCCGGTCTCCCCCTTCTCTACCCATCCTCCCACTACTGACCTCCTCCTCTCCTCTCCTACTTCTCCTCTCTAGTTCAGTTCCTGAAAGTAAGGAGTGACAACCAGGCAGCTAAACAGAGAATAAGACACCTGAAGTCCCTGCTTGTCCCATGGTTCCTGGATGTACCGTGAAACTACAGAGCAAGAAGAGGAGTAAGCCAGCGTCTCTGGCAGGAACTATCATTCAAATGGCAAATCCAACAGCACCTTTATAACTTTACTGACCCTAAAACCTAATAAAGATCGAGATCACCTTTAAAAACAAGTCATGTTATTTACAAGGATGAGGTGCCCTACAATTGAATCCTCCATCACAAATGCAGAATGGGGCAAATCCCACAAATGCTATGGTAACAACAGGCTCAGGGTATCAAAGGTGTTCCAACGACCCATCGCTGTGCACCTTACTGAGAAAGAGTTAAACAGGAGACAAAACCCCTTCAGTTTACCTGAAAGTATCTATTGATATCATGCAAGTGCATTAGGAAGAATTGAGACGTGAAAAGGATGGATTCATTCTGCCCTCTTAATGTCCATTGAGTTTTGTAAAGATCAAAATGCTGGCAGAACGGAGCTCAAAGCAATAAATTTCCATCATTCTCCCATCTCCTCCATTAAAGCTCCTTCACCAAGAGCCCCACAGGCATCGTACCAAAAGGGTGCACCCCAACAGCATCGCCACCTTCAGCTGCATGGGCTAAATCCTCCTCTTCCTCTGCTCTCCTTCCCAGGCCTTTCTTTCCCTTTCCCTGCCACTCCGCCTTCTGCTAAGAGCCTGGCTTCACTCACCAGGGTCTTCTTGTCACTACAGTGCCAACAGTCCTTTAACAGAGAGCAAAAACCCAACGCTGGCATAGATTAGGTTGTGCCAGGCATATATATACTCGTGTTTCTTTACCAACATGCTTGTAAGCAAGCACCACACAAACTACACCTTTTCCCCTTATTTGTGCCATTCTCTTTTATATATATTTGCCTAGTTTCTTCTCCAAGAACTAGACTTTAAACAACCGTGACAATATCCCTGGGCCATCGCAACCAACTTCTCCCCCAACATGGTCAAAACTGAGAACCTTCCCTATAAAAGTTAGTATCAGAGGGAGAGGGAATTAAGGTTATTGATGAAATTAGGTCTCTACCAAGTTAAAATTTAGATGCTTTGGATTTTCTTTTACTGGGTTTTGTTCTAATAGAAAAGTTTAAGATCGGTTGTTGTCACAATAGCGAATAGCAATATACTTTGAAAATCCAAACTGGGATGAGCTGTCCTTATCAGGTACAAACACACTCTCATCGCGACTTCTGACTGTCTGTACCATTTATCTTAAAATTCTACTGGGGAAGCACTTCCTTCATGAAGCAAAATTTTCAATCACCAGGACCAGAGAGATCTCTTTTGACACCTTACCCCTGCAAACGAGTGGTCAGAGCAGCTGCTGGCCAGCGTGACCTGCTGTCGGGGGCTTAGAAAGGTATTTAGGCAATCCTTCGATTAAAGTACCAGCATATGTTTACTACTGCATTTCATGCTGAAAATATCATTCATGCAAATCACTTGATCAGGTGATCTTCTGAGTCAGTATGGTTATTCCCAAATTGATTGCACAGGCGAGTACTTTGCCGCATCGGTAAACTCCTGCACGCATCGTCAGACCATTTTTCAAATCAGTCATGGGAAAAGCCTGTCCTTATTTTCCTTGCCATCTGAAGGGGACCATCCCAGCACATCATTGGGGAAGGCAACGCAAAACCCCCCAAAAGGATGCAGAATGAATTCGAGATGTGCATAATTATACAAATATTTGCAGGAATACGCAACAGCAAACAGCAGCGACTAATCCCACAAAATCCTCCGAGAGAATAGGAAGATTTTTCACTCTCTGAAACGTGATAATGAAAAAACAATTCCCAGATGCTCCACCAGATGAAATCATCTTGTTTGAAAGTTTATAATTATATATGTTAAATGCATCAGTCCACTTTCAAGATTAGTTATAATTATCTTACATTTTTAATAGAGCCCTTCATCCCTGGGGATTTGACGTGAGCTTGCACAGGCACTCAGGATTGCTGCAGCTACCTCTGGTTTGAGACGTGGCAGCTGTTTAATATCACTGCATATGCTGTAAACAACGCACTGTAGTATGGAATAAATAAAGGATATTCGTCAAAGGAAGGAGAAGTCTACAGAAAAGCCTCCCTCAACCTTTCACTTCTCCATAAAAGAGCTCAAAGACAGAAAAAGGGATGACGTGCTCCTCTAGAAGGCAGGAGAACCACGGAGACCTACAGCACTTTATGTCCGTTGAGAAGCAGATGCTTCATTTGAGGCAAAGACATGAAATTGCAGCTGGCCGTACCCAACACAGGGACCATGCAGCCAAGCCGAGCCCATAGCCTCCATGGGGTGGGCAGCAGCACTCTGACCACCACGATGGCTCAGCCCCAGGAGAGGTCTGGACTCGCCACAAGTTCAAACTGGCTGAACACAAACCCAATGCCATGGCCATGATGACCACCTGAAAAGAGCCCCCACCTTCTGACCATGTTGGTCTTCACTTCCAAAGAGGACTGTGATCAGAGAAGTTACTACAGACCAGAAGAACTGCCATTAAAGTCTTCAAGATGACTGTATGAACTTCTGATCAACATGGAGTGACCAGGGAAGAGATCAAAAGGTCCTGTCCATAAGATGTCACAAGTTAAACATTTATGTTACCTCACAGCAGCTTGAAAGGTGGAAAGACCATACAGCCATAGGCTGTACAACAGGACAGTGCACACCACATGCTGCCCATGAGCTACAAACTCTGTATATTTACCTAAACCCCTCTTATTGATGCTCTCCCCCCCATCCACTGCTTAGGTCAGAGCCTGTGCCTCTAAAAGTGGGATCATTTCCTCATTTTTTGGGCAGAGCCTCGCAGGGTCATGACAGGGCAGCTCACCAGATCCAGAGTCTTGCTGATGTTGGACACATGAAATGCAAGCTATGCCACTGTGGTGTGAATGGAAAAGAAGGATCAGCCCCAGTCCTTCAAGAAACACTCTTCAAACTGACCTTGAACTATAATTTACAAACAAGACCTTCGTTTTCTGCTCTCAAGTGTAGCCCTTGAGGTTTTCTCGCAGGTAACTGGAGATGGTGGAAGAGAAGCTATTTAACCTCTTGGTCTCTTAAATCATGAACAGTCAGCAGAAAGTAATGACACAGAGGAAAGCTAGCAAGTCGTTATCGGAGATACGGTATGAAATAAAGTACAAGCAAAAGAGGAAACCTTCCGATTGATTTCAATAGGTCTTGAATTAAGCTCTTCAAATTGGAGAGCAGACCTTAAGAGATACACAGACCAGCAGACCGAATTTCACCATGACAGATGTTACTACCAATTCACAATAAAAAAAACCCTCTGTAGTAAAGGGCATGCCTGAATGCTGGGACTGAGGTACAGAAGTGGGAGGAGGTATCGCAGTTCTTTAGTTCTGCATCCTCCACTTTATTCTTTCCTATAAAGGTAAACTCAAGCCACAAAAATTGTTGAGGGGCTTTGACCTTCCTTAGACGCCTGCACATCTTCATGCACTTTCCAAAGAGCTGCTCCCAGAAAAATATGCTTTAACTTTCTGTTAACGCTCTGGTCTGAAGGCTTAGCATGGCATACAGCCACTCTTTCCTCATCACACAGTTTGAGGCCAAACTAATCAATATCAGGTTGTTAATGCCAATGAATTCAAACCAGCAGTTTGTTTTTAAAATGAAAAGTTAGTGAAACAGAACTAAATATTGCCTAAATCAAATTAGCTGCCGTAGCAATAAATAATTAAAGCAATAAACTAGTTCATAAATACAGAACATAATTTAATTAATTTTACCACCAGGTATAGAAACATCAATACTGCAGGGAGAGATGGAGCGCACGGGAAGGCAGGGAGCTGAGGTGCTTTCGCATCCGCAGCCACACGCAACCAGCACAATAGCAAAATGATTGTATATATATAAAAATCAAATCCTAGCAGTAATAGAGCACTTTGAAAGAATAAGTAGCTGTTGAGAGCCAGATAACTGGCTCAAGCAGGGAGACACTGTGTATGTGAAATACATTTTGCAAAGCTGAGAGAGAGATAGGAAGGACAGAGCAGGATGAGTTATTTGAGGTAAAATCTTCACAAGCTCTAGATAAGGAGCCGTGCTCGTGATCTATTCCCGCCCGTGCCGCCACATGCCCTTTCCCGTGTTCCCCGTGACCACGGCCAAATCTGTAAAGACTTCAGTTTTCCCCCACCTCCTACAGGGGGGCAAACAGGAACCAAATGCCGTACAGTCAGTACTGAGAAGGTTACGGGCAGGTGGGGTTCTGCCGTGTCTCCCTGGCTCAGGCTTTACTGTATTCACACCAGAGGCAGACGCACGTGCAGGCTCCCCATCCCCGGCACGCTCCCCATCCCCGGCACGCTCTGCACCGGCTCCTGCAGCCACAGGATTTGGGGTCCCTTGGCTTAACTGCATGGAAGAGCTTTTTTTCCCTGTCTGGATCTCCTATTCATAAGAAAAAAGCCAGCGTGCATACCCATATTCTTCTTTCACGATTCTGGATCACATGTACACACATCTGCTTTGCCTTCAGACTAAACCAAAAACCTTTAGGGATGAGTAAGATCTGTTGAAATAATGAAATACAAAACCGAAGAGATTTTGCAGATGTCAGTTGCGGAGTATTGCCCCAGTACCGTGGTATTAACAAAGCCTCCCTTTATTTAAAAGAGTTGCTACAAAATGCCAGGGTAACACTTGGTTTCCTCGGGCTGTTGAAATGTTTTTTCTTTGTTTTTGAGGAAGGGAAGTGCAGACCTTGCGATCTCATCTCTCGCTCCATGTAAAGCACTGCCTTCCCCAGAGAGAGCTGCAAGACGCTATTTCGCAGAGCTGTGTATCACAGCGAGGTACAGAGGAAAGTCATTTGAGGCTGGTCCGCACCGCAGAAACATCTATCAAAAATAATTCAGCACAGCTAAAGAGAAAAGTCATACTGACTTTGACAGCGGAGTTCTCCTCTAAAGATACTCCCCCTCCGGCATATTTGGTGCTATTCATTAAACACGGGGAGGGCTGTTGGAAGGGCACACGACGACACCCAACAGACAGGAGGGTGTTGGTCCTGGAGGTACCGCCTGAGATGCTGAATTTTGTCACTTTTTTGTTAAGCTTGCCCGTGCTCCAGCAGAGCCGCTGTAACACAAACACCACAAAGGTTGTCTCTCAAACCTGGCTCAAGCAGTAACACAAACCGGGCGCTTAATAATTATTCACTGCACACAAACCGCATCCTTCTGTATGTTCTGCATGATCTCTCCGGCCGTCAACAAAACGGGAGACCAAGCAGCTAAAGGCCAAATTTGCAAACACAGCCGGGCACACAACTCCACCGCTGCCGCCGGAGGGGCGAGACACGGCAGCGAGCAGCAGGGACTGCGGGGAGCAGGGCTGGCCCACAGCGACGCTGCGGGGTGATGGGAAGGAGGTCACGTCTTCCAGGGGGCTTTGGGGCTGAAGGACAGGTCTCCCATGCAGAGGTGAGGCTGGCAATGCACACGGCAATCTTTCAGCATTGAAGGCACGTCAACCTCTGCCATGGCATGACGATGCTAAAACGCCCTGGGCTTACCTTTAGATTTGCTCTGACGAGGGCGCCTAAGGGTGTCAAGCCTTCTTCTTTTGCAATAGTCAGAGCTCTTCAACAGGAAAACCACCTGCTCTGACTACGCACATTGGAAAAACAGGGGAAAGCACCAACAAGCACCAGCAGCTGCCCAGGGAGTAACTTTTGCAGACAGCAAATCCATCTCCTGGCCTCCTGCAGTCACTGCCTCACCTCCATGAATGACTAATTCAACCAAGATTTAGATCAGTAAGCCAGACTAGACCCGGGGCTTTTTTCTTTCAAAGCATTTGGTTCTCTTTTGTTCCACTCCATCCTCCCTCTCACTCCTTCTAATTGCCACAGGACAGAAACCACATCGCCCTGACCCTCTGCACCTCCTGTCAGGTTTCCCTCCCAGCAGCAGCGTCACTCACAAATGATCCCATTCAACTTCCCTTTTGCTTCCAGAGGAGAGAGCCTTAAAGCTCTTTCTCAAAAGACTTGAATCGCTTTCTCTGCCCATAGAATCATAGAATGGTTTAGGTTGGAAGGGACCTTGAAGATCATCTAGTTCCAACGCCCCTGCCATCCGCACATGATGCAACACTGGGGTGCAAGCACAGCAGGAACGGGCGCTTTCCAAGGGCCAGGCTCCGCAGAAGATGAAGTGCTGCTGAGGGCAGACCCCACAGCCCAGACCTCTCTGCTCCAGCCTAGGTCGGACCCAACCTCCGCCCCAGCCACCGCCAGCCCCAACACCCACCAGCATCACTGACAGGTACGATACAAGGCCAAAAATAAACAGCCTCATTTTTTTAATCTTAATTAGGTTCCCAAAGGTGTAAGGTCTCCATACAGTTTTACACTCAGTACCTGACAGTATCGGGCACCCTTCAGTCTTTAAATGGAGGAACTATGCCATGGAGAGGAGCTGTGCTGGGTGAAGGACCAGAGGAGCACAGCAAATTATTGCCCTCACCTGGTCCCCCAAGTCCAGAGCTCTTCTCCAGGCAAACCCCAGTCCTTCTGCATTTCCCTCTGCACTTCCATCAGCGAGGGACAACGGCCTTAGTGAGAGCCTCCCCAGCCCCTCCTGGTCCAGTAACTTAAATGAGAGAGACACGTTCTGCAGATACCCCAACTGATGTTGCTGAGGAACATTCAACCCCCCACACATCAATCCCAGGCACGTTCCGACCCAACCATCGTGGTGGTCCCCAACCCATCAACAATTTTAGCAGCCTTGATCTGTCACTGACCCACACAGTGTCCCCTGGCTGGAAAGCTGCTGTCTGCCAAAGCAAAGTGCATCGCTGGCGCATGCACACACACACACACAAACACGCAGCTTCTTTCACAGCTTTATTTTAAAGATACCAAAATACTTCAACCACCCCACGCAATGTTTCTAAGTTTATTTAGTGTCATCCCCGTTTCACACAGGAGAAAGAGAAAGGTTACTTGCTGTGATTAAGATAATACAGTAGCTGTTAGGGTAAAAACCCACTCGTCAATGAAATTCAACACAAATCGCTGAAATCCACCCGAGAACATACAAATAGTCAACACAAAGATATAAGAAATTCCTGTTAATTCCTATTATTTTCAAAATTGTGTGAATAGGAGTTAAACTACTGAATCTGAGACACTAAGCAATAGGATTAGTCAAGATACATCTTAGGGCCTCCAAATCCATGAAGACCAAACGATGGAGTTTACTTATTGGTTACAGCCTGACTTGGCAAAGCAAAGCAACTTATCCACAAAATAACTAACACAAATCCAGTAAATCCATACATTCAGCACAAGCAGTGCTGATGCAGGACAAAGCATCACGGAGGCAGCAGCATCTCCTCGCTGCCGTTTCCAAAGCCGTGCCTGGTTCTCCACTCACAGCTTTGTATCAGCTCAATTGATACTACTTTCCCTTTAAACTGAAATCATGACAAAGGCACAAAATAGCAACCGAATGAGCTTTGCACAGGGAAAGTAAAACGTACCAAATCACTCAGACTAATATAGCTCCAGGAATCAATAGGAGTATTTTTAACCACCCTCATAAATTTCTTCTTTGCTTCTGCTTCTGGAAGTACCAGAATAGATGGAGCCTCTCGGGTACCAATACAGTCTAATTCACAGTATTTTGGTTTGCTTCTGCAAAAGCCTTAGAAAGACACGGCGTGCGGGGGACGGGGTCACGGCTCACAGCCGTCAACGTATCGGCCCCTTTGCTGTGCTCCTCATCTTAAAAAAAAACACCCACAAACAGCAGTAAGAAACAGTAGCAGAAGCTCCTTCCTGTGCTTTTTCCTTCTCCAGGAGATACACTAAAAGCATGCTACAGATTAGTCCCACCTAGGGAGAAGAGCTTTCTTCACACCATGCAAAAAATACCTTCCTTTAGACGAATAATTACAGAATTACCCAACTAATTGTGGGACTGAACTCTCACCAATACCAGCCTGTCTCCCCCAGAGGCTCACGTCTTTCTTGCAAACTAAGTGACCCCAATTACAGGGGAAAACACTAAAAGCTACGCTCCGGTTTTGGTGGATATTCTGCTACTTAAGTTTCTTGCCTTTTTTCTTAATATATGCGCACAATTTTAATTACGTGGAGCTCATCAGAGTCACTAGGGTTGGATCAGCAACGAGGGCAGACCGGCACTGTCAGGCAGGGACAAGCTAAAATCCGGCCGGGACCTAAAGGATTCGCTGCCACTCTGGAAGGAAAAAGGCACGTCCTGACTATCGGATTACACGAGATTGACATTTGTGATGGTATTATGAAGTTAAATCTTACGATAATTAGTTTTAAGTTGATTTTATCTCAGAAATCGTACCAGCTTTGGTGATGTTCGCTCTCCAGTGAACCACCTTTTCATGCATTTTCTCCTATCAGAGGATGCAGGAGAAGAAAATCTTAGGGGAAAAAATACCCAAGAGCACGACTAAAGAACTGATTATTACTTTTTAACTTCTTCTGTCAGAAGTAGTTCCTATTAAATCCTGAACGAGCTCTCGGGACAAGAAACAAGTAGAGAACTGCAGCTGGGTGCCAGCCTGGCTGGATGCACCACCTCTGCAGGCAAAGAGCTGGGATCCCCGAATGCAGCATCACGCCCCGACAAACATATTCCGGTCTGAATATCTGCCCCGCGAATTGTCACTTCTAACAGCCTAACCCTCAGATAAGACCTAACTCTGGGTGAAATAACACCCGAGGCGGGCAGCGTGCTCGGCGCTGGCCGCTCAGCTGCAGCCCCAGGCGTGGAGCAGCCCCGCGGCGTGCGACGACGGCGAGAAGTCAGCAGCACCGATTGCTCCTTCAGACAGACGTGAACCCTGGGCCCCACGCTCCAGAGGACGGCATGGACTTATCGCTCGACCCCGGAGGGATGCTCCCAGCAGGGTGGCCCCGTCCATGCCACCAGCAAAAAGAAAATTCCAAAATATCAAGTCTAAATTCTAAAATATAAAGTAAATAAAGTAGAAATACGCCGGTCTCGGACACCACTGATGTCCCACCATTACAGCGTACCCCCAAAGCTTTTGCTGCTGGATCACAGTCTTATCCAAAGTTCTACAGTCAGCCAGCATCACATTAACACTCTCCACCAAAGTCATCTTTATTTTTTCATCCAAAAAGATTAAAAAAACCACCCAGAGAGACGAGGGAGATAAGCATGGGAGATCTGAAAGCCGTTTTTATCATAATAGCTGGCAAACACACATAATTAGATTTTGATAGCAGGGAAAAAGACTGTGTTTATGGTAACGTTAAAATTGGCAAATTCTGTTCAAAAATGAAGGGAGGGAATGCAGCACCTGACGATTGCCACTAATGTTCCAGACCTAACGAACGGCGCCTGTGCTCAACAGCTTCCCTGGCTCCCTTCTATCTCAGTCGGCCTAATAAAAGATACCGCTTCTCCTTACAAACCTTGACTGTCATATTCTAGTACCTGATAAATAACTGGCAAAGAAAACACCGATTTTTATCTGAATTTTTTTAAAAAAGGAAGTTTTTGTGTTCTCTCCAAGGACTAACTGAATCTTGTCAAACGAAACCCAACCTTTTTGGCTTTAGAGAACTTTCCCAGTAGCTCACAGGTGTATTCCTGGAAACCTCTGATCTTCTTTTTGCCATACGGCATGCCTGAAGGGAAACAGCGGTGGCACCGGCAATCTTTACAGTAATTAAAAAGAAATACTAGCATAGGTGGTATTTGTTGAAAACAATACATTTATTTTTACAGCAGCATGTGTAGCATCAAATGATGAGGAATTTGTTTCACTATGGATCTAGACAACGCTTAGCTTCATCTCTGTTCATGAAGAAGCAAAATCTGAACTCCTCTTTCTCACCAGAAAATTCAAAAAACCCCACCAACTTTGCTGTATTTGTCAGCAAAAGTCCCAGTTTTAATAACTATAAGCTCTATTAGTTTATCTTATTTTTGCTTAGATGGACTTTAGCTATAACTAAAGCTACAGGGTGTCTCTTTACACACTGCGGATGGGATTTTGCAAGGGTGAGCTAAAAACATCAAGTTTGGGGTTGGCTTTTTTGCTTGTTTTTTCGATTGCAAACTCAGCAGAGCACTTCTGACCGACTACCTTCAACTATGGAGTGACCTAAAGCCCTTGGAGCCACCATGGACACGCAGTCCCTGCTCCTCACCCCAGCAGTGACCAGTCAGCACAGGTCAGCGGGGCTTCAGGAGAGCTCTTGGGGACCACCACCTCCTCCTCAGGGACCACCACCTCCTCGGAGCCCTTCCCAAAAGAGCAGATTTGCAGACAAAAGCTCTGTCTCCAAAGCTGCCGGAGGAGAATTTTAAGCTAGCAAAAGGAGCACGTGTTTGTGCTAAGAAAAAAGATTTAATGTCCAAATTAAGTAAGTGTGCTATGCTTAGCTCCCACCGACGGAGCGGCTGGATATTAACGGCTCTCCCGTTTGAGCCGCCCCTCTCCAGAGAGCACCGTTCCCATCAGCAAAGGGGACACGCGTGCACGGAGCCACGGTCCTCCCTCTGCTCTCTCCTCCCTCCTTCCAGCCCGCTTCTTGAAGGGAATTGCATTGCTGTTTTGACAGAAATCCTGTTGTCCCACAGGAATACACTGAAAGAATGAACAACAGGTTCAGTTTGTTAAGGAAGGTCTGAAAATTACTGCTACAAAACCACGAAAGCAAAATGGAAACTCCACCATTAGAGCACTGAGTCAATATTAATTTCTCTACGCGAAAGAAAATAAGTTGGATACTTTCAATGATTTTCATCGTTGTTCCCACTGTTAAATGAATGCAATAAAATGTGTTTCGGTTATGTCATTCCTGCTATTAATTGCTGCGATATCTGAAGCTGAAAATAACCTGTCAGGTTTCCCAAAACAGAGAAAAACCACGGCAAAAGTCCACGCCTGTGCACAGGCATTCAGCAGGGCCAGCGGCGCTGCTCTCGCGACGAGACCAGTCTCTCACCCTCCAGTGAACAAACATCATCTTGTGAAATAATCACATTAGAGCTGCTGCCTGCTGGAAAGGCAGAGGGGCGAAAGAAAAGACAGCGGGCTGTAATTATTATTTCTGTTTTAAAATACTAGAGGGGGCTCAGTTAAAGTCTGAAAGGCGATGGGGTCACCTAATCAGAGGAACACCGCGCAGCTACAATAAACAAGCCCTGATGAACGCACTTGCTTTGAAGAGAGAATTGCTATGCCCGAGACACCGATCAGCAAGGATTTGCTCCGATGATGTTATTTATATTGGGTGAACATTGAAAGGTGGAGAGGAGTCATTTTCGGCATTGTCTCACGTTCAAACAGAAGTCTTTTTGAAGTTCACCCGAAGCCTGCTGACCCCACCAGCATCTCCGCGCTTCCCAGAGAGGCGTTGGGACGTTCCAGCGGTAACTGCAATCTGTGAGTTACCCAAAATGTTCACTTTAGCAACACCTCTAATCCAGCTGACCTCTTTTGAATATATTTAGAGATGACGTCCAAATGTGAACACCTCCAGATGTGGGAAACATTCATTATATTTCCAAAAGGAAAAGAGAGGGCTTTCTGCTGTCTCGGCTCCTCTACCACTACCTCCATGTGAGACTTCCCTCTAATTAAGTACTGAGGGGCAGTCAGGGCTTGCAGGATAATTTAGTGCACTTGTGAGGGCTTTGACTTATTCCCCATGCTGTGCCTCACAGTAGGGAGTCGCTCCTCACCGGTTTTGAGATCAACAGACCCCCATAAGCTGTGACAGTCCTATATCCAGGACACATTCTGCAGCCCGGGCTGGCCGGTTCGCTGTCACGATGGCAGAAACAACCTCGTTTTTACAAGAATGGCCCTGAGCCTTCTGTCCTACCTTGCTGTGACTCTGGCTGCTCCCCCCACCTCCCAGCGTCGGGAACCCGGCAGATGGGGCCAGCCACCCCGAGCAGCGTGGAGCAGAGAGGACACGAGCTCTCCTCTCGGACAGACCCACTCATGTGGGCCCCTGTGAACCTCATGAGGTTCACCAAGGCCAAGTGCAGGGTCCTGCACCCAGGTCAGGGCAATCTCTGGTGTGAGCACAGGCTGGGGATGAAGGGATGGAGAGCAGCCCTGAGGAGAAGGACTGGGGGGTGTTGGTGGATGAGAAGCTCCCCAGGAGCCGGCAACGTGCGCTGGCAGCCCAGCGAGCCCCCCGCACCCCGGGCTGCATCCCCCGCAGCGTGGCCAGCAGGGCGAGGGGGGG
>VZSZ01007116.1:256265-275912 GCA_013398815.1 Ibidorhyncha struthersii | reverse complement strand
GGGGGGGTCAGCCTGGAGAAGAGAAGGCTCCGGGGAGACCTTATAGCAGCATTCCACTATCTGAAAGGGGCCTACAGCAGAGCTGGGGAGGGACTTTTGATCAGGGAGGGGAGCAATGCAACGAGGGGGAATGGTTTGACACTGAAAGAGGGGAGACTGAGATGAGATATGGGGAAGGAATTGTTTCCTGTGGGGGCGGTGAGCCCCTGGCGCAGGTTGCCCCGAGAAGCTGTGTCTGTCCCATCCCTGGAGGTGTTCAAGGCCAGGTTGGACGGGGCTTGGAGCAACCTGGGCTGGGGGGAGGTGTCCCCGCCCAGGGCAGCAGGGTTGGAACAAGATGAGCTTTTCCAACCCAAACCATTCTATGATTAATTTAGCTCAGTTATTGGCTTCTGCAGGAGTTCACTGTTTAAAGCGTTATTGTATAGTTAGAAGAATATAGTTCTTCCTTTGTTAAGGTTTTCTATGGGTCATATAGTTATTTCATTGATGAACAATGTCAAGACAGCCAGATCCTGAATCTTGCACGCTGGGTAAGTCCCATCAGCATCTTCCCCAGGTCAGGGTGCAGAAATGGTCACGTCACACACTCAGCAGTACATCTGCTCCAATTGCAACAACCCTCTGTTTTCATGAATTGTTGTTTTTCCATACAAATGTCTCTGGCAATGGATCATCCCTCATTGACATGGGTGCCAATGGAGTTGGACGTGTTGATAACGGCTGAGAAGCTGCATAGGGCTGCTTCCAATTTCTGGCTTCACTGACTCTATTCCCAGGGAATAAGATTTGCCACAATGTTGATCCTGCTAAAAGCAGTTGATGAACTTCTGTATTTAATGAGCAATAAGAGTTAAAACTTAAGCATGAGTATTATATGATTAAAGAAAAACTAATAATTTTGGAAAAATAAGTATAAGTGAAGAACACTATGGAAAACAAAACAGAGGATAATAAAATGTCTAACTTAAGTAACTGAGAGAAGTTATTCTTTAAAACATTCAAATATGAAAAGTAAAGGAAAAAATCATATTATAGGCAATTCACATCATGGAATTTCAATGGGAGAAGCAAAACAAATAGAAGAAGGTGCATTGCATGCCATTGTCACCTGTTTTGCAGTTGCAATGAGAAACTAAATTGAAATCTTGTAAGAAGTGACATTTTGAAAAAATTCCAATTCTGCAGATGGAAAACACAGCACTTTTTTTTCTTGTACTTTTTATTTTCCAAGCAAGAGCATAACTTTATGCTATTATCTGCTGGCTGCACAAGGTAGATTTCAGCTGTGGCCTTTCCACCAACTACTGCACACAGCAAACCACAGGAACAGACACTTATTGATAACCTCGACAGAACTGGACCAATGTGCTGAACAAATTTAACAGCCAGAATCCAGCTTATGCCTTTGGCAGGAACAGGCTTTGAAGTCTATGGGTTGCACAGGTCCAGAATCACTTTTCACACATACTATTTTCATTCTGGTAAAACTTATTACGAGATGAGTTTCATAGTAAGTTGTCCAACAGTTTTACACTCAGTTAGAAAAAGCATCTGGGCTGAGCTTCAGCCCTACTGAACATCACATTGTTGGGGCCACTTTAGCAGACAGCAACTAGAAGCTCAGCAGAAAGAAGGCGCATTTTAACCTCACCAAACCCGAAAGAGTAAAAGGAGTGACAAAAAGACATTCCACCTGCGCGGGAGAGGCAAGGATGGAAAGGAGGAAGAGAAAGGAAGAAGACCACTCTTGTGCTACTTCATGAACACACGTAGTGCCCATCTTCTGTTACATGCAAAACAACAAACTTCTCTAATGTTCTTCAGAAGATCTCATCAAACACAACAAACAAGCAGCATGGCATGGATAAATAACTGCCGCCTCATGACAAACAAGGAGATATTTATGGAAGGCTATTAAACTTGGAATACTTATCTCAAGACACTGGAGCAGTTGCAGAGTCGCCAATCAGCTCTGCTGACTAAATACATATTTGTAAATGCTTTAGCTGTTTTATTTACCCAATGGACTAAAATGGCTTATTCATTCTGTTCTGGTTTTATTTTGGTCTATCAAGTACAGTAAATGTGCAGTTAGGTGCATAATAAAAACCCCTTTAGAAAAGTAATTACATTACCTTACACACAGTAGATTTTTCTTTCCCAAACAACAAGAACAACCGGACCATTTCATGGGCTTATAAGTTCTTATTAAAAAACATACTGACACACTAATTACTTAGTTGAAATCTTTCTTGGAAATGTAAAGTCCAAAGGAAACATTTACAAACAAAGCAGAGCCCCCTGGAAAGGCACTAATTTAAGCAGAGAATTCACTATGGCAGCAGCCACCTGAACGGTTCGTTCTCCAGGTCCTGCCGGGTTTGGTGAGAACTGGATGTGGAGGAAGGAGATAACGGACCCGCAGGTAAGTACCGCAAGGACCACTGATGTTTGCCTCCCAGACACTGCCCCAGCAAAGCGAGGCACCTCCAGGAGAAGACCCCAGAGCACCGTTAGAGCCTCCCCGTACCGCAAACCACAACGCCCCGGCTGGGCTAACCCAGGCTGACAGCTCAACACACCGCGTCTGCCACAGGTAGAGGCCACCGCCACCTGGTTGTAAGCGTCTGAACTAAGAGAGCGCAAAGAGGGTAATTTCGGTCCTATGTTATCTCATAGTTGGGCAGTGAGTTGAAGCTCTGAAAATATTAACCTAATTGCTCTGCCTTATGGTTAAGGTTCAGTTCGGGAAGAAATGGCATGTTGAGACCTAATAAGTCTGTAATTGAAAATATACCACGCTCTTACGCACTAAGTAGACTACCTGCACATTCAAAAATCGTGACTCAAAAACTCGATTGAGCCCATAAGCGATCCTGGACTTTGGGTTTTCTAGCTCCAAGTCTAGCACTTATTTTGCTAATTTCTGAGACATGCTGGATAAACTGACTCGTTGGAGAGTATTTGCATATCACATTATACTGCCATTAACAGAAACATCTGCTGCCCGTTTTTTATTCAACCCTTACAAAGAAGTTTATTTTATAGCTGGTCTGAAAACTCAGGGTTTCCAATGAATTTGCACCTTTCAATTTTATGTGCAAGCAGCGTATGCCCTCTCCATCCGAGAGAGGCTTCCAAATCACGCAATGCTCCATGGAACAACAGTATTTCAACAGAATTATGTGGCTGGACAAAAAAAAATAGTATTTCACATGAATAGGAACGCACCACCAGGAACAATGGCCAACATTACTTCAAATCTCACTTTGAATTTCAACCTGGCTGCTGCTAGGGATGCTTAAGTCAACAAAAGCCCCGTTTGTCTGAAAATATCTCCTCCTCTTATTCTTAAAGACAGGTTGTCTTAAAGGACCAGTGCAAACCAGCTCTGCTTTACTGCTGTGGGTCAGCTGGAGATACATGCTTCAGCGGGTGAGGATGCAGCCAAGACAAGGTTTGTAGGACAAAGTTGTATCTTCCAAAAGACTGCTCAGTTTAGCTGGAAAAAGCAGAGAAGCTCATGGAGCCAAGGGATGTCAGGGAAGGGAAAAATGTTAAAGTCGTTATCTGTTGGGGAAAGACAGGTAATTTACAGGCTGTAGAGCACAGAGAGATTAGAGGGAGAGGCGTAAAAGAGAGGAAGAGACTGCACTGTCTAATCTCTCTATTAAAGTCTTCATCAAAATTCAGGGTTCGAGCTGGCGAGGTGGTCATCCATCCCCAGCAGGAGCTGGCAGCACCACCAGCACTGCACCACGACCTGTTGGGACTGATCTCCTCCCCGACACCACGGAGGAGGCCCTTGACATGCCATGGTGGGGGACACAGGCACCGGGCAGACACTGCCAGAAGCGCGCCGAGAGGCACAGCACTTGGCACGTCCCAGAAAAAAACCTCTCCTCTAACTCCAGAAAACACAGAATCATAGAATGGTTTAGGTTGGAAGGGACCTTGAAGATGATCTAGTTCCAACCCTCCTGTCATGGGAAGTGACACCTTTTGCTACACCAGGTTGCTCCAAGCCCCGTCCAACCTGGCCTTGAACACCCCCAGGGATGGGGCAGCCACAGCTTCTCGGGGCAACCTGCTCATCTATCTCCCAAAGTTTCCAAATAACATGAAGTGACGAGCAGGAGGGATTTACCCTCCAGGTCAGACACTGCACGCTTCCTGCTGCCTCCCTCAACATGGCTGTACCTTTTTTTGCATGCTTTTGACTTAAAGTTCTTGCATAGCCTGAAGCCAAAAGTCTGTTCAGTAAACTCTGCCTTGCTGTTAACTGTTCCAAGAAGCTGCGTTGATAAAGTTGGCTTCATGGTGTATATTTTGGTCACAAGCTTTAAGTCAGCAATTCACGTGCGATGCAATGGGTTGGGAAAAACCCCTCAACATCTCAAGCGACTGAAGTTTCCTAGACGTGAAGTAGTTCAAGGAGACTTCTGGACCATGCCAGCAGATAAGGCCATTGTATTGCTGCAGGTCAGTGCAAGGTTTCATGCCCCATGTTATCTGCTGTAAGTGAGTATCACCGAGGGACAAACTCCAGCATCTTCCACTATCCCGCAGTGGAGCTAACTACAGCTTGAGTTTTCTACGTGTCTGGTTTTAGGATCTGATACTGGTCTGCCATATCTACTCATGGATACTAAATACAAGGAATACAGGCAATGTCAGCCCCTTGTCTTTTTTTTTTTTTTTTTTTGGTCTTTTTTAGTAAGATCCCTTTGTGTGCCAAGAGATCATAGATTTCCCTGATCTCCAGTTGTTTCCCACATGCTCAAATTAGGAACTGGGACTTCTTTAAAGGTGGGGCATGGCCAAGCAGGGCTGCAGTGGGCAGCACGGTGCGGCAGCCAGCCCCAGCGGCTCATTCAGCGGCCAAATCAGCACAGTTCTTTCTGCTTTGAGACAGAGAGAGAGAGATGCCTTTGGGCGCATCCGGCCTCAGGATACCTATTTATGAAATATGGGAGTATGGAATACATATATGTATTATTTTGCATCTCCCTGCAAATCCTCACAAACTCTCATGGTTTTCTGGCTTATCTCCATCTGCTCCCTCTGCCCACCCGGGGAACTGGAGCCTGGCCGCTGCCGAAGCTTGCCTGCAAGCTCCTTCCCCCGACTTGCTGCTGGTAACAACCGCCTGGTTTCCAGATGCTCAAGAAGTTTTCGCTTCAGCTCCTTCGGGTCCATCAATCTGCCGCCCTAGCGAAGCCACACACTCTTCTATTTACTTACTAAACATTCACGCCCGTTCTGCCATGAACAGAATTCATTCCTCCTCCTGCCCCAAAGTACTTAACTACAGAAACCGATATATCAATTTACCAGAGCCTTAAGTCTGCAAAACCCTTCTGCTTCCAGCAGTGAGCGCGCCGGGCGTGCGATGGGGCTCCTCCGCTGGCCAAGCTGGGCTAAACCCTGGCTGCGTTCCCTTTTTCCAGAAGTAATCCGTCTGAATGAACAAACAGGCGTTCGGAAGCCAAACATGAGGACCAGGACCAGCACGGTTTGGTTTCGAAAACCGCTGAGAAACTCCCTGGCTGAGCCGCACTTCACTGCTCAGGGTCTGCAGCGAGTCGCCCATGTCCAGTGTCCCATACATGGCTGTGCAACACCAACAGCTTCGGTAACACTGTCCAGGGGTATCCACATTACTGTTTAATTTACTACTGTGCCTAACACTGGCTAATGAGTTGATTATTTGGGGCTCTTCCCTCTCTACATAGTTTTACTCCCTCCGTTAACTCTTGTCACTTAGAGCCACAAAATATGCCAAGTTATAATTAAACACCTCTGCTGACAGATACACGGGAGCGAACAATTTTGCCCCTTCCCCAGTTTGGGTTAGCCTGACTCTAAAATAAAATCCAAGCTAAAAAATGCCGTGGGCAGCTCCTTGAAAATAGATTTACCTTCATTATTTCTACCCAATTCCCTGCCAACATCGCAAAACCAGGCATCCCCACTGCATCGTGTATTTGAAGAATAACGTTCAGGCGGGATGAGGTACAAAAAAATGCTGAGGGACTGCAGTTTCTCAAACTTAGAAAAACAGGAGCTAAACATTAATATTCTGACCCAGCCAAATATCCTTCCTCAGGTAACAGATTGCCACTCGCTGACAACATATGCCCTGAAAAGCCAGAGATAATAAAAATTTCTATGGAAAGAAAGCAGCTGAGATGGGCAGAGACCTTTGCTTAAGTAAAAACTGAGTAGTCATTAAAATCAGTACAATAAACGTGGAAATTATTCCTATTTTTGATCCTACAAAACAGGTATTTGTAATGTATAACCCATCCTCTGACCTTGAGGCACGTTCTGAAGATCGGCTGCTGTGTTTCCAAACATGCCAACTCCAGCCATACATAGCATGTACGTACAGATATGTACATCTGGCGTAGTATCACATAACCTGGATGTCACTGGCACAGCCAGACAGCAGAGACCCCCGGGGTACAGCTGCTCCTGCGGAGCAATACAGCCACAGCTACTGATTTTGGTGAGTTTTGACCAGGTCATAAGGAACAAACCCAAATTTCCTCGACTCTAGCAATAGGAAAAGAACAACGGGATACGAAATTAATAGGTGATTTACTACAAAAGTAATTACAGCTGATCACTTCATTGTGTTCACGAAAGGTTTGGGGAGAGAAACTTGCCATTCCTGCCAAGTTTTGAGAGCCTTTCATCTTCCACGGATAGGTGGAAATTTGAAATGTGCAAGAAGAAAGGATGAAGTGAATAGAATTTCTAAAGGGCATTACTGTTTTATAACCATGAGTCAGTTTTTCATCTAGGACATAAGAAGCGATGTCAAGTGGCAAGTAATGAAATATTTCTTAAGCTGTTGGCTGGATCCTCCACCACTGCTAATTGATGCAGTCCCAGAGATTTTCAATAAAACTACGGCAACTTGGGAAAGTTCAGGGTGTGCTCTAGTCTGCTGCTCCTCATTGGGATTAGGAAACTCACTGTAACAGCGAGGATTGCTTATCCTTAATAAATACACATATATAAATACAAACAGGACATCCACAATACAGAGCTTGTGAATACTTCAGAGAGATTTCAGCCTTTTTAATTCAAAACAGATAGTTAAAGTTCATATCTTTATGGTAGTGTGATGTCATCTGACTGAATAAATCTGGAGTTGCATCTCATTTAATAAGATTATATGGACAAACAGAGTGGAAGCAATCTGCTTGAACATTTCTCGGCTGAATGGCTTCAAAAGCATCTTTTGACACTAATTTGTTGAATGGATGATTGCGAGCAACATAAAAACAAATGAAAAGTTTTAAGTGCTTGGGCTAGATCCTCAGTGAGTAAAAATGCAAAGGTGGTCCATTAAATTCAGTATGGCTTTGCTCATTTGTATCTACTGAAGATCTGGCTCTTTATGCTTAATGTGACTATACATACACTTGGGCATGGAGTTAGACTCAGCAGACAATTTATTCCAGTGCTGAGCATCCTTTAGCCCCACACTGCCAACGGGAGAAGCAGCGTTTCTCAGCCCCAGGAGCTGCAGAATGAGCTCCTGCGTTCTTGCAAATAAATAGTTGGGAAAACCACTGGAGGCCCTGTTCTGCTCATCATGGGGAATCTGATGGACGTGAATGTATATGGCTTTTACATACGTAAATTGTGCTGTCCGATTTACAGCAGCAGGTAAGTATCACACATTTATCTAAACTCATTACACCGTGAAAACTCACCAATCTTTAAAATTAAGCCCAGCCACTGTCGAGCCAAATGCTTACAGTGCTCCCCTCAGAGCTTGGGTCCAGTGCTCCTTCCAATCTACCATAAACCCTTTAGTCTCCCCATTTTCCAGCGCATGCTTTTCTCCATCCTTTTCACCGAATGCCTGTTGTGTCCACCGGATCTGCACAAACTGCTGCTTCTCCCAGCTCCCTACTCCTGTTTTGCTCTTCCCCATCTGCTCTCCCGCCCTGCTTCATAGTTCTGGGCAGCCAGTGTAAGCGTACAGGTTACTAACATTTTTACTCCATCTCCCTCTCCTGTGCACTAAGGACAGGCAGCGCATCGGAACCAGCAACGACACTAACACCTGAAACCACATGTAAACATATGGACTAAACGATGGAAAAGTATTGAGATAGAAACGGGAAAAGAGAGGAGACTGGATAACTGAACAAAGGTTTGCCTGCTCTAACTTGCAACCTGATTTGAGTTTAAAAGAGCAATATAAAGAGATAGTATTCAAATCTGGTGCTTGTTTGCCGCATGCTGGGTCTTCCCGAGTTGTTTTTTTTTCTTTTTTTTTTAAAGCCGGCATCACTACCTGGCACCTCACACCGTATTCTGTATTCCATTCCCTGAGCATAATGCCAATGGAAAACGCAGTGAGTCGTATGCGTGACCCACTGAGAGCAAAAGTTCAACTTAATGGGTTTAAACTGAATGTAAGAAAAAATTCTTGCAGTTTCTAATCAACCACCACGATGAGTTTTGGGGGGTTAAAAGACCAGTTTTAGTAAAAAAAAAAAAAAAAAAACAAACAAAAGATAATATTCAGACACCAGTTAGGCATCCCAGGAAGAAAATGGATCCGCAGCCATTTCCATTTAAATTCAGAAGGAAATCAGTCTTCATCCATCAGGGTGGAAAACGGCTGCCAGCTGCAGTCAGGGCAGCATCTCCCCTCCGTACCATAGCAATTAAAAGATCATGTAATTACAGCTGATCTAGCGCCCACAGAAGTCAAAGCAAAACCATTCATCGACTGTAATGGGCTTTGGAGCAGCTTCAAAATTTCTCCAGCATACGTAGTCCTGACACTTTGGAAGCCAAAAGCCTCCCAGCTTAACCACACTCATCCACAGCTAAAAAAGGAAGAAAGTGTTTTCACATCTCTTTCTTTCATCTAATATAAACACAACCCAGCACAACTGACCATCAGCTGTCTATTAAATGGACTATTTGTTGAAGGAAGCAAGTACGGCGAGTGAGTATTTACCCGTGGACCATTTGAGGACAATCAAGGCTTTGTTTCCTTTGAAAGAAAAGTGTCTGCTTTCAGTCTAAAGGACTCAAAACCTTTTGTCCAAAAAAAAAAAAAAAGAAAAATTCTGAAAAGTGTAAGCCAGGACTGCCCCCTCCTTTCACCAAAAGCTCTTTTTTAATTATCCTGGCTCATCCAGGAGCATGGGATAATAAAAGCAGGTACACAGCAAGTTTGCTGCAGCTCTCACCTTTGCAGTGGTTTCTATTAGATATTTTTAATTTTCAAAGTTTTTCAGCTTTTCAAGAGAAAACCAAATCTTCCACCCAAGGGAAGGCAACAAGCATAACCCCCCACCCTCAAACATTTTCCAGTTATCTAATTTCCTCAGGTCAAAACCATTATCCCCCAAAATTACCATTTTAGGGAAAAAAAGGCCTGAATCTTAAAATCACATCATACCATATCACAAAATTTATAATAAATCCCTTCAGTCCATAACAAACATTTCGACCCTCCTGGTACTCTTTTTTCTAGCACTGAGTGGTATCTGCTCTGCACACATTTTATTACTGAACAGGCTTCTGAAGGAGGCTTTTGTTGAATTATTTTACAGGCGCTATTGAGGACTAACTCCAGAGAGGAAGATACTTAATCATTGCTGAAAATCCCCAGGTAGCTCCGCAAATCCACAGGCTTTTGTGACCAAGATGTATTTACCGTGTTTGTTAGCATTTCCTTCTTGACTTCTGAGGAGTCTGCAGTTCTTCAGACATACTTGATTATTCACAGATTGCGTCGCTGGGCGCAAGCCCAATCTATCTATAGACCTTAACTCCCTGTCTACCGTCCCCTTCTCTCCACTCCATCCATGCATCTAAGGAGCCTCCTGACAGAGAAGTTCATTATATTCGAGTAATTTCTGAAGAAAGGTATGGTTTTACCCCTCCAAATACAAGTCAAGTCTTGTCCATCCTCTGAAGGCAATGAGAGATCAGCCTAATTGAGCCTGGAAATGTGGTGTCCGTGAGGGGCACTGATCTCAAAATCCAATTACTGCTCTGAAGTAACATTTTCCAAGCACTCACATGATCTATAAACTCAGTCCTGCTTTCAAAAATTGCTATATTTAAGTTCTTGTAGGTGTTGGCTGCTTTCACTGGGAAGTAAACTTCGGAGAGCCGAATCATACCTGAAATAGGACTAGGGGCACTTCCACAAAGTTTTATTCATTAAGTCCATTTTCACAAGTCTGGATTCACTCTCCACATCTATAATGAACTGCACCACAAACTCTACAGCACGACTGAAACATCTCCACATCCAAGATGCCAAGATGCAATTCTGCATCTCACAGCACCCTGCACCATCCAAGAGCCCTCCTCAGGCTGAGATCAAGGGAAGCCCAATAAGACTGGATTTCTTCATGAAGAGCAGCAGACGTTTGACCAAAACCACACATACGCTGGAAAACTCAGCTAAACAGATTTCACTTTTAGCGACAGCCGTATATTTAATTTATTCAAGGCTCTCTGCTGCCTCAGCCTCGCAGCAAAACAAAATCACAACCCAACCACAAAAAAAACAAAAGGGGATTATTTGCCCAGATGACCTTACCCTTGGACCTGACCTTTTTTCATTTATGCAGTAAAACAGTGGTAGTTCCAACCTCCTCCCAATCTACGGGATGCCTGAAGCAATTAAAGAAGCTGCTGGAACAAAACAGGGGAACGCATTAATCTGTTGAGCAGGAGAGTGCCACCCGCTTCACGTTACACCGAGACAGATGAGGCAAGCAACTGCCTGATCCAGAAAACATCTGCTAAACAAAATCAAAATTAATGATAACCAGAATGAGCTCTTTGATGGCCGATTCTCACCCAGCTGCAGGGAACCATCAAAGAGCCCCTCACGGCAGCAGCCAATTAGTTACTAATGCAGAAGAGTTTACAGGAGCAGGATCCCAGCTCAGGGCACTGGCACCACTCGCATCAACCACTGCTGCACCCCGGGGTGCATCTGCAGCGTGCTGATGCATGGAAAGCCTCGTCTGGACCTTTTTCTCCCCGAAATGATCCAGGGTCAGAGTTTAGTTCCTCTGCCAGCACCCAACAAACCTGGACTTGCATCCCCAACACCATCACGCAGTTCTGTGCTGAAAGGGCAACTTTTCATTGAAAAAAAAAAAAAAAAATGTACCATTTGCAACATTAAGAAGCATCAGATGAGCGTTAGGAGGCACTCTCTTTGAAATCCCACAGCAGTACACTTTTTCAAGCGTGTAAAGTATGCTTGTTTTAAAAAATTACTGCAAGAATTCTCAACAGCAACACACACATTGAAAGAAAACTGTATTTTTTTTCCTACCTTTTCTTCTTGTAACTTCAAACCTTCTGGCGTCCTATAAGGAAAAAGAGAATTTTTGTGTGTTTTTTTTTTTTTTAAATACAAGAATCATTCAAAGGCAGCATGAACAGAAACCCCTAAAAACATTAGTCATTGTCCCAGAGAAGCATCTATGAAGTTTTACACAATAACCGAGGAGTAATTACAAGCATACATTTCAGTTTGTCCACAGATATTTAATGGAACAATATATCACCTAAAATGCTTCATCATTCTGTGGTAAGTTACACGGTAGAGCACAATATCTTTCTTTAAAATGGATTTTTTTTTTTCCCTCTATTGATGTTAAAAGGGAGCAGCTAGGAGGGTTATTATTCCTATACCAAGGATTTAGGGTTGAGGAGGGAGGAGCCATGACAGGTATTTTTTTAGCAGGGACTTATTCACATACCTGAATAGTTTCAAAACAACTACTCTACTCATGCTCAGAGCTGAGGGCTCATTTCAGTCTTTGCACACCTACATTTTTTGCCCTATTTCTTGCAAAGCATCACTACCATCTCTAATAAAGAAACTTCTTTTAAAAAGACATTGCATAAAGTCTCAAAGGGTATTGCATTCCCAGACAATACCACTTATACTAATGGTAAGACTCCAGAGGAATAAATATTTAATTCCAAGCACTAACATTATTTATGGGTTAATTACAAATACTTATAATTTCCATCATTTGAGTTACTTATCATAGAATGGTTTGGGTTGGAAGGGACCTTGAAGGCCATCCAGTCCCACCCCCCTGCCCTGGGCAGGGACACCTCCCCCCAGCCCAGGTTGCTCCAAGCCCCGTCCAACCTGGCCTTGAACACCTCCAGGGATGGGGCAGCCACAGCTTCTCGGGGCAACCTGCCCCAGAGGCTCACCGCCCCCACAGGAAAGAACAGCAAAGAAGAATACTTCTTGCAACCAGTATTAAAAAGAGTGGAATCATGGAGGACTGTAAAAGACCATCTTGCCTGGAGTCCCCTTGACCTGGACAGTGTCCACTGATGGCTCATGCAGGATTAACCCCGCTGAGCGCAACCTTAAACCTGGAAGACCCCAAAGTGCCACCAGGCCCCACCCCCGTCTCCACCACGGTACCCGTGGCACAGACACAGGGAAGAGGAGCAAGCTCCGCAGCCCCCTGCCAGAAGCTCCTAAGGCAGGTTGTCGCTCTTGTGGACATTCCTGGTTCAACCTCATTTCATCCCCTTAGCGCTCACTGGTCTCAGATGTTTATCAGAGAATGAAAGAACAAAAAGGTTTGTTTCTCTCCTCCTTTTGATAGGGAAATAACGCACGGCCTCCCCAGACATCTGAGCTTTCTGGCCCACCTGATGCTTATTATGATTTCATTGATACTTCTTCACTTTTTTTTAAAAATGAAGTGCCTCCCTGCAGCCGGCGTTTAGTGAAATACAGCGCCGCGCATCTGATGGAATACATCCCCAGTCCCCTCCCGCCCTACGGAGCGCCCTGCCACAGGGTGACTGAAAATACCGAAAGCCGCCACTGGAGCACACGGTAAAGAATGCAGAGCTTTTCAAAGTGAAAAAAGAGAGAAATAAATAAAAGAAAAATAAATCATCAGTGTATGGAAGTAACAGTACCTGCTCAGGTAACTCCTGACTGCCTTACCTCCCTCACCCCAGGACATCAGACAGCATCAGGGAGCCCCGAGTGGGGTGTTTTATCTGAGGATGTACCATCAGATGCCCCACACACGACAGCGGTGGAGCGATTTCACGCGCTGCCTGCGGAAACGCTCCTGCCTGTCCCTGTCCCTCTCCCAACACCCCCACGGGGACCGGGGGGAACTTTCTTAAAAACAAAGCTTTCACCAAAACCAAGAAGGATCAGGAGCCGTCTCCTCGGCACCCTCCAAGGCAACTGAGGGGGATAAACAAAATGGGTATTTGCTTATAAAAATACTAAGTCATTATTCCCCGCAGGAAGCTACCTCAGTGATCTTAAGAAATATGTAAAGCAGCATTCGGGATTAGTAGAGACTTCAAAGCATTCATCCTCTTTAGGCAGCAGAGCTCTGAGCTGCGTAGACAGTTATACTCCAGGGACCTCTCTCAGCTTTTCAAAATATTAGTTTGAGAGGTGGGGCACAGGATAAAAAAAAAAATTCAGATACAGCCTACTATCATTAAGCCCCTGTACACGTAATATATGCAAAAGGGAAGAGTACTTTTAAAGTTCCCCTGGAGTCCCTCGCTTTAACAAGCTGTTTGAATTCTCTGCAGTTCAAAAGCTTAGAAACACTAAAACTAATTACAACTATTACATTGATCAAAAGAAAAAAAAGACAATCACACTCTATAAAAAATTCAAGTGTCAGCTCACTTGTATTAAATACCCTTTTGGTATTTCCATGAAAGGAACTGCATAGACAACGTGAAAAACAAAGGATGGTCTTCAAAGTTTCCCTTCTTTTACTCTGTTCCCCTTATAATTATAAGCTCTAATGAATGTAAACTACCCCCAAAACCAGATGCAGAATTCAGAGGAAAACCTTGTTAGAAATGCAATGGGAGAACGTGAGGTCGGGCTGCAAGTCATCATCACTTCTTGCTACATGGAAGAATATCAGCACTTGGTATGTCCCCCAAAATGTCCCCTTCCCTGAAGAACAGACTGATGGCATGGAGAACACCCAACATTTCAGGAGAGTGCACGGAAATATGGGAAAGGAGAAAAATACCTGGCAACCATGGCACAGCTTAAGGAGCAGCCACAAAGGCACCAGCTCCAGGTAGAATCGTAGGAGGGTTTAGGTTGGAAGGGACCTTGAAGATCATCTCGTTCCATTCCCCTGCCCTGGGCAGGGACACCTCCCCCCAGCCCAGGTTGCTCCCAGCCCCGTCCAACCTGGCCTTGAACACCTCCAGGGATGGGGCAGCCACAGCTTCTCGGGGCAACCTGCGCCAGGGGCTCACCGCCCGCACAGGAGAGAATTTCTTCCTGAGATCTCATCTCAATCTCCCCTCTTTCAGTGTCAAACCGTTCCCCCTCGTCCCATGGCTCCCCTCCCTCATCCAGAGTCCCTCCCCAGCTCTCCTGGAGCCCCTTTAGGCACTGGAAGGGGCTCTGAGGTCTCCCCGGAGCCTTCTCTTCTCCAGGCTGAACCCCCCCAACTCTCCCAGCCTGTCCTCCCAGCAGAGGGGCTCCAGCCCTCGCAGCATCTCCGGGGCCTCCTCTGGCCCCGCTCCAACAGGTCCATGTCCCTACCACGTCAGGTAGAGACACAGCAGTGGTCTCTGTCCCTCTAGTAAAGTAAACTACAGCAAGGACTCAAATTTTTCTTAGTTTGCCTCAGCCAAATCATCTCTCTCTTCTGTAGCACAGAAAAGAAGAAACGAAGCTAATTTTTCTCCTGGAGGGCATACTGAACATAAGACTGTTCTATTAGTGATCTAATGTACCACTAAAAGACGTAACAGCACGCCTGGCCACAGGCGCAGCACCGTGCTGCATGCCGTGACTTGGGCAATCTCCTCCCAGAAGGGAGGAGTTGCCCTTTCTTTGAAGTGTAAGATACTGCTCTCAAGCGAAAATCACACGGAGTTTTTAATAGTGTTACTAGTAGAGAGCCAAACTATTTTGATAAAAATGACATTAAAGTTCTGGGATGCGTTGCCTGAGGAACACTTTTCTGCAGAAGCCATAAAGCAGATGGTTATAAATGCGACGTATTTCATGGGCACCATTTAATGACTGCAAATTCCTTTAACTAAAAATCTAATTTTATCAGAGCATAAATCATACGCTTTGAAGGGAGAAAAAAAATATTTCAGATTTCTCACTCCTTCTATAAAGCTCCTCCATGAATACCATTTTTAAATAGCATTTCATAATGCAATACAACAGTTTTATTTGTCAAGGTTCGCTTTTAGCACCTATTTTCCTCCTTTTTAATGTTAGTTAATTGAACACAGAATAAAAGGCGCCTCTGTTCTCTATCTGAAGCGCCTCATCATTGTTATGGGGAGATCAATGCAGTACGTTCGCTCCAGTATCGCTTTTCACCAGACACGTAGCTACTGAAAACCCGCATCTCCAGAAGATCAACCACCCCTGCGTCGCCGCACGAGAGCGGATATGGCTTCATCAAGTACAATTACTAATCCTACCTGGATTAGGAGGGACAAACATAAAAATAAAAATCAGAATTACGGTTCGCTCCCTGCTGTCACGCAGCTTCGTGGCTGCCGTGTGCTGCCCATCAAAGGTTGGAATCTAACCCCTGCTCTGCACAAAGCCCTCTTCTGCTCTTCCGAAGAGGGGACGCCAGTCTTGCAGCAGACGGCATGGGGATGTCCTGCCAAGGCGTAATAGCCGGGTTGTGTTATGGGCTCCTGATTAATGCTGAATCACAGCGCCACGGACGAGCAGAGCGCTTCTGGAATGAGGAATCGGATTCATTCAGAACCGGCGAACTTCATTGTGCAGCATTAAAACACAACTACACAGTGAGAATACACAGTATAGTACAGTGCTTGGCCGTCAGCGTGCTGCAAACTGATTTACCGACAACCACTAGGGATGGATCCACGCAGCAGAACCACCTTCAAGGTGTTTGGTATCAGTGTAAATAAAACCTTTAAACACTTCAGCATAGAAACATATCTGTTTGTCCTGTATACCTGCAAAGAACATACCATGCACCACACGACACAGCGATGCCCTCTTGGTCCTGTAAATCCCCGCGGCAGGCAGAGGAGGCTACGCGAGCTTCTGCTCTTCTGCAGCTGAAGTGGGAGGTCTCCCATCTCCTGACTCCGCTGGAAAAGGGGACATCGCACCCTTAGGAGGGAGCACACAGCACCTTCCAGCTCAGGCTCCGGTTTCCACCAGAACACTCAGACGTCAAAGGTTTTCTTTCTCAAATACTCTATTTTACTTCAGTCTCCACCGAATTCACGGGCATTTCTGCACTCTTGGATAATGGAAGATTTGGCTTCAGCTTTTGTGCTTGAGCACAGTCAAGTTTACCGGACAGCCCCAGTCGGTGTCCTGCACCCTTCGGGGGGCTGCTTCTGTACGTCTTCAGCAAGGGAAGCCCAGGAAACCCAGAAGACCAACTACTACACTAAGAATACCAATTTCTCTGTTAAGATCACTTTAGGTTGGTTTTATTACACTAATGCTAATCAGCAGTTGATCATTTACACTTGTTAGAGCAGCACTCAAGTAAACGGGGAGCAAGGAAGGACCATGTGCACGTTCCTCTTAGATTTATAACTACAGGCAAGACCGATGCACCGAAGGGCTAATTTCTCATTTGGAAAAATAATGATCTATGAAGCCCAAGAAATTGCCGTACCAAACTGCGGTGACTTGTTTATCATGCAGAAATCTAATTCCCGCACCTCAAGGGCAATCTCTATTAATAACAGTGACACATTCTCTCCAGCCAAGGAAGGCGCAGGGCAGCGCAGAACAGTCATGTGGATGCTCTACCTACACGAAATGATGATTGCAGCAGGAGCAAGGGGAGGTCATTCAGACAACAAAGCCGATCCAGGGCTGTCTGCTGGAAAGACAGGAGGAGACACAGCTTCCCCAAGGCTTTGGAACACCCGTGGGACTGGGGACAAGACAGGGACACACAAACAAGCTGCTCTTGAAGTTCTCCTCAACTCTAGGAAAGCGAAATAGTCCAGCCTTTAGGCAGCTTAATATTAACCATCTAGAGCAGGTTAAAAAAGCATCATAAATTCTAGACAGCTAATAACTGCTTGATGCGCGTATAAAAATCACATCAGTAGAAGCTGCTGCGCATGATGAAAAACAATCTGTTAACCCAGAGATGGTCCTACAACTGTGGGCTAGACATTAAGGTGTAGAGTATGTACAATACGCACCCTTAGCAGTCTTAAATAAAAATACGCCAACCCACCGCTAAAATAGCCTACGGTTTGACAACAACTACACACGCTTTGTCCACTGGGGGCACAACACAGGGCTTTCTGCCCTAAAATACTGCTCTGAAACGCGTGCAGAGCCCAGCACCATCACAAATCACCGCAGCTGCACAGTACTTTATACTTGCTTGGTAAGCGATGGGCAGCGCCCGTAGACAACCTACTGACAGGGAGGGAAAAAGGACCATTACCTGACGTTTCTGTAATGGCTGTTCTTCCTTTTGTCCCTGCGCATCCACATGTGGCCACGTGCAATTTCCTGCATTCTCATTTGAAAAGAAGAGTGAGCGCCCTTTGCAAGGTTAGTAATTAAACAGGCACAATTAGGCTTGAAATCAGGAAAGACAGGTTCCTGTCTGCTACTTCTTCCTATTTTTCCTTTGACTAAAACCAGAGGATGAGTGCTTATAAGCCAGACACGCGGAGAGGCACATCAGAAGCAGGAATCACTGAGCAACGGCTCAGTTTTAAGGTGTAAATCTTCACAGCACAGTGTCTCCTTGTAGTTCTCTTTCTTTCCCAACTTCCTCCATTTGCAGACCAGTATTTACAGAGATTTGTGTCTGGCTGTGCATTTGCCATCTTCTTTTTGTTAGCAGCCACTGATCCCGTATGCATGATGCTTAATATGTACTAAGTTTGGTACCAAAGCAGTACCAACTGCCCTCAAGTACAGCAACTCCCAGGACAACCCTACCTTGCAGGGTTTTCAGTATTCTGCCCTTTAACACCGATGTAGATTTAGCCAAAAGGAGTCCCTTTTTTATGACCATAAGCAGAAGTTAACATAGGGGACTTTGTCAAAAAAAGCAATTAATGCAGCAGATGGAAGAGATGCAGAAGAGAAACGAGGGAGGTGATTCTGCCCCTCTACTCCGCTCTCGTGAGACCACACATGGAATATTGCATCCAGCTCTGGAGCCCTCAACGTAAGAAGGACATGGACCTGTTGGAGCAGGCCCGGAGATGCTGGGAGGGCTGGAGCCCCTCTGCTGGGATGACAGGCTGGGAGAGTTGGGGGGGTTCAGCCTGGAGAAGAGAAGGCTCCGGGGAGACCTCAGAGCCCCTTCCAGTGCCTAAAGGGGCTCCAGGAGAGCTGGGGAGGGACTTTTTACATGGGCATGGAGTGATGGGATGAGGGGGAACGGCTTCAAACTGGAAGAGGGGAGATTGAGATGAGATATCAGGAAGAAATTTTTCCCTGTGAGGGTGGTGAGCCCCTGGGGCAGGTTGCCCCGAGAAGCTGTGGCTGCCCCATCCCTGGAGGTGTTCAAGGCCAGGTTGGACGGGGCTTGGAGCAACCTGGGCTGGGGGGAGGTGTCCCTGCCCAGGGCAAGAGGGGTGGAACAAGACGGTCTTTAAAGTCCCTTCCAACCTAAAACCATTCTATCATTTTATGATTCTAAGAGCAGGTAATGCATCTCAGATCCACAAGTCGCCTGTATTGCTGGACTGTAGCATCCCTCTTACCACATACTGGCTGCAGCGCTCGTGCAGGGGAAAAAAAGCAAATTCAGCACAGGCAGCCAGGCTCACGCTGGGTCCGTCACTAAATTAGACGTTACCTCTGCACACACCAAGTCCCCGGTGACCTGCTCTCAGGATCAGCCTAACTGCTGTACAATTTCTAAATATACAGCCCAGACTCATTCAGCAAATTAATAAAGAAGTGGCTGTTCCTATTCACAGCTTATCATCCCAGGGATTTTTTTTATTTTTATTTTTTTCTTTCAGAGCATGCTCTTCCTTATCTCAAGTTGAGGGGTCAAGAAAATTACACTGACATCCAGTACAGGGCTACGTGAGGCACTCCACATACGGACTGCAGTAGTTGCAGTGGTTACAAGTAATACACAGCTTAGTCTGACAATCATGATCGTCTGTTTACAACCACAGACACAGTATATTTTAAAAAAAAAAAATGCTAATGAGGCAGAGAGCATCCACTTTTTTTTTTTTTTTGAGCCAGGCATGAGAAAGAAAATAAATCACGCAGTGCTGTTTAAAGAAAACTTGCTATCAGTACAGACGCTGGCAATTTAGATTTGTCCTGTCTGGTATAAACATTGAGAGAAGCTCTGATGTCTCTCATCACACAGTATCATCTGCTCACCCATACGGTAGCTAATTGAGATAATTGCTGCATCTCTGATTTTACTCACTACTATTTCTGGACTTCAGGTGAGAAATCCAGGTACAGCTCCATAAGTTTCCACATTGTCATAGGGAAGCTCATGGGATGCCTGTTTTAGAAACCCCAAATTTGCAGATGTACCCTTCCTCATCTAAAAAAAAAAAAAAAAAAAAAAAAAACAGAAGTGCCCTGTTTGGGGGCAAAAAATATTT
>VZSZ01007116.1:243821-256250 GCA_013398815.1 Ibidorhyncha struthersii | reverse complement strand
AACTGTCTTCCTTTAAAAACTACTGCTGGAGTTTTTTTTTTTTTTGAAGGGAGAAGATTCTACATTTGGAAAAAAACTAGTCAATGTTTAGTGTTTTAAGGCTAAGTATCTTCTGAACAAAATACAAGAAAGTGTAACCCTCTGCCACATCACAGCCAAGTTAGAATTGCATTAGATTCTCTTTTATTTGCAGGATGTTTTACCCTGGTCTTACTCTCTGCTTCAGGAATATACCAGCATTTCCCAACCTAGGTGTGATTTTTTCCCAGTTGTTAACTGTGACATGAGAAAAACTTACTGAAGTGTGATTCCTGCGGTCAGTCTGTGCCACAGCTCAGTACAAAGCCGCCCACCCCAAGCTCACAATCCCTCCACTCCCCTGGGGACAGCATCCCAGCCCGAGCTACCTCCAGCTACAGCACCAAGATTCGAGGTCAGTAGTATGCAAGGCACCCCTTGAACTGCATGGAGGACACCCCTGGAGCAGCTGGTGGTCCTGGCTGCTGTTAGCAGGAAGGTGATGGCCCCAGCAGGCTGGGCAGTGCAGGACCACCAAAAGGTGTCACACACACTGCATCTTACCAGAAGATTTAAAAAAAAAAAAAAATAAAGGGAGCAGGATTTTTATTTTGTAAGGGACCATTTCATCTTTAAGTTGTGCTATAGATGCATCCTGACAATCCCTGACACTCTCACTATTGAGCCATAACCAAATACATAAACTAAAATTCTTCAAATTTATGCTGTTACTGAAGTATATCGTACCTGCCTTGTTCAAAGTAATCCAGCATTCAGATTTTCTACTACTTCAAGCAAAATAGCATCCCATAAGATACAGCATTTATTAAACCCTCTGGGTACATGAGAGGGGGTAGGTGGGGTTTGGGGATGCAGAGGAAACATTCCACAGCACCATGAACTGCAGACACTCTGATGACCAGTACTCAGGGCAAAAGCTTCTCATCTCCACAGGGATCATATCATAGAATCCCAATTTGGAAGGGACCTCAAGGATCATCTGGTCCAACCTTCCTTGGCAAAAGCACGGTCAAGACAAGACAGCCTAGCACCCTGGCCAGCTGGATCTTAAGTGTCCCATGATGGGGAATCCACCACTTCCCTGGAGAGATTATTCCAATGGCTGATTGTTTGATTGCAAAACATTTTCCTCTTGTGTCCAATGCGAATCTCTCCAAGAGCAACCTGTTCCCATTACCCCTCGCCTTTTCCATGTGACTCCTTATAAAAAAAAAAAAAAAAGGAGTCTCCATTTTCTTTGTAGCCACCCTTTAAATACTGGAACACAGTGATAAGGTCTCCCCAAAGTCTTCTTTTCTCAAGGCTGAACAAACCCCGTTCCCTCACCCTTTCCTTATATGGCAGGCTTCCTAGTCCTTGGATCATCTTGGTGGCCCTTCTCTGGTCCCTCTGCAGCCTGTCCACAGCTTTTTTGTATAGCAGGGACCAAAACTGAGCACGGGATTCCAGGTGTGGCCTGAGAAGTGCTGAGCAGAGGGGGATAAGGACTTCTTTATGTCTGCTGGCAACGTCCTTGTTAACGCAACCCAGCACCCCATTAGCGTTCTTCACCACAGCAGCACACTATTCACTCACATCGAGCTTGTCCACCGGGACCCCCAGGTCCCTTTCCCCAGAGCTGCTCCCCAGGCAGGTAGATCCTGGTCTGTGCCACGCTCCTGGATTGTGTTTTCCCAGGTGCAAGACCTTACACTTGTCCTTGCTGAACTTCGTAAGGTTTTTGTTAGCCCACTCTTCCAGCCTATCCAGGTCTTCCTGCAGGGTGGGTCTCCCTTCCAAAGTGTCCACTTGCCCACTCCATTTGGCGTCATCACCAAACCATCAAGGTACACTTGATCCCCTCATCCAGATCACTTATGAAGACATTAAACAGCGTCAGGCCCAGCATTGATCCCCGAGGGACTCTGCTTGTGACAGGTTGCCAGTTTGAGGAAGAGCTCTTTACCACCACCCTCGGGGTGCCACCAGTTCCCCACCCACCGCACAGATCGCTTGTCTGGACCATAACTCATCAGTTTCTCTAAGAGGAGGCCTCAAAAGCCCTGGAGAAATCCAGGTAGAGAATACAGATGTATGAGTACACAGTATACATAGTGTGTATATATATAGTATAGTGTATACTAGTATAGATAATATACTAGTTAAGATTTAGAATGGTCTACAAACAGCAATCACAGCTTTTAGAGATATCGCATAAATGCAGGTAACAAGGAGCAAACTATCAGTACGTACCAAAGTGGTAAAAAATTAAATTTAAAGTCTTGTCTCCCTTTACCTTCATCAACGTTTAACACAGAAGCAGGCTGTAGGCATTCATTCAAATCTGATTCTTGCCTTCCTTTCCCCAAACTGACTGACAAGCAGGAAGAGCGCACACACAGAGCAGAGATACATTACTAATAATAATTCTTAAAATAAATACCAGGATATTAGACATTCAACTGCATATGAAATGTGATACACTATCTGTTTTATTCCAAGCCCATGCTCTGGAATTATGCCTGTACTTGAATTATAAGCAAAAGCTTTTATCAAAAGCCTCTGTAATTTTGTACCTTACTTCCCAAAGCACTCCTTTTGCAGCCTCTCAGATTAGGAAATACAGCTTTGCTGGGGGAAGGAGCACAAAATCATCCCCATGACTCCCCCACCGCTTGGAACAACCAACCGTGGTCTTCGGCCACAGCAGTAAGTGACACAACATTAAGAATCTGAAGGTAATTAGGAATTTCAGCAGTAACTGATACCTCTAGACAAGTGCAGCTGAGGCTGTGAGCAGACTCCAGAGGGATGCTTTATCCTGGGCAGGATGGCACTGAAGGGCTGGTAAGACCGCGCATTTGCAGTCACAGCAAAGGTTACAGTGACATTTATTACGCAGAGATTTTAAGCAGTTCAGGTGCCACACAAGTAATAACTAATGATCAAGTCAAACGATGGACATCCTATACAGCCAATACCTTCCAAATGCCAATAAAAAAAGTTGTGGTACCTTACAGAAATGAGCACATTTGCTACATTCATTAGCACAGAAATAAGTGGTAGTGTAACTCCACGTGATACTTTGAGGATGGTGATATAATTTAAGGCATAAAGCGAGGTAACAAACATAATAATGGGTAAAAATGATCAAGGAACTGAAATATTGGCACAGCTGGTCTAGTTTACCCTTGAACCACCACCATCCAAACTAGATACAGCACCGCACAGTGACAGCATCTTGTTCCTTATGGGGAACCGACAGTTGAGGGGCACCAGTGAGGGAAGAACACCTTGCAGCAGGGAGAGGGGCAAAGCAAACGCGCCAGTGCCTGGGTCTGCAGGAGCCCTCGGAGCATCACTTGTGAGCCCTGTGCTGGAGGGGCCTCCCCAGGGACACCGCTGGTCGCCCCGCAGGAGCGTGGGGTGCTGCGCACGCGTTTCTGGTGCCTCCTGGGACTTCTTACACAAGAGGGTGGGTGGCAAAAATAGAGCATGGTGTGAAAGCCAAATGACAACAATTAAGTATTTCTACAAAGCCACGGGGCAGTTCTGGTTCTGTAGCCCTGAGCAGACCGCAGGACACCTGCCAGTCTCCACTGTGACCGCTCCAGGAGCTATCGGTGACATCCAAATAGTTCCTGTAACAATTCAGCACAAACCAACCGTACGTGTACATACGCAGGATTATTCTCCACTTTCACACTATCCAGCTAGGACAATATTGTTCAGGCAACCTGCCAGCACTGCCCCGGAAAACATAACACAGAATTTTATTGCCGAGACGCAGCACTGTGCCGACTTGTGTTTGAGGAGCTCCCTGCAGCAGACGCGAGACCCGCTCCTGGAAGAGCCAGCGGAGACCCACAGCGCTGCTCCGCTGCGCCACGGGTTGAGAAGAGGAGAAGAAAAACTTGCCCCAGGAACCACGGCAAAACCAGCTTGGCTTCAGCACACGCAGAAAAGCAGCCTCCAGCGCAGAAAGCAGGGAACAGGAGATGGAAAGCTCACAGTCACATCCCAAGAGTTAGTAAGTTTTTGTAAAACANCGGGGGGGGGGAAAGAAAAAAAAAAATCAGTCTGAGCTACCAATGTGCATTACTTCGGTCTCTCTTTAGAGAGAGCGAGTGGAGTAGTACCCCTGGCTGTCCATCAGAATCTCCTGATCAAGTTCTCCTCCAAATCTGAGCTCCAGGGTTATTTCAGATCCAGGTTGTTTACATCTTTTCTGCTACGCTCGTGCTGGAAACTCCCTTCATGGCCACTGGCAGCGACTCATGGAGCTACGTTTTGGGGAATTCATTTCAAGAAAGGAGAGGTGACCCCAGATGGCACCACATGGGCCTTCATGGGCAGCTCAAAGCCCTTCCAAGCCAGCACAGAGCTGCCCGTAAAGTGTGGTCACCTCCAAAATGTCAGCTTCAGCGTGGGAACAGCCTTGATGAAGGCAGAGGCAAAACCTGTCCAAAAACATCACCCCGATGCGGTGAGCTCTATATATTTAGATATTCTGGTATACATTCCACTCAGTAGGATTTAGTCCCATGACGGTTCAACTCTGGGAAGCCGGACCTCCTAGCTCCACAGAAGTCCATGTGCAGCACCCAGAAGCTCCAAGAGCTTCCCAGCACCCTCTGGAACCTGCCTGTGAGGAGTTTCACAATGTAAAAGTGAGAGCAGTATTCTCCAAAATTAATACGGACCAGGCAAGTCGCAGCTCCTCAGTTAAATACTAACCTCATCCCTAAAGGCTTTCTACACTCATGGAGTTTCAGGCTGCAGGCACATGTTTATTAAATATTGTCACCAGGACTAAAAATATTTCGGAAAACAAACCTCTTCTCAGAAACACCCCATAAATTTGCGAGGTGTAAGGCCGAGCATCAGGAAAACGTACACCATTGCTACATTAGAGAGTTAATTTCTCATGCAGAAGGGCTGTACATTGCAGTCTATGGCCTCAAGACTTATTTTTCCTTTATAAATGCAAAGCACAACTGCAATAATTCTACCACAGACCATGAAGAAATTGATTTAGCAATCTGAACATAAATTAAGCAATGTTTTTGATTCAGTAAACTTGTTCCTATGTAGATCAGAACAAGTATTAGTGAAGGTCAGTGACCCATACCCAAGTATTTGCTTTGATGAAGTTCATAGGAATTTTAGATCAGAGCACGCTTCAAATTATTTGACCTGAAAATTAACCCTTTACATATTTTTAAGCAATTTTAGTGGAGCTTTTCTATTTGTGATTCAATGTTTTAAACGCATGTTAATGGAATTACATATTAATCAAACCACAAATTTGGTAACTAACAAACACTTCTCATGAATAAGGAGCTCCAAATTGAACAAAGCCAAAGATCACTAGAAAAGGATTTGGGGTGATTTTTATTAGAAAGGTTTTATGGCTAAACTGTTTTCCGAAAGACAAAATAAATGCCTTGTGAGAGAAAACAGCAGTTATCTCAATTTCACTGACCTACCTGAAAGCTATGTTCAGGGCTTCCAGATTCACCTCAGTGTTTGGTGCCCCGCTGTATAAACACTATGTCTTGCGGAACGAGCTTTCGGTACAGTTACTTCTTAAAAATCTGCATTATACCTTACATCCCTTGAAGCTACTTAAACTGTATTCTTTGTACTTTAAAAATTTTAATATTCATACCTGTTAAATTCCGTGCAAATCTGAACAAATACATTTCTAGCTTAGATCCTTTCACCTCAAGCAAGATCAAGTAATTGGTGCAATAACTTCATGGTTTTTAGAGGAAGACCAAATGAATTAACGTCTTTCAAGTTGTGTAATAGTTCTACACTTTAACATAAAGTAAATAATTTGAGTAATGAATTTAATTCTTCAGAGTAGCTTTTTCAAAAAAATCAGTACTAATATGCATCAGTGAAGAAAGATTTTTAAATGCCAAAGCAGGCAAAATAATTAAATATTTTTAATAAAAAAAGCAAAAGTGATCTAAGACAATACAAGAGTGTTTAACAGAGCGCCAGCGTACTACCTGCGTCCACGCAGCAACAAAAGAACAGTGGGGGTGTGGAGGGGAACTGTTTTTCTTCACTTTTACAGAACAGAGGATGGATTCCTCAAGCAAAAAGTACACCTGAGGCACAACTCAGAACTGCAGAACCTCCAACTCCACTGAAATGATATTCAAGTCCTGCTAAGCAGTGAAAAGCATCTTTTTAATTACCTTGAACTGCTTTATTGAAATAAGGCGTACAACTGTGGGTATTTGCAGATGGGATGTGACTGGGAGAAATGGGATTCTCAAAGTAGAACAAAATCCTGAGGCTTAAATAGATCCAATTGCAGCATGAAGCCATCAAGGGCTCATCATTAGCCTGGCACTGACTAATGTGTCTGCCAGTATGTAAGTGTTCTAGCCAATGGCAGTTAAAAAAATACCAAAGTCTCCTTTCCCTTGCCTCCCCCACCATCTCCCGCTTTCAGGCATCTGAACAATCATTTAGCAAACCTATGATGACCGGGAACTAATTAAATAACTAAAATTGTTTCAGCATTCATCATTTTCTTTTCATGAAAGTCACATTTCTGGATTTTTATGGCCTTATTCACAATGTCTCAGACGTGTGAAAGTCTGAGCCTACCCGCAGAAGTGCGGCCAACCCACGCTGCGAGCTCTCATCCAGAAAGCCACCGTCCCTGCTGGGACAACCTGCACCAGACACCCATCAGGACGGGGACCTGCTTAATGCGTATCGCTGCAACGAAAGCCAACGCTGTCACCTTCAGTACTGGAGACAGGTCCAGTTGCTTCTCCACTCCCACAAACCCAAGGACCGAACGCTGCAGAGCGCATCGCCATCCTGCACCAATGCATCAGGACTCCCACCTCCCCATCCAGCCAGGCATTAGGGGTCCTCTCCAGCTCCAAGGTCACCATCCCCCCCATGGCCACCAGGCTCCCTTGGTCCTTTCCCATTACTTTGCAGAGGTTTGACATCAGAAAGTCAGGAGGGAAACACTCCGGGCAGTACCTTTGCTGGTTCTCGCAGAACCACCTATGGCTGTTTTCCCTTTTTTAAGCAGCAAAAGGACTTTTTCCAGGTTAGCTGAAGGTCCAGTGACTCAAATGAAGAGTCAAGACAAAATTTGCGTATTTAAATTTAGTCTCATTAGTCCCCAGCAGCCCCAGGACAGAGCGTACCGTAAAGTCTTTGGGGAAAAAATGGCATCTCCACAATGGCCAGATGCCCAATTTCACTCCCAGAACGATGGCAATATACTCAAAGAGTGTAACAGCTTCTGCTTCACAGTTTGTACCCAATCACTGCTCCTTCACTGACCCCCTCAGCAGGTGTTTAATACAAATATACATGGATAAGCCCTCACTTGTTTTCTGTTTTCACAGTATGGGAAGCCTGAAGACAGCACAAAAACAGAAACAAGAGTTGTAGCTGCAGCAGCAGCTGATGTACAGTACCTCTTGATGCAGCCTCCCTGCGTCCGAATACAGCCTTTGGCTCCTGTCCACGTCCATCCATCCCCTCGTCACCGACGGGAAAACCCCGAGCAATACAAGAGATAACCAAAAGCTTCTTGATTTCATCATTTCAAGTCTGTTGAAAACAAGAGAACAGTCATAAACCAATCATCTCGCAACAAAACATGGCTCAGGTTCAATAACACGGCAGAAGCTTCGGCTGACGGTGCCCATCCGCACTCAGCCAGTGCCGATGGAACTTCGCAGACTCTCACAGCACACAAGGAGAAACAACGATTTTCACATTTTGCACCCATCACTGTATCAGCAATGAACTCCCACAGTGTAGCAGTTCTGTGAAGTATTTACCCCAAAGCCATCCTCCACACGACGCGCTGCTCCCACACAGCACCTACAGAACCAGAGCTCTGGGATCCTTAAATCTAACTACTGGGGCCAAGAGCAAACCACACCAAAACACACCATTATGGTACTGCGGAAGCCAAAGGGTGACTTTATCCCATCTCCAGAACCCCCAGCAGCACAGGGTCACTCACAGTCAGGGACTCACACTCGCACCCTCAGCAGACCTTCAGGAAAGCCCCAGACACCCACGTTCAAGTCTTTGACCACTGGAGGCTTCCAGCAATGTGAGAGAAATTATCGTTATTCCCCTTGGATTCAGAGGATGATGACACTGCCTGGAGCGGATACAGTCACTGCCACCCCCTTCCGCTGAGACCAGGTTGGCAGGTCTGGCCGGCGAGCGGGGGTCTGACAGCTGACACCCAAAACACAGAACGATCATTCTTTCCCCAGATGAGGGCACCTGCCCAGAGGGTCACCAAACCCACTCAAACTTGCAAGACCTGAAACAAATTCAGTGCTGAAGAAGGTTGATGTGTCTCTCCAACCACGACAGAGGCGAGTCCCACCCGGGGCTGCGGTTTCTCCGCTCTGTCCCAAACAGAGACATCTCCCACGCCTCGGACTCATCCCAGCACCATCTCCCTGTGTCCCACCGCAGCCCCGTACCGCCCGCGAGCACGGATTTCCACCTCAACAGCATGCACTTTGAGCAGCAGTTCTTGCCTTGTGTGTTTTGTTGGTTTTTTGTTTGTTTTTTTTTTTAAACGAATTTGGGAGTAAAACCAATGCAGTTACTCAAAGTATTGTCAGATGGGACTACCATGTTCCACACATGCGTAGCCCAGCACTGGCTCCTGGGGGCTCAGCTGAGAGCGCTCTGTACATCATCTGAACTTTTTTGGGTGTGAGACAACCGTTGGTGTCATTACTTTTCACATTAAAAATACCAAAGGTGTCTTCAGGCCCGGTACCATTTCCATGGTAGCTGAGGGGAGTTTTGACCTTTCACAGCAGCTGCCGAGGATGCTAACACGGACCCGTAACGAAGCATAACGACCACTTAATGAAGCAAGGCATGGCATTTCTGTAGCATGCAAGCGACAGGCTGCCGCTTGGTTTGAGCAATATACATTAGCAAGGCCAGTTACCTGCTGATGGCAAAATTAAGCCTAGCTGAATTAAGTCGCCATGACATACCTTGTCTTGGCAGGAGCCGTTCTGCAGCGTTTTCCTGCCGTGTATTTGCTGTGGGGTACGCCCAAGCCGCGGTGCATCACTACAAATTCCGGAGCCGTGACCGTTTACACCAGCGCGGGTTTGGGCTCAGCTCTTTCGCCCACCCACAGACCCAGCGGCAGCAGGACGAGCGCAGCCGCGTACCACGCGCCTGCGGGGTTCAGGTGCTGCTTTTTCTCGGTGCTAACGTAAACACCCTGAATTGAGAGCACTCAGGATGAAATCGAAATTTATTAGGCTTTCTAAATTCCAATTAGAAGCCTCAGATGTAATGTTACTGGGGCTACAAATAAATGTTTAATAAACCAAAGTCACTATATCAATAAGCGACAAGTACATTGTTCCATTATGAATTGCTCTGGCACAGCACTACTGTTTCTCACGTGTTTTTTCAGAGGTATTTTGTATGCTCGGTTGATACCATCACAGCAAATACAACTATTTCACTTTGCAGTTCTAGAGACCTCTGACTCATACACTGCTCAAAATTACAATCCTAGAGCAAAACAGGGGACTAGCTAGTTTCGTGTACATTTAGTATATTTACTAACTGCTAGAAAACATGATGGTGTTTGGGCTGGGATGCCTGTAACACTGGTGAAATTGAAAGGGCAGCCTCCACCTGCTAGAAACTCCACTTGTTTTATAAATGGAATTTGTAGAACATCTTTCTCTAGTCAGTTTAGAAATTAGTTATTTTTATTGCGTTCTGACTGACAGTACACTAATTGCTCTCACTCATAGTAAGAGGATGACACACTAATACGCATTATGTGTCTGAATAGCCTAAACCAAGCAACAACTACACACCATAAATATCAAGTGAGGGTTAACTCTGAAATCGTACAGCATTTTCATGCCACTTGGCATCCTAAACCACAGCTCGGCATCGCCTTACCCTGAGCTATGTGGAAGGCTCCTTGCAGAACCTGCTCTGCAGTTGCATCATGTACTACGGCTACCGGATTGCAGTCTAAAGTTCCCTGAAGTCAACAGAAAAATTCAAATTGATTGCATAGATCTGGACCACCACTGTAAACTCGGACAAGTTTTACTACCGATTTCCTTTCCTCACTCGCGTGAGGGACAGATTCGCACGACGTGAGCCTGTACGGACATCGCTGGCCAGATAAATCAAAGCCCGCCTGTGGAAGTGTCTGCATAAAACAAGCAGTTGTGCTCAAAAGAAAATAAATGAACAGCATTTGTGGCTAAACACTAGAAGCCCCTCAAGAGCTTGGGTGGAGGGGGGAGTATCACACACCTGCTCTTAGCAACGTCTGTGAGCAAATAGAGACTGATTTTAATCTACGGTGTAATGCAGAAATTAGTAATTGCAATGCAGGTGCTAGAATTAAACCAGACTGTTTTAAAGCAAACGAAGTTGAGCATCGCATCCATTTGCAGCGTTTCCTTTGGTTTCAGGGGAATTACTTCCAAAGCAATTTTGGCTCTTAGAGAAGATGCTATACACAGCCTGTAAGTTCACGTAAAGCCCGTGGTTTCTTCCTCTGAGCTACAACAGCGCTACAGCCTCCCTCGCGGCTGGCACTGCCTCACCAAGGATCCCCACCAGAAGCCCAGCAGTGCCATGCCGCGTTCCGTGAGGACCCTGCACCGCGGGGCCAAGCCCTGCCGGAGCACCGGCGGTGGCAGAACACCCATCCTCAGCTTGCGTGGGTTTGTGCGGACACCAACGCGCAGGGAGAGGCTCAACCAGCAAGAAAAAAATCAGTGCAACGCCTCTGAATGAAGAGGAACAACAGCCAGCAGAAGCGAGCCAAAGACACAAGCACAGGTTTTAGAGCCGCCCAAGCGAAAAAGGGTCACCTTGAGAGAGGAGGGGGACTGATCACATCGGCCACTTGAGTGGAGAACACCACAAATTGTCTAATGCACTTCTGTGACACACAATACAAGCTGTCAAACAGCTAGACTGCTGCAAAGATCCCGCAACTTTTTCCCCCGCAACACAGAAGCTTTAAGAATTCAATTATGGTGACTGTAACAAGATTAAAGCAGTTACTGGGTTTGTTTTCATGGCTACTTAAATTATGGCGTATTTTTTTAGTATTGCGAAATTAATAGTTCACAATAGCTTTTAATATTTTCCAAGAAGCTTCACACTAGAAAAAGGTTGAACTTAATTACCTGAAGTTATGACTGTTGCTATAGCAAAAGGAAATCATTTGGACCAAACCATTACCTCTATATAAATTGGCTCTATTAACACCAGATAAGAATCTGGTCCTCAGTTCCTCTGCCATCAACTGTTCCAATTGCTTCAGCCTTATCTAAACAGCATTTCTATGGGCTGCAAAAGAATTTTGATGTCCATAATTTCTTGTTGAGTGCTACAAGCGCTACAAAATTATGGAGAAAATCATTATAAGATAACCCTTCAGCAAGACATAATGAAGCCAAATAACAATTTCAGCCAGCTACCTGCAGCATCTTAGATAGATACTTGAAGTTTTGATGCATTACAAACTCATCAGCATCAGCTGTGATGTTTTAAGCACAAACCAGACACCTCATTTGAGCAAACGCATACATAAGAATATTTCATTTTATCTTTAAATCTTCCAAGACACTTCAACATTTCCCAGAAGAAATGTGGGGAACATCAATCTGGCAGGGATGAAGCAGTGCCAAGCAGCTCCTAAAACCTCACAGGTGTTTAACCTTTGTTTCCCAGACTGCCTCCACAACACTTTGGTACATTCCGATCGCAGGTTTGCTCTGAGGTTACACTCAGAAGTCCCATACCATCCCCTCCATCACCCTCCGGCTGGGCGCCCCGCGGCAGCCCCACCACCAACAGAAACGAGCCCTGCGGAGGATCTCCTGCGCTCACAGAGGCTGGAGGGGCTCAGCGAGAGACCGCACACAGAGGATCATCTCTCTCCTCCTGTCCCTTATCCCCCAGGCTGCTCTATGCCTTCAGATCCCAAATCTCTCTTTTATGTCTTTTTTACATTTTGTAGCTTAAGGAAAAAATCCGCTGAGATAACCTTTCAGCGAGACACACTGAAGCCAAACAACGATTTCAGCCAGCTGCCTGCAACACCTTCGCTAAATACTTAAAGTTTTGATGCATTATGAACTCATCAGCTGCGATGCTTCGGTACCAACCAAACACCCCGCCTGAGCTGCCGCAAACGTAAGAATATTTCACCTGAAGTTGGGAAGGGCGCCCAGTGCCTCTTTCAAAGGGAAAAAAAATAAAAATAAACCCCCACTCCGCAGCCGGCTGCAAACCGCAGCTCGGGCGAACTGAACCGCGGATGGGGGACTGGGGGGAGCGGTTCTCCAGCCCCGCACCGGGCCCCGACGGGGC
>VZSZ01007116.1:166205-239825 GCA_013398815.1 Ibidorhyncha struthersii | reverse complement strand
CCCGCCCACCCCTTGTCCAGTCCTGTTATCTAAATGCAGTAATTAAACAGGAGTTTTTAAAAGAACATTGTATTCACTGGAAACAAGAAGCTGAGGAGGTAATAGGACAACAAGATTCATGCTCATCACTTTTAGTTATTTGAACCAAGAGGCTAAATCAGATCTGATTAAAATAGGAACTCAAAACCAGATCCAACCAAAACTAGAGATATCAAACAAATACAAATGTGACAAGAGTCATGATTCAATTATTAAGAGTCCGTCTTTTAAATGCTCATTAAGATGACAGTGTGTATCTTTGCCTACATACATTTAGCAAAGCCTTTTCACTTTGACAGTGCATAAAATTATCCGTGCCAACTGTATATCTCTTACTTTTTATGTCAACTTTAGAGTTGCCAGTTTTTCATTATCCTCTTGGTCACAAATTAATAAGGAGGAACAAATTTAATAGCAGCCTCAAACCTTTAGAGATTATGTCAGCCTTGTGTATCTGTGCCAGTTAAATTACCATTTATTTCTGCTCAAGTTTAATGTGGTCATCTTCATACAAACACACACATATTTAGAGCCCGCTCTCAGTAGGGCATTAGCGCGCAGAGGGGCTGCTCTGAAAAGCTGACATGGAGCTCAGACTTGAACTTCCCTAACCACACCACTCCATTTAAGATGCAGCAAATGAAGAGGACCAAGGTCAAGACCTGGAAAGACGCGAGAGGTTTTTGTGGGCGCCATTATCCTATGTCGTTACCAGCCGGGATGTCTGTGAACAAGCCGCCGCAGCAGCGGCACGTCCTTTGGGTGCTCAAAATGGGTCGAGGCTCAGATCTAGGCAGGTGCTGCCCTTGGTGACCCATCCTTCTCCATCTTCGTCAGGTTTTAACAAGCAATTGCTCTGTTTGGTAGGTGCCAGCAAACGCTGGCTGCTGGATTATCATAGAATGATTTAGGTTGGAAGGGACATTAAAGACCATCCAGTGCCACCCCCCATGCCCTGGGCAGGGACACCTCCCCCCAGCCCAGGTTGCTCCCAGCCCCGTCCAACCTGGCCTTGAACACCTCTGGGGATGGGGCAGCCACAGCTTCTCGGGGCAACCTGCCCCAGGGGCTCACCACCTGCACAGGGAAGAACTGCTTCCTAATACCTATGTCTAAATCTGCCTTCTTCCAGTTTGAAGCCATTCCCCCTCGTCCTATCCCTACATGCCCTTGTAAAAAGTCCTTCCCAGCTCTCCTGTAGGCCCCCTTTAGGGACTGGAAGGGGCTCTGAGGTCTCCCTGGACCTTTCTCTTTTCCTCAACTCTCTCAGCCTGTCCTCATAGGAGAGGGGCTCCAGCCCTCTGATTGCATTGCTTTGTCTCGGCCTTCGTAGCTGTAAACCCAAAATAATAAAAAAATAAATTGTAAAAGATGTTTTATACTAAAGGAAATACTAAACATAGAAACAGTGGTTTGATTCATTTCACAGCTGTAGTCTTTTTTGATTTGTTTGTAATTTTCTACACTACTGCTTCCAATTTGATACTGTCTGGGCCTCGGATGACAATGGGAATGGGATAACAGATGATGAGCTCAAAATACTGAACACAATCATACTCGCCCTACGTGTACCCACAATCAATATGTCACTTTGAGGAAGGAACCATCAGCCACTGGGCAAAGTTTGGAGTATAAAATGTCACAGGAACTCAAGGCACATTTCTTATTTCTCAGGAGTTGTCAGAACAGCTGGCCGTGTAGGGGACATGCGGAGGGTTCAAATAAGTAGCCCCAGATACCTGAACGAAAACTGATGCAGCAGCTTTCAGCGGCTCCCTCCATCTCCATCGCCCTGGGAAACCAAAGGTGCAAGGCTAACTGCAGGGCTGATGGCAGGACCCGCATGAGCACGTCCCACAGCCATTGACCGAACTTGGGGCTTTGGGAATGGCACCTATTCTCCTCAATTTACCCATCTCTGAATATTTTGTCGGTCTCTTCTCCCGGATGCACAGGAGAGATCATCAAAGACAGTGGGCAGTGCATAGCTGAAGACAGGAAAGCCCTTAGATCCATGGGAATAGATAATAATAAGGTGTTTAGATTTTTTCCCAAGCTCCTTGGCTAATCGTACGGACAGTCGAGTCATGGGAAAGTCTTGGTGCTTATTATGGAGCATATGGTGATCTTTCTTTCAAGCTTGTTTTCAAGAGGAAGCTTAAAGCGAGGAGCTTTATCGGAGCTGTTACGATGCAGGCGGTACAGCAAACGAGTAAGCAGTCGGTCAGAAGTACCGGACTCCTCATCCACATCGTCAAAACTCCCCATGTCAGAGAGAAAGAGGCAGATGAATGGAGCAGGTGAAGATGAAAGAATATGCACCAAAGCGGAGGAAAAACCAGCAAGAAATGTGAGCCTGCCTCATCAGAAACATTTGGAAAAGTTTTCTAAAGCATCTTTGTGTTTTCTCTCATCGCTTAATAGGTTCTACTTTACGCCTGTGCATATCTACGCTGTGTATCAAGTTCAGGAAATACATATGAGCAAGGGTGAATTGGCTCCAGATTCCTTAAATTGCCTCTGCAGACAGATGGCCAGAAGGCAGGCTGGGAGGGAGAGCACGAGCAAAGAGGACGTCGGTCTTCAAGAAAAATTCAGAAATGTAAATGGCACCATCAGTGCTAAGAAAGACAAACCCCTGCAAAGCATTAGCCAGGCTCAGTTCAAACAGCAATTAAATGATTTAGAACAAGGCTGCGATCATTTACAATTTTTAAAGGTGAAAGGTGTGATTTTGGTAATACCTTAAAATTAAAAGGCCAGCCACTCCATCTTTAAAATGATGGTTTCTCTCCTGGAAGACTTATCTCATTGTCAGTCCATTAGCAGCCAGCCAGAACCCATCCATACAAAAATAATTGGCTATTGATATACGGTAATGCTGAAAAGTTATTCTTATTTTTGTTCATTGCTACAGAAAGATGTCCTCTCTAGCCTACACTTTCAATCATTATAAATGCTGCTGTGAAAAACTAAAAACGCTTTTCTGAGATAGATTAAGATCTACTTCACAAATAAATATATTTTATCACTAAGAGAAGAGGCAAATGTCACTGGTACAGAGTGTTTTATACGCAGTAGAGACCACTTACGCTGGAATTTTCCCCTCATGGTAAATTAACATCGCCGGCTACGCAGAGTGCCCTCCGCAGGAGCAGGCTCCAGCGCGGGGTTTGTACCTGCTGGACACACATGGAGAATTGTCTCGGACCCACAACAGCAGCTCCTCCTTTGCCCATTGCCATAGTGAGCCAAAACAAGGTAAAAAGGATGGTTTGTTGTTAAAAAGGATGGTTTCCCAGAGTGGAGCAGGGTCTACCGCTCTCCGCAGTGACCGAGGTCCCACTTTTGCTCAGAAAAAGGTCTTATCCTGCGCGCTGCTGTGGTGCCTGGGTCCCGGAGGAAGCGGCAGCCCAGGAACAGCAAACCCTGCCACCACCACCCGCCGTGCGGCCCCGTAAAATGTTATTTGTGCGCAGGCTGGGAAGTTTGCACTCAGGCTGTGAAAGCCGCGACAAGCCGGTGGCAGATGCTGCACTTGCCAGCTAAGCACCCCTCAAGAATAGCTAATAAAAACGGAGGACGTTAGGCTTTGTAATGCTGTATTTTAAAGATAAAGAGTCTCTGGCTGGAACCGTACTAAGATTTTTCCTTTCTTGCGGACAGCTATTTGGCTGCGCTGTAGCACAATCTCGAGCTGAACTGAAACAACGAGTTCTACAACCCCGGCTGGGACGATACGCAGGGAGATGTAAAAAGGCAGAATGGAGAAAGTGGGGAAATAATCGAGGCTGACAGAGAATTTTTGAGACCACAGTCTGAGCCAGTAGTCGAAATTTCTCATGCTTAAGGCTCAAACACACACCAGTGAGAAAGCAAGGTGTTGAACGGCTTCAACAAATCTGTCCTGGGACCTTGTGTAGACATTGATTTTCGGTTGTTTTGCCTTATTTATGGCCATTCGCTTGTAACAGTTGTTGATAAAACGTTTTAAGGAGTAAAAAAAATAACTTTAGATTCATTTCAGCTGCTTACAGAATTATTTTTCTTGTTTGGCCAAATCTCTACTGTAACTCTTCCAACACAAACAGTTTTGGTCGCTTTCGTGTTGCTATTAGAAGTGTATCACTCGGTAGTTACTATACTGAGTCTCTGTTACCCCTTTAGCAAGTCTCTCCCACAGCAAAAGAAAACACATTTTTTTCTGTGGTCTCTTATTGTCCAGAATTACTCTTGGATATTACAGTCGTCAATGTTTAGTATTAAATCATTTCCCTGCCAATTCATTGTAATCAAATCTTCCACAAAGTCGATAGCAGTAACATTTTTATAAGGCATTGTCTCTCTCAACCTATTAAGTTCTTTCTGATCTTTGAATTTTCCATTCTGAGAATAATAGATAGTGACCTGGAAGAAAGCATAAAATCTGTGAAAGTCACACGACCAACCACGTAATTGCTCATACCGACCAAACCTTTGGGTAAGAGATTTGACTAGTGCAGACAGGTTACTCAATCATATGAGTGGCTTTTATTTTCTGTAGAAAAAAAAATGCAAAGTAAATAAATGAGCTACCAGGCCCACTGGAACCAATAACAATATTTCTATCACACTTAATGGAACCAGATGTTGGCTTTGCAGAGTTATACGCGGTGTTACACAGGGTACATCTGTGCCGCAATGCAAATATGCCACTACAGCTCATGGGGAGGTACTTGAGCTGGTTTAAAGGAAGCACCGACAGCTGCAGCACTGCAGAGCAGAGGGCTGCAAAAAACTACCCCAGCCCGGAGTATTTATTTGCACCGTGAACTTGTGCGTAGCTGTGTGCTGTCACAGCCGCGGTGCCATTAGCACCCGTGGTGTCGGTGCAGCACCGGTATGGAGCCACCCAAGCGAGCGCAGCTGAGGATGCTGCGGAGTCCCACGTGCTTCCTGGATGCACCACTCAAAGCAGTGGGTGCTTCACAGCCCGTGGTGAAATATTGAGATAAAGACTGCTTCCTTCAGCATCCTTTCAACCGAAAGCAGCTTTCACCTGCATCTTAACCGGGTCCTCAGGATAAACTTGGGTTTCATCTTCTTCTGCCTTTAGGAGGGGCAGAGTCACACTGCTGGGGTTACTCTGGGTTAGAAGGAACCAAAACGGGTCACCGACAAAGCCAAAACATGATGGGCCACCTTAATGGGAAGTGTACAGCTTGCACAGAAGCCAACAGAAGTTTTGTATGAAAGGAAATGGCACAATTACGGCTTCATATCATAGCTATTTACAAACACAGATGGAGAAAATATTACAATGAATGAAAAAAACCAAAGTTCTCTATAGCTACGCTGTGCTAATGACACTTGCTATGCTGTAACTCCATAAATGAAAGAATAAAGGCTTATCTAAATGAGTTTGCTCAGCCTTAAGAGGAAAAGTCTCAGGAGGGGACCTCACTGCGCTTGCAGCTACAGAGAGGTGGACCCAGATGCTCCTCAGGCACACAGTGAATAGGCATGGCCAAAGGGTGCCACCAGGATGTTCTGGTTAGATAGAAGGGGGAAAAGAATCACCTCGAGGGTGGTTAAAGACTGGAACAGGGACTCAGAGAGGTTGTGGGATCTTTCCTTTGAGATATTTAAAATTTGACTGGATAAGGCTCTGAGCAACCTGCTCTGGCATACCCTGCCTTGAGCAGGAGGTTGGGCTCACGACCTCCAGAGGTCCTGTCCACCTAAGTTAGTCTACAACTCTGTGACTTTGGAAATAGCTTCTGACATCAGCCTCTAGAAAAAGGAGCATCACTTAGTGAATGCAAACAGCTAAACCCACAGTCACTTGCAGGCAATCAGGCTCCTATAGGTATATTCGAACACTATTGAAAGTAACAAGTATCCAGCTGATGTCTAACTAAAACAGCAAAGCGGAGGCTCAGACTTCAAATCAATAGTGAAAACTGATCTAGAAAGTCGTCTTTTCTGTCCAGAAGCAGAAGTTCTGTTGAAAATTACATACAGGAGGATATTATGATGAACAGTTGTTGCTGTGATATTAAATAAGATTAACACATGTTAAAAAGTTAGTATTTCATTTTCACCCTTGTGAAAACTCTTGGCGAGGTCTGAACTGGGGTCTTTTACTTACACTGATCTCTGCTTGTGGTTGTGCATGTTCTGGGCGATGCTGCTCTGCATGGCTGCCGCTGCTTCAGCAGAGATTTCCAACGTACCAACCCAGCACCTTCAAGAGTTTTCTCTCTTGAACATGCAGCTCTCTTCAGCCTGAGGTTACTTGACCTGGCCTTAAATATTACTAGTGCCGCTGTTGAATTCTTGACTCACTTCCACAACTCAATGGCACACTCTCAGTATATACATCCTTCTCCAAGTCATGAGGCTGTTGCCCATTGGGTGACTTAGTTCTTCTTTCACTCAAAACACCGATCCTGCAGTCAGTAAACTATCTTACAGCTTGAACTATCTTATAGCTTGTAGCAGTAGCAGTGCACTATCTTCAGCTTATAAGTAATGAACTAAACTAAAAGTCAAGGTGCGCCAGGCACAAGGCAGGCTGTGAAGTAGTTGTGCTTTCTCAGTTTTATTTGAGCTTTGGGGGAGCGCAATAACCTCAGTGCCACTGAGACATCAGCATCACAACCCTCAATGAACTTATTATTTTGTTTCCCTACCAAGGAGCAAAAGCAATGCTGATTTTAAAGAGACTTCAATTTGTCTAACCCAACGGTACTGCGCAGCAAGAGCAATGGTCCAAAAGTGCCCTTACGCTGATGAGTGGATATCTCCCAAGGATGGCTTGCATGCCCTCACACACTCAAAATACGAAGTGTGGAAGTACGCTGCGAGCACTTATCACTTGCAAGTGTGGGTGACAGAGCTACCTCTGTGTAAACCATAGCCATGAGTTTCATTGATTCTGATGGGTAATTTATTTCTGACTCTGCAAGGCAAACCCATGGAGACCAGCAGTCAATACCGGTAGAAGTGGATTAGCACAATAACACACACCTTTTGGGTCAGTGGGCAGGCGGAATAGTTATTATTCCTATTAGCTCAGATTCAGGTGGAACAGAGAGGAAAAAGTTAGTGTCAACTGCAGGCTGTATATCTCTTGTTTCTCCTTTTGCTTTGACAGGGTTACAAAATCTGCTGCTATTCTGGTTTTTCCTTTCTTTCTTTTTTTTTTTTTTTTAATATTGATGCATTTTAAGCAGGAAGAAATAGAGAACAGGGACATCTCTAGTCCCTATTCTCATCTCACCTTCTTCATGTATTGTGTAAATCCCTAATGTCTGGGAACCTGTTCAAAACTCCTCATTGTCAGCGTGTTCAGATCTCCAGGGACAAGACCCACAGCTAATATTCAAGACAATGTATTCCTGTCTATGAATAATATGAAGAGCTGAATCATTTTTTCTTCATTTTTTTGCCTCTCACATGGCCTTAATGAAGATTTTGTAATCCTGTCTCCCTGGGGGCACATGGGTACCATCTAATATCTGCATTTAAATATTCTCTCCCTGCCTCAAACCCCAAACTGAAATCTGAAAACCAGGCAATAGTTCGTTCCAGGCTTCCTGAGCAACATACAAACAAGTCTCGGCAAATAAGTAGAGCTTTAAACCTCAAAACGAGCTGCAGCCTGAAGAGGAAATATGGCCAAGCTTAGTGGTCTTTACCCTCCTAGGAATGCTGGAGCCAAGGCATGAACCTGATGAAACTTGAAATAAAAGGCTTCTACAAGCAGGACAAAACCTATTTTTACAGCAGCATTCCCACGGGAAGTGGATGAAATATCCCATTTTCTTCCTGCCCCGCTCTCCATGCCCCCAAAATTCTTTTCACCTCACATAAGAGATCATTTGCTCCAGACTGGAGATATGTGAGCTTCATGGGGAGCTGTATTAGCTCCGTGTGGAGAGCTGCTCTCCTGGGAAGGAAGAACTTTAGATTAACCCCCCCCATTTTGCTCTCATTCACTTAAAGAAGCAACAAGATTGCCAAAAGTAATATTTTGAAAATCCGGTGACTTCTGTGCTTTAAAGCCTACCTTGAACCTAGTTCTGAAAATCCCGCTGGAGAGTACGTGCAGCCCCTGTGCCAGCCATGTTCCACCACTACGTCCCAGGTGAACTGTCCCTTCTCTCCAAATTGTTTCTGGACATTTGTATTACTGCCACATCCCTGAAAAAGCAAAGAAACAGCCCAACTGGCGCAGCTTATATGGGTGAGGCTGAATTTGGGGTGCTGCTATGGGGGCAGTTCCTCCAAACTCTTGCTGAGAGCAGGGACATGAGTGTTGCTCCTCACGTAAGTAGAAACCTTCAAGCCATCGTGCCTTTTCTGATGAAAATAACAACAATGACATATACTTCCAGCACGTATTGACACATCGTTTCGATCTCCAACGGGCATTTTTGCTTTATTAGTGAACAGATTTGAGCCCTAAGTTGTTATTCAGATAAACCTCCCGTTTTTTGTTGGAGTGAAAATTCGTAACTAAGCCAAGATTTGGCCCCCAGTTGGACTGGTCTAACTGGAGGTTTTATGTGGTTTAATTTCAAGAAGCGAGTGAAGCCGTCTGTAATAGAGAGAAAGGAGAAAGTGGGCAAGAATTACAAAGGTACGCACAAATAAATTAACCCTTTTCTCCTGTGATTTGGAAAGTTACAGGTATTTAGAGTGTGACAAATGTTAGATCATCAAAAAGCTCAAACTGGCCAGGTGCTAAATGTTACTCTCTCCCTGGAAATGTTACAGGCAGCCAGGTCGAAATGATGCTGTGTGACCTCGGAGACCAGTCACTGACCCCAGGAGACACCCAGGAAGTAATCAAAATGGGAGGACTATAAAAAACTAACCTGCTGTCTGAAAATTATTTATCCGAGCAACTTGGTGAACGCTTATGAATAAGCAATACAATAGCACTGACTGGAGTTGACGCAAAAATTATCCACAATTAATAAATTGACCCATCCTACATACTGTGTTATTTTCCCTGACATTTTCACAAGCTACAAATCTGATAATACAATTAAATGACAAGTTCAATCACTTCTTCATTTCATGTATATGTATATAATAATATTTTATAGCGGTATTACAGAAAAGACTGTTTACTCACGTTGTATCTTCCCCAGCATAATTCAGAGCTTTGCTTGCCTAAGAAATTACTTGTCTGCATTTTGATTAAAAAAGCAAAACCTCATTGTTCCCGTGGCAAATGAATTCAGTCTTTAAATGAAACTCATTGTCACATCCTTTTCTATGCAGCAAAGGCATTCAGCTCCTGGAATGGTTTTAACCTCTAACACAGCACTTTTGTGACTGTATCTGATCCAGCCATGATTCATTTTTCTTCCAAAGCTTCGTCAGTGCTGGGGCTCTGTACTTAGTTCTCAATGAACTGGCTATAACGCAGTAGTTACAGCTCCCTGGAAAATGACACACAATAACTCTGTCAAGTTTTTTATTAGCTTGGATAGGTCTTTTATTTTAGCAAGGTCTTTTATTACCTTGGATAGCTTTGAACCACTTCTGAAGTGGATGAGTGAAGATCTGGAGATCCAATTTTATATCGGGAGCCATTAATTTTTTTTAACCGCAACCTCTTGATTATTGATAGGCTTTTGTTCTTTACTGTCATTGCACAACACATTGTTTGAAGTGAACCAGAGTGCACAAACTTTCACAATTACTTACCGGAGTTTGGATGGGTGGTGGCAATCAGCCGGCAGAAGTCCTCTGACTTTCAGGATGCAAAAAAGCATCTGCTCCGGATCAGAAGCTAATCTGATCTTTTTGTTCCATAATATTTGTCCGAAAACATCATAACAATGTTATGGAGAAAGGAAGCATCTGTAAATCTCAGATAGTGGTTATTCTTTTGCCCATTAATCCACAAGTATGCACAAAACCAGCTAATTTGGAGTAGTTTCCCATAAATCCAAATGGAGTCTAGCAAAATAAATGAGCATGAATGAGGCAGTAAGACCAGGATCAGGCTGTAGAAGTGCAGAAACTTGAAAGAAATTACAAATAAATAGAATTTAATTGAAAATGTCAAAGTCTCAAAAATGGTGTAAATCCTTGCCAAAATAGCATGCAATTCACCCTAATCCCACTTCCCTTGAGCCTAGTAACCGTTCTCTTCATTTGCATGCTTTGAGTTACACTCTTATGGCTTCAACATTTGTTAAATTTGAACTGGTCTCATAAGCTGGATTCTTTGTGCAGAGTGAAATAATAAAATGTTCGTTTGAGGAAATTTTGGAAAATGACCAAGAAATTAATTTTCTCCCTTTTTCTAATGGAGATTTCTTTACTTTATCGAAGCACTTAAATAATCTAAAGCTTTAAAGTTAAAACACATTGAAAAAATTTTGATTTTTTTTTTTTCTTTTTAAAAAAGTGCTGGGAATACAAAATTTCCTTAATGAACCGCGGTACAATTTCCTTACAAGTTCAGTTGTTCAAAGATGCTTTCTTTTTAAATTCAAACTTAAAAGGCAATGGTATTTAAAGCTCAGTCAATTCAGACTTTCAGGTAACTGAAGTAATCCTATGACTATTACTTGATAAAGTTTACTCCTTTCGTATGAATCGGTCTTATTTACGAACCGTGCAAAACTTTTATCAGTCGAAGATTGCTTTCATATTGAGGCTCTTTTGCGTTAGGACTATTCTCGCATCGAGCTGCAGCGTGTAACATTTTGCTGTGTTGTTCCTTGGACTGTTTATGCCACTGTGCCCTCCAGATACCCACGTCACAAGTTAAACGCTCCTGGTATCGCTAATATAAAAATCAGTTGCAACGATCCCCAGATGTTGCCATGCAGTCGGATAAATGGAAATCCGTGTCGCCACAAGGATCTGCTTGGCAAGGATCCAGCTGTAGACTTGGCAACAATAACAACAGGAAAAAGAAAATCATCATATTTTTCCTTTAGTGTTACAGACCCCATGGCCGTTTCTCGGTCCCTGTGTCTATATTGCAGCCCCGGCTGAGCAGCGGGGTGCGGAGCTGGACACAGCACCTGCAGAAGGTCTACGAGGAGCTGGATGGTGATGGTGAGTGTCCAGATGATGTTCAGCGTTTTCCTTTCTTGGGAGCAAAAGTCACCGGTTCTTGGCAGGATGTGGTCCTCTCTGCACGGTACCTATGAGCAGAGCACATCCTCATGGGTTTGCGTTTAAATCGCAAGTTTGAGAAGTTTCCATTTTCCTTGTGGACCCTGTTGTCAAGATCTCACAGACAGATTACACTGTCCTGCTAAAAAATTCATTCTGTAGGGATCAGCTAAAGTTAAATGTAAGAGGACTAGTACATCACCTTGGGATTAGACTCATATTTCAGACAGACTGTTCGCTGAATAAGATCTCACAGCGTGAGTAAAGATAGCAGAATCGGGACCAAAGGCACCAGGAGCATGATGGGCTGGAGAGGGGACAAGGAGTATCCCAGGAGCTGCAGGTGCCATGTGGGATGGGGCCGGCGTGCTCCAGGGATAGCTCCTCCTCTGCTCCACCTAAAGGGAGAGAGGGTGGACTGCTTTGGAAAGCAGTTTTCAACAAAATATCCCTTAGAAAAAAATCTGGAAGCAAATTATAAAATATGGAACAAGAGGCTGTAGACGGGAAAGTTTCCATAGTTCCTTTGAAACAGCACATTATGTATGTGAGTTGCAATGTGAAGGAAAAAACCCAGCATCCTTGTGCAATCCATGATGAATCCATGGTCATGCCCCTGGGCTGTGAAGAAAAGGTCTCAGAGCATCACCGATAAGGCTCATGAAGACCCCTCACTGCTACTTCTACCCCTGCTCACAAACCGGCACCTATTCTTGATATTTTCACTGAAGTAGAGCCTAGAGGGGTTCAGCCAGCACCCTCCAACGTGGCACAAAGGCAGGAGGGCGGAAGCCCAGCGGGCAGCTGGTGCAGAGCCCCAAGAATGCCCATCTCCGCTCCTTCCTCTCTCCCTCCTCTGGCTCTTTCAGCTCCTCATGGGAATCCCACGGCTTGTTCGGCCCCGTTACTGGGTCGGTGGAGGAGTGCATTTGTCGCATTATCAACATGATGATAATCTGCCACTCGATAAGAGGTCTGAAATTTCTGGAAAATTTCACAGTGGGAATCGCTGCTTGCGTTCATTTTTTTTCACACAAGCAGCCACAAAGCCTTTAATTTTGATGTTAAGAAGTTATCTTTACAAATTGTAGCCAGTATCTGATGGATTAAGAATTTCTGTACCCGTTTATCCTTTTTGTTTTTGATAAAAGCAAAAAATGTTCTCTAGCCATTGGTGTTAGATTAGTTTTCTCAAGCCCTCATACACTTGCCATCTGGAAACACCTAAACGCCAGCAGGTTTTGGCCTCAGGTTAGAAAATGTTTGCAATTTATTTCTCAGAATTGCTAATAAGTTTCCCTGCCAAAAAAAAAGGAACAAACAATGATTCAGCAAGGCCTTTGAAGATCAAAAAGAAATATAATTAATTTGTTAAAGTGGAAAAATACCCAAATACCTGTTAACAAAATTGTATTTGACCTTCTGCATTTTTCTGCTGAGAAGACAAACTTTTTACTTTACGCCAGCAGGATCCTCCCCGCTGAGAGAAGTGAAAACCCCACACCAGGGAGTTTATGGGACTGTGTTTTATGGCACTATAGAAGATACACTTGCACCTGTACTTGCCCCTGCCACTTACTCACCAAATCTCATTCAACGGCAAACGCACTAACGACCACCATAAATACATAAGGCAGAGGATCATCTTGCTCAGCATGCCAGGCACACAGGGCTGGTCAGGGATGGGAATATTGGGAGGGTAAAGGTACCACCCATCCACGGTGCAAAGATACCCATCCCCTGCCCCCAACACCAGAAAAAAAAAAAAAAAAACAAAAACAAAACCCCAAAAAAACAAAACCCAAAACCAAAGCAAATTTTGAGCAAATTTTGCTGCTGGAAGCTCAAAAACAAACAAACAAACAAACAAACAAACAAAACCCCCAAAATTCCATTTGGAGGAAATTCAAACCAAAGAAATGGTTGATGGTGGCTGGTCCTAAAGCAGTCACATTTTAATTAAGTTTCATTTAACAGGAAAAAACCACATTTTTCAGCAGCTTCTGTGATCACAAAAAGCAGTTAGGGTTGGTTTAACCAAACTCCAACTCCAGCTCCTACAGCAAACATCCTAAAAGTTCTGTGCTTTCCCCCTTTCACCCCACTGAAAATGTGTGATAAGCTTCCCTGGTATGGAAGTCACCGATTAGAGTTAAATACTAATACATTATGTCAATTAAAATTTTTAGTGGCTATAATACTGTTTAACATGGGATGTAATCCTTTACACAGCATACAAGAACGTGAAAAAATTGAAGGTGATCTGAAATTTTGCAAGTAATGGAGACAACTGCAATACAGGTGGGTGTATCGTGTTGGCAAGACTGACTGAGAACGAAAAAGTTGAAACAGGTGGTGTTAATGATAGGAGAGAGATGTAATATTTTAGATATGACCACTGGATGAATTCCATTTCCTCAACAATTCTGTAAAAACAGCAGCTAAAAAACAGATTAGGTTTGGGTTTAGGGAATTAACTGTGCAAACAAACCCAATGTAATACTTACATTACTGTGACAACTTTAAAGTCAGACTCACAGTTTGTAGCTCGGTAACAGTGATATTAGCAAACAGATGTTCTGAAACTGGTTTAATATTGCTAAATTCATAATTTTTTGTTGGTGTGTTTGTCTTAATCCAAAGAGAACTGAAAACAAGGAGAACAAATCAAAAGTGAAATGCAGTATTGCAGAAAGACCTGTGCATGCACAACGTGTGTTTCAAAGACCGTCAAAGACCATCAGTCCACCCAAGTTGAGCAGTGAGTTTTATGAGACCTGAGGCCAAGGGCAGAGCGACAGAGCAAGTTTCTCTGTCCCAGCATTCCAGCCGCTAATTTCATTTTCACTGTGACCTTAATGAGCAAAAACTCAATATGAACGGTATGGGGAATTCAGAGAACAGAATGGAACACTTGCATGAATCCATCAGTAAAAATAATAGCAAAAAAAAATGCAAAATAATGTAAAACCCAAACCAACTAGTTACTTAGTTTTCATATTAGCCCAACACATTTAATATTAGGTTGGAGCAGTTTTGCCTTCCTGAGTCTGCAGATCCTCCGAGACGGTGGGGTGCTGGTGCATGGGGACCCATCTTCTTGGCCCTGCCAGGAGCGAGGAGCATCATAACCCTGCATAATCCCACATAATCCAACCTGGCAAGAGGTGGCTCTGTGCGACCACTGGAGCCTGAGGATAATTCCTTAGTCAGCATCACGGCTTCACATCAAAATACCCAATTCCTTCCCAAGCAGCTGACTCCCCCCTTCTTCCTACCAACTTTTCCTTCATTTTTGTTCAAGACTCAAACCAGAATGAAAATAACAGGCCGCGGGAGCTGCTAGTTTGAAAAAATCATCCAATAACCGGCAATGTCACCAATGTGAGCTGGAACTAAACATGTCTGGGAAGACAAATTCCTTAACTGTGCGGTGCTGAAGGACAGGGTAGGTAACATTAACTTGGCTAATTGTTTACTTGCTTAGCTAATCTAACGTAATCTGCATTGATTAGATTTTGATTTCATGCTGGATGAGTATACTGCTTCTGTGCGCCTTTCAGTTAATTTGTGGAGCGTACCAAAAAGTCATTTTTATAACACGTTTAACGCTCCAAAGCTACAAGGGAATGGCAGAGAGAGAGAGAGAAGGCGGCCAACTCGACTGGTATTAAAAGGGTCATTAAACTCAGCATTAGGTAAAGGTCTTGTTTTGGGTTGCATTCAACTCGCTTGATTAAAAATGAAGTGTAAGCAAAAGGCATTCAAGAGAAATGTTCAACTGCACAGTACAGTGTAGATTCCCCCGTATGTAACTACATAGCAGTTACGGACGCTCACTCTCTCTTATTCAAGCTCTTTCCACAAGAAGTCTTTAAAGTTGGCAAAGCCTCAGTTCATGGGCTCCGTACCCCAACGGTTTATGGGTGAATATGTTATAACGAGTGTAATGAGACTGCCATTTGCCTGATAAATCCTAAACGTTCACATGAGAAGAGCAGAGGCCATTTTCAGCCTAATGAAATGTTATAAACACATAATTTTTTTGATCACTCTTTTGGGTTTTACTGCCATGGGGCCAGAAACTTCCCCCAGAGTTTATTTAAAGCCTTTATTGCTCTGAACAGCAGAAGGTAGGGAGAGCAGAATTTGGCCTGAAGAAATTAAATTTCAACTTTGATGGAGGTAGTTACCTGAAATACAGGATTTATTGCATTTAATGCTATGGAGTTGTGGCATATAAACAATACTTTCCGCAGCACAGGAGTACAGAAATACTGTTCTAGCTGAAAATGAAAAAGCTTGGATGGCTTCACGGGCCTTTAATAGGTAACAAAGTTCACAGCCTTCACCTTGAACTCTCCAGTTGAAATTTAGATTGATTGTGACTAAAAGTAATTTCTGTCTGACAGCTCATGTGAAGAGAGTTACTTCATTTCATAACAAATGTGTGGCCAACAGCCTAAAAATTATTATCACAATTTAACAAGTCCATTGGCAGTTCCAGAGGCACCGCGGACTGGTGGAAGTCAATCCTGCTGTCTGAGCTCGAGAGAAGTCGAGGTGGGGAGGGGAAAAAAAACAGAAGCAAATCTACGAGCATTATAACTCTTCTGTGGAAGAGCTCACAAATTTAATTGCTTGAGCCTCTCTGTAGGAGCAAAATTTACCTACTTCCTCACACAAGGCTGCCGGGTGGATAATGTATAATTTTTTGTTATATAGAGCTGGGTTTTCCGGTTTCTGGAAAAGGAAAATAAGCTTTTTAGGTCACAACCACTCGGGAAGGAGACGATTTTCTTCAGACAACAATATGCCGTTTTCTGTCCTAGGAGGGAGACACATGTCATAGGGCAATTCTGGCGAATGCCAAAATCGAGGTTCAGTTGTGTGCCCCTGTTAAATCCCCAAATTAGGGGGGATGAGCCAAGCCGCATTGACTCAGCTTGCTCGTCTGCATCAGCTGCATGACAAAGACTTTCCAATACAGCTCCTATTACCTAATTCAATATACATTTTTCCATTTCAAATAAAACTGAAGAAGCAATGAAGCAAAGAAATAAGCCTATATTCATCCAAATTTTGAATTATTTTTGCTCATATCTGACAAAAGTTCACCGCCTTTCCCAGAGTAATTGACATGTTTGTAGAAAAGGAGTTTAAAGGACTCAGAAAGCATGTTCATGAAATGTGGCTTTCAGCTCTTCGTTAATAAATGTGCCAGGCAAAATGTTTGCAAACATACCCATTCAGGAACCTGAAATGCAAAGTGATTTCTCTGACCAACCGCAGCTAGAAGTATTCATATAATTAAGTAATAATAATCATCTATTAAACTTAAATAATAATTAAGAAGTAGTCATTGCCTATTAACGACAATCCTAGGAAGAGAAAGTGTGGGTGAATTAAAGCTACTGGCAAAGCATGCATTCAGCTTTATTGTTTTAGTTAAATCTCATGTTGGCACTACTTCATGCATCTCTACTATATATACAGGATATGGGAGTAAATGCAGTGAAGTCACACTTGAAAACCCTTATTTTACCGTTTGGGTTATTGTAGATCATATAGTACAAAGAACCCAACAAGATAACCGCTCATGGACAGAAAGAAAATCTTAATAAATCAAAGTAAATTATCACCATGCCATAAGATTTTATATGCATATATTTATCTGTCAGTATATATAGACATGCATGTATGATAAGGGTCTATCAACTGATTTTTACAAAAAAAATGGGGAGATAGTAATATGTTAAGGAGAAACTGCACATAATTGAGGACTGAATTATTCATTATGACCTGGGGCAGCTTTAAATTACAAACTTTTTCCCATTTGATTTTTATGGCACAAGATATCTGCCTTTTTCTCTCTGTGCAAGTTCCGTCATTTCTTCGTCAACTCAGTTTTTCCCGTTGGTGCCCGGAACATATTCTGTCCTTAGGTGAGCAAAATGGCATTGATTTCAGTCAGTGAGTGACGTATGTGTCCGTTCAAGGACTATGTTTTGTTCTGTATGGAACAAGCACTCTCACTGATTTATGCCCTATATTTTCCAAAGTGCAACAACCTCATTGCATCATTTAAATCAGAAACATGTAAATTATCCAAAAAGCTGAGGTACGCAATCCGTGCAGGAAAGAAGACCACCCCCTTTGTTAGGTCAAGAAAAGGGATTATTTCCATGGCTATCAGCAACTCTTAATTGCCATAATAGGCTCTTATTCGGGGAGAAGTTGTTAGGTTTGCAAAGTACAGTGAATATATGCTTTGTGACAAAACCATTAACTACAGAGGAAAGTTTTCAAAGTAGAAGTGAAACACGGAACAAAATACAGACATCTGCCCAGCATCTCCAAGAACGGTACATACAATGTTCTTAGTCATCCACGTCTTCTGCAGCGAAAGCAACACTAACATCTGGCTAAAATCTATTAATTCCCATAATCATCCTGGTTATCCACTCTACGTAAACAGAATTATTAGACTGCCAATACCCCTTCTCGTGGTTCCTATTGATTTTTAATAGGTTACTATAAAACTTCCAGATTATCAACACAATGTGTCATAAAAACAAGCCACCTTTGCTGGTGAGACTCCCTACTGGTTCCCAATTTGTCACTATGGGAAAGCTATTCCATTGAGAACATGTCAAAACAACGAATGTCTAAAACTGTGACACTGGAAAGAATGATAGTTAAACTTCATAATAAATAATGCAAAACATGAGCTCATTTGGCCAGCCCTAGAGGATGATTAATTTTGAATTTCCCCCACCACCACCCAAGGCTACAAGCGTTCTAACTTCAGGTAACATGCTTTTTTTTTTTTTTTTTTATGTTGTGTAGTATTGAATGTACTTTCAGATATTCAGATTTGTTACCTGAGCAAAGCATTTTGACAGCTGCTTGGTTTTGCTGGTCCCATTCTTGTTGTTGCTTCTAATGAACGAAGCCTGAGATCCCTCCATGGCCAGACCCAAGCAAAGTCCCTGCTGAAAGCTTGGTCAAGTCAGAAAACACCTAACGAATATTGCAATAAAAGCATACACCTTCGGCAACTGTAAATATTGGGAACGTTTGATGAAAGGGCCAGTCACTTATGGTAGCACTTTGTGGTGTGATTTAAACCTGTGCTAGAAAGCCATAGTTTCTCACCACAGGGGCAGCAGCTACCTGAGGAGCAAAGGCTGTAGTGTTCAGCCATGGAAACTTGGAGGAGAAGTTGAGGTGTTTTTTCCTGGCCTGGCTATGTGTGTAGAAACATTCACTGCATCACTGATTTATTTTTATCAAGAAAATAGAGTTTTGAAGACTAAGAAGACATTAAGTTGTACAAGGAATCTTATCATTTGAAGACTGTGTTCCATCATTCTTAAAAAAAATCCATACGTTGATGTGAGATTTTTGAAAAACAGTTATACTTCTAACCCCAGCCCAAGGCTGTCTTGTCTTTTTAGACTGTGAGCTCATCAGAGCATAAAGCATCTACTATTCTGAATTGATGTAGTTCCTGGTATAGCACAGCCCAGTTTTTGATACCCAAGTCTTACCATAATGAAAACAACGAATAACTCTAGCAGCAGTGGGAGTTTTGTCTGTGAGGGTGGAGGTTATGGTGAATGTTTCTGAGCTATTTACTTGTTGGGAAGGTCAACTGTGGGTGACATCAGTGACCAACTCGTACATAACTATAAGCTTACACTTTACAGTTTCTCTACACCAAATTTCACACCACCAAATGGCTTTCAAGACAGGTTAAAAAAAGAGTAATTTTCATCATTGTGGAACAAAAGCACTAGAGCACCTTGTAATTGTAATAGAGAGAAAAGATGCTATTGAGTGATGCATCTGTCTCCCAGGTGGAAAGGAAATACAGTGTGCTTTGACTTACCTAGTGCTCACTTCAGGCATTCAATCTAAACAGTCATTTTAGAGTTCTACAGAAGACAATACAAAATACGGTGCAATCATGGACAACAGCTTTTGATGATAAAGAGCAAATAGACAGGGAGTCCTTTTAGTTTAACAATGTAGTTAAAAGGACATTTTTGTATTTCCAAATGATACTCAAGGCTCAGGTGTTGCAGACAATACAAAAATAATGCAATATTGCTTCTTTCCAAGGCACTTTTACTTCTAGAGTTAGTTCACCTATATTGATTCACTGCTGGTGCTTATTCTCTATCAGATTCACACACCCTTTTTGTATGAGGTCAGTGCACAATATAAAAATAATACTAAACCTAGGAAGAAAAAAAGTAAGGGTATTTATGAGACTAGAGTTGAAATTGCCTCCTTGCTCTGTTTAGTCCTTTAAGAACAAGAAAACTGATTTTTTTCATGCCTTGTTTCCATTTTCTGTGATATTTGATGACTTTTTTCCCAAAGCAAATAAGCAAACACACCTGTTACCTTGAAATTCTAACCAAGTATTCTGCATATTGGCTGGGGAAGAGGAGAAAACGGAGGGAAGGAGAAAAAAAAGCAGAGGTATACCTAGTCCTTCAAGGTAACACGCAACTATTGTTTCCAATGGCTTCAGTGGAAATTCTCTTGAAGCAGAAATTCTGATACCTACGACCAAACATTTATATCAACAAAGGTGGCTCCTCCCGGCAGCACACACTGCCTCATTTTAAGTTGTGCACAATATGAAGGACCCCAGTGCTTGTGAGTTAGAGCTGTTACGAAGCACACTGACATCGATGTGAGATTTTGATCAGCCTTTCGCATGTGAGTGACCTGGGAGACTGCAGACGCAGACTGGTATTCATTATTCAAATGCTATAGGGGATGTAGAACCCATGACAAAAGCTGGCATATTAATTCTGATGCTACGCCAGAATTTGAAGAACACTAGTACATAATCCTAAAAGTAGCTCCCTAGGGAGTTTCCTATCTACCTGCTTACCATATTGCATCCTCCATGAATAAATTATGGGGATCATTCTTTTGAAAATAAATTTTATTTACTTTCTTTATAAAGTCAATTGGAATGGAAAGCATTCAATACCTCTTAAGGTGAACCCCAGAACTAGATGCCCACTTACAACTGGATCAACAGAATGAAATACAGTAGTACCATTTAGTCAATCTGAGAGAGCAGAATAGGGACAGAGATTCCTAAATAAAGGCAAATTGAAAAAAATAACTAAAGGTTTGGTCTATTTTTAGTAGTATATTAATTTTTCAGGTTGTACATTGATAAAGGTCACTGCTGACACTGACTCTTCATTGACTGAACAAAGGCCATTAAAGTCAACAGAAGAAATCTCCAAGGAGCCTCGTTTGATCTCTCTTGCCAGATATATGTCAGCTATTTCATTTTGGAGACTTCTTCAGTGTAAGAAACTGCGTAGACCATGGAGAGTGTGAGTAGCAGCCCACAAGACCCATCGTCATTCCTTCAGCCCAGGCTCTTGGATGTAGGAGAAGACATCTTCCAGGAATGTGAAGCAAGAGAAGAAAAGTATCAGAAGATAGATCAGGTTGGTAGAAAGACTAAGATGCCTTAGGGGCACGTGAGTGGGTAAAGAATGGGAAAAATATGCACTCAAAGTGAAAATAAATACTTCCTTTTTAGATGAAGGGAGGTAAACATGCCACCAGAGCACAAAGGAAATGCAGCCATCTAATTTTACAGTGGTCTTTCGTAGCACCGACACGACCCTCCTGCTCGTACAGAGCATTACACTCCTGCTCCTTTGACCTCCAGTGGAAAACAGCAAAAACAGACCTCAAATTTCCCAAATTTGAGCTGGGCACGATATAACACTGATACTAACTGGGAACTGCAGCCAAATATCTGCATATAAATGACAGGCACAAAGAATTGCAATGTTGTTCCTTCAGCTTTTCCTGTCTTTGGCTCCTCTAAATGCCAACATTTTATAGGTTCTTTTCCCTCTTATATTCTTTACAAAAACACTTTCAGTCCAGCATAATTTTCCAGGCAAATTGCACACTTGTCAGATCACCTGATTAAGGGCCCCGTATTCATTACTATAAAAACCAACATGCTCGCTGAATCATTAAAAAGCAGATTGGTCAGTAATAATAATCAGTTTTCTGCTAATAAATACAGCTCAGCATGCCTAATTCTGTGTCCTACTCAAATACCAATGAGGAAGAATTTAACTTTTAAAAAGTGCATTACTGAATGTAATATTAGTGCATTGGTCTTGGTAAGGAGCATTACTAGTGTCTTTAAAGGGCAGTCAGTTCATGTATTAATTATTTCACTCGAAGAGTGCATTGATTTCTTGAAAATCTCTTCATGCATAAAAGCAATTTGAATATTGTATATGGTTAAACCCTCTCAATCAACTTGCATACAAAGAAAGACCAAAGATGTACTTGAATTCAAGAGCTAGCATCAGAAATGGAGGCACAGTTAAATGAGTTCAGTGCATTATTCATCACCGTATGTCCGTGTGACAAACACCAGTGGGGGGACACAGCAATCCTGACCACCCCTTTGCTGGCCAGGAGGAAAGAGCTACAGCAGAGAAAGTGTGGGCTGGAGAACAAGGCTGCAGAAGCGTATTACATGGCAGCAAGGTTTATTTTGAGAACTTCACAGAGAAAATGGTGGAGAAATATTCATATGGAAAGGGAGGATGGCACCATAGGGTTCATCAGCTACAGTAGCCACATATGGCTGATGGTCTCAGCAGTGCAGGATTGGGCTCTGTAACTTGCTATTCCATTTGCACCAGCAATCCTAAGGAAACTATTTCCTGTTCTCATTTCAGAGACCTGAACACTAAAACGACCGTAGTAGTGAAGTTCAGGACTCTGGGAGTTATACCTGTAGGAGCAATACATGACGAGACCCCGCTCACAGCTGTGAAACTGCCACTGTCACAGACCACCAGGGGTCTGCCCCAGCAGCTCCTTCCACATTGGCAAAGTGTGGTGGTGAGGCCCTCATTCACGTCTATGGTCCAGAAAGCTCCTCACGGGAAGGAAGCACCCAGAGGGGCCTTCAGTTGCTCACTCATCTCCCTTACCAGTGCCTGCTCCTTCCCAAAAGCCACCTTTAGGCTCATCTCCCTGTGCTGGTCTGCCCATCTCTGGTTTCAGTCTGTGGTCTAAAAGTCTTTAGGTGATGTTCAGTCCTTAGAGGTGGATCTCAGAACGCCATGAGAGCTCTTTGCCGGCGCTGTGTGAAAAGCTACCCACAGCATCGCTGCGGAGCCGGAGCCGGGAGCTCAAGGCTGAGCACCATTCTCCACCCTCTGCCTCATCTGTGTTTGCCTCTGAGACACGCGGTTATCCCAGTGCTGCAAGCGGAGCCCAAATGCGCAACAATAAGCAACATGAGCAGCTTATCGCAGGACCGACACTAGGCATTAGTAAGTAGGGGCAAAGACCTGTCAATATGAACCAAGTAAACCAATATTTGTAGCTAGGCTGGGTCTGCTGCTGATTTGCCTTCAATCCTCTTAATTTTACTGCCTGAAAAACATGGGAGTGCTGTGATTTAGAATTTCAACAGTTTATAATGAACCGTTTTGAAAATCTGTATTTTTTTGTAAGTCTTAAAATAGCAAAATCCAAAACACGTACTGAATTCATTAGTTACGGAATTTAATCAGGGAGCAGAAAGATTGACAAAAATTCTCTTGTCATTAACCAACACAGCCCAACTCTTTGTAGTTCTGATGCTGAGTATTTTTAACAGACCTTCATAAACAAGTTATATCAGTGAGTTAATTTCCACTTCTATTAATAATACTGAGTAATGAATATGTTAGAATATTTGCATTGTGCAAACAATAACAAATATATATATATAACAAATAACAAATCTCATGTTAAAACTCCATACGTGTTTAGACTGCTGTCAGCTTTTGGTTGCATCCTAAATAAAATCCAGATCTGATTTTTTGATTGAATCAAAACTATTGGCCATTAATTCTTCTTTCTACTGCTTTCAAACTGTGTGTTTTCTTAAAAGATAGTTTCATCCTCCAGGCACAATCCTCCTGCCTTTCTGCAAGGAAAGCTCCGAATCCCATAAAGATGTCTCCAAGGAAAGAGCTGTATCGTCCTCTCCTACCTTTCTGATAAACTTCTATTTATATGACAATATTTACAAAGAAATCTGTCTATAATAATTTCTGACGGCACTCAACAAAGGTCAAGAGAATTTCACATTCTGGAAATAAAGAACTTCACACTGCTGGAGGTTCAGCTGAAAGTACCTGGAGTTCAGGAGTGCTACCAACAATTATTCTGTAGAACAAGTGTGCTCTGTGAAAATCCTTTGAAGAGGAAAAAGGTCAGGAAATCTGTCATTTTAGAAGGGTGATCTTAGTAGTATATAGAGGAGTTCTCGAAAATATGAACTAATATCTATTGAACACAGCAATAGCAGTACGATTGTTGAAATGCTACCAACTTCTTATAATTGCTCATTATTGCCATGACGCAGATTATTTCTTCAAAAGAAAAGTTCTCGTTTTGATTTGAAATATTTAAAGTGTTTTGCTCTCTCCACACTATCATAAGTCCTTAACTCACAGGCTAAAGAAATTAAAGGGAGAAGGAAGAAACCAGAGTATACGGGCACTTAGGGAAGAGTATACTAAAGCATGGATTCAGTGTGATAGCTCTCAGGGATACAGTTTGAAACAGCAATATGGAATTGCATATGGACATGTAAACTAAGTAAAACCACAGAGAAAAAAGTAATCTCAACCTCTTACTGCTAAAACACATTGTTGAAAGCAAATCCTTTGATGAGAAATTTAACATTTGAAACCGATTTGTTTGTCCCAGCCCAATTCATTAGATCTGAGCAAGCACCAGAGTTCAGAATATAAATTTCAAGAGCATTCTTGGTCGGTGATAGGTGCTGCTTAATGGCAGGAAGTCATTTCCCTGCTCAGAAGCAGCTCCTGGTTTCTGTGTGATTTAAAATGCCACCAGAAATAAAGGAATTATCAAGGCTTGGCCTTGATGTACGAGCCTATTTAAATCCCTGGGGTGAGACACTAAGGACTACTCTTCCAAAACAGCCTGAACGGGATCATTAAGCAGTGCAATAATAGCTTGGAATTGGTTCCTGCAGTATAAGGATGAAGCTGTAGTGGGTGTGCTGGAAAGAGCTGCTCAATTACAGACAGCTGAGTAGAAAGGCTAAATAGGACATGGGATACAGCAAACACTTCATGTGGCTGAAAGGCTGCAGGTGGAACCGCGTATGCACCAAAATCTCCTCCTTACAGATTCAGGTCAGGATGAAAGTCAGGATGCTTGACATGTGTTGAAGGAATTTGGCTTTCCAAAGGCATCCTTTGGGGACAAGTAGTTCCGTGGCTGATAGTCCAAACTCGCACGTCCGAAGCAAAGCTAGGGATCATGGTCCACAGGTGTTCTGTACCTCTGAAAATGAAATCACCTGCCCTTTTGGAAGTTCTGGAAATGTGATGGGGTCTTTTTGTTTGGTCGGGGGTTTGTTTGTTTGTTCTTACCTACATGGAAATATAAAGAAGGAGAGTATGTTCAATGGGGCTGAAGAGATAAACACTCTACCATAAAACTGCTTTATCTCCTGGAAAAGCCGCTGCTTACCAGGTGCTTGTGTGTACAAAAGCTTTGCAGGGAAAGGCAGAGTGGTGATGTTGCTCTTCCAAATACACCAGATACTAGTGTAGACGTACTCCTGAGGACCTGAAGACTGACATAACGTATTTAACCATGGATAAAGGAGAGAAAAAATGTTCCAAGTCTATCTGTCTCTGACAGTCTCTAGCTGTCTCGATGCAACATTTTGCCATTTATTTTGTCCATTTTGTGAGATTTCTGGTAAAATTCCCACCATAAACCATGGTAAACGCAGCTCTGTCCTAAACTATCAGAACTCTGGTGATATTCTTTCAACAGCACCTCCTTGGATTTGGTCATATGAGGCTGACACTAATCGCTTATCTGTTATTAACAAGTTTCACTGTACAAATACTGAAAGGCAGGCCCCCATCTTACAAAGGTACACATGGACTTGTCATTTTATCACGTGCAAAGCCTCACCGAGGTAACAGGACTGACCAAGTAAGAAGAGGTGAGCGCATAGATAAGGTTTTGCAGAGCCTAGGTTTGAATTTTAGCAAGTGTATCTAATATTATGAGAAGAAAGTCCAAAAGAAGGGGTAAGAACCACAACTGGCCACCGGAATGCAATACTACTTAGTCAAAATGCTGCTCTCTCTGTGTCTGGTCTCAGAGGTGTCCTCCAATTCATTCTGCTCTCTCACCAGGTAGCTGAAACCTTTTAATAAAAGCCTTATAAATAACCAATAGTAAATACTGTGCTTCTACTTTGCATTCTTGGCTCATTTGGGCTCCCACCCATAAAGCTCACGGGCAGTTGTCCAAGGCCTTGTGAAAACCTCTCTGCCCAGCCCCGGTAAAGACAGTGGAGAACTCGGGACGGTCCTCAACCATCTCCTCCAGTTTGTCTCCTAATACATGAGACCCACTGAATACTTTTAAGAGATACCTCTTCTGATAGGTTTTTCTCTTCTTGAACAATTACTATGTAATAAACTATTTTATCGGTTTTGCTTACATACAGTATTTCTGAAAACAAAACAATAAATGGCTGTAAAACCAATAAAATGTACTAGGCTGGTGTTTTATTACAAACAAGCCAATACCATACACTGCAGCATATTTTTCAGCTCAATGCACCAGGATTCTTATTGTCCAGGTGAATGTTCCCGGCTGTAAATCGCAGCACTATAGCTCTTTTCCAGCGCACTCTAAAACTTCTTTAGGTTGATGTGCCTTAAAACACTCCTAGTCCTTGGACAAATTTATGGGGAGGATAAAGCTTGGCGGTTTTATGCCGAGGTGTTTTTAACTTTGCTAGCCACCCTGGAAGCACTTTGAGATGCTGCACCAAGAGCGCAGACAGCACAGTTCAGCTGTAAGAAGTCCTTCAGCGCTCCGGGTAGACCTTGCAGACACAGCCCTGGGCTGCCGGCAGTAAGCTGGAGTGGTCAGCAATCGATCCACCCGACGGATTATTTACTAACTTTAAGTAATGGTTCCCAAGCAGGAACTCTGCATATCTTTTTGGTAATTATCATGCTTAGAGCAGCTACGGATGAGACTAATATTGAATAAAAAAGCCTTCAGTAAGACTCGTCAATACGGTTCCTCTGACTTTCCTATTCATTTTCTTCAGCCATTACTCCCTGTCCTCAAACCAGGACACTCCCTTTCCCAGAAACCAACCGCTTTGGCAAGGACCTCTCGGAGTAGCTATCCTGCGTATCTAGATGGAGCGCTTCTAATGTGGAGCTGTATCATAGTGCAGGGCCACAGTCCTCTGCACTAGCCAATTTGTCAAAACCAACTACTTCACAAGGAGGAAGGGTCACCTAAGGCTGATGGGCAAGGGCCTGAGACTCATCTGTGTTCGATTCTGCCGGTGTGAGAGCCCACAGTGCGGGCCAAAGTGTGAACATACAACCAAAATCAAGATTTCTTAAGATGCCTTTTTTTGTGAACTCAATGTCTGCATCTGTGAAATGGGTAGAATAACAATATGCACACATACAAAAAAAACCCAGTACATCCATTAATTACAGCAATTTGCTTTTCTGACTGCTGAATAAAGCAAGTGGCTGATTTTTGATGATTTTACACAGTATTAATGCAGATGTTATTTTTTGCTGAAGCCATCTCCAGTTCTCTGCAGTACACATGAAGTGGCAGTAGATTACTGGAATACATTTCCTTAGCAACTGTCGGAATAATTTCATGCCCAGGAGAAAGCAGTTTTCCTAATACACCTTCAATCTTGTCAGCAGCACTTTGAGCCAGCAAGACTTGCCCGTCAGCCTCTGACAAGCGCAGTAGGGCAAGAAGAAGTTTAAAACAATCCTTTCCAGAACTCTGTGTCACACTTTATCATGTTATGATAAAGACCAGCTCCTTTTCCTTGGCTGTTTGCTACAACAGCTGATCATCCCCAAATAAAGAACTCTACATATTTTTTTCTGACAAATGTCACTCAAAATAACCAGTGACTAAAACCACTGTTGAGCACAGAAGCCAAAAGTACTTCAAGGCTGGAGATGACCTTTAAGGCCAGGTAGTACCATGATTTAAGTCAATATTATAAACTATGGAGGAGGCATGTTTCTTCCTCTTGCACCCTGCCACAAGTCGCTTCCCTGGGTATAACTGCTGCTGTGCGTAGCACGTGGCCAGCCCAACCTGTGAAGTCCTTGCTGTTCGGTTCCTGCTCCCACAACGTGTTATAAATACACGGATGGACTCTAGAAAATGGGTCGCACGTTTACAGGAAGAAAGTTCCGTTAAGGGAAAATACTTCTGGTATTAAATTTAGACAACATTTTTCATCATCTTTTCTGAATCTCACCTTTCATTTCAGCTTCCCATTGAAAAAGGCTTAAGATCAAATACAACTTGATCCTATTATACGGAAATCCATCATAGGCTTGAAAGTGATCTCAGTGGAGTGCAATTAGGAAGACATAAATATGATAATGAAGCTGTTACATCACACCTTTCTAGTTTGAAACTGTATGAACTTACTTTACTCATCTATTTATACACTTTGATGCATATGTTGACGTAGGAAGATGCATTTATTCCTTGCCTTGGCCGATATAGCAGGAATAGCTCCCCTGCCTTTTCTGTGTGTTCCCATCAGCCACACTATAGGAAACCTGGGCAAATGCCACTCTGGCCAGCGTGTCCTGAAAGCCAGCAAAGTTTTTGAGGGAAACCCATTTCAGAGCTAAAGATCCTCCCCAATCTCTACCATTGCCGTAATCTGGGAAATCAGGCTGACTGCCCTTTGTCAAAAACTGCTGTTCCAGTGTGAGACGATGCCATGGACTCGCAGATAGGGCAGCCCCAGGCCAGCAGAGGACTCTGAGGTTTGACATCAGGATCTTAGCTTTGATCAAGTGGCCAGCAGAGAACTAGCTCAGGTCTTGGGGCACTCTTGACATTTGCTGTCACTGGAAAAGCCCTGCTTGACTGACGCCTGTGACACTGATGGAAACGCAGCCCTGCAGCAGGAAGATCCTCCCTGCACGGCTCTTTACAAAACTTCAGGTAAAGTGCACACAGGTCTGCAAAGGAGGAGAGAAATCCTCAAGGGCAAAAATGTCGCTGAAGTCAACTGAAACCACATGAGTGATAACTCCACTGGGAGAACAGCGGACATCAGTCATCAGTGTGCTTGCTTAATATCCCCTGTTTTGGAATATTTCTGCTGTCAGTCATTTCGCTCATCCGCTGGGCAGCCAGGAGGATGAACAGAATTACTCTTTGCAGACTAAAGCTACGGACCATTGGAAACAGTCTCCAACAAGAACACTTAACAAGCACCAGAGACTGATGAGTCAGCGTTTTCCCCACTTTTTATAGATAACTGGTTAAAGGTGCCAGATTAACAGCCCTGGAAACTAAATTCCTCCACAGCGTGCAGAAGGCAGATCTGCACAGCAACCTTGCAGCTTGCCACTCTCCTGGCAGTGATGGGAGAGGTGCTTGGTGGGCAGCCTCCTTGGATGATGGACTTTTCTTTCCCCATTGATTGTAGCTACTTAAAAAGCTTTTTTCTGGTTGCAACAAACAGTGCTAAACTTTTATTACAAACTTGTGAAATAGGTAGCCAAGTACGCTACAAATGGAGGTAGTGTCATGAATGCCTCTTTCAAGCAAAGGAAACTGAGGCTGACAGCGATGAAATGACTTGCTCAAGGTTAAAACAAAGTTGCAAAGCCAGAAGTAAGCCCCAAATCTCCTCAGCTCGAGACTCTGTTGACAAGGCTGACTGTTTAGATTAGCGTTTGGTAAAAGACTGGAAGGTTTTCCCCTGTCATCTGCACTGCGGCCTTTTTTCCCTTCAGTCTCCTGAGATGTTGCCCCTAAAATCACCTTGGCTCATTGCTCTTTGTTCGTCTTGGAGTCCTTCCAGCGTTGCCTGCTTCAAGTCTACATTAAATACCATACTCTTGTCTTTATATAGGAAACTGTTCATAACTTACACGTCAGCATAGCCAACACATACAGCATCCTGAAGTGACTGCTATGCCAAACTGATCCACAGGCATCATCTTTTCTCTTCCACATCCCTGGGATTCCTTCCACTTAGCCTCTTACACATTGGGAGCAACCTCGATAAAATCCCAGCAACATCTGCCTGAGTTTCTTTTAAAATTTTCTCTAATATCTCTGCTATGATGGTTGGAAAGTCTAGTCCTGATCCTAGGTTCACAAGTGACAAACTCTGTTTTAAACCTATTTAAAAAACACCAACAAAAAACCCACTACCTATATTTTTCTCTACCTTCACTTCCACCTAAAATGAACCAAATTAAAACCAGACCAGACCCAACCCATCTATTCAAACACTGACCAAACCAAGCAGTTTGCTTAAAAATCAAGATATTTTTAAGTGAAACAGCTGTGAAGTTCAGACCAGTTTCTCTAAGTCTTGGAAATAACTGCAGTGACTGCTCTTGATAAAAAGCAAGAACACAAACCTGACATTTAATCTCGGTATGGAGTTGAGCACACAACACAACCGTGGCCCAAAGGACACTGCCGGTGCTCATTCAGGAGCATCCCGCTGAGAGCCTCAGAGTCTTGCATTTGGAAGCTCAGTGGCTTCAGACTGCCAGGTCGTAACAGCCTGATAAGTATCTGTTACAAAAGGAGGAAAAAACCCGACACACTCCTGAATTAATATTGATTTCATGTCAATTGCTTTATATTCCCACTTGCACAGACCGCAGGTCATTGATGGAGAGGATCCTCAGGAAACAAAATTAAAACAAACTGTCATCCAGCAGCAGTGAAAACAAAAGTTTTCCTAATAAGCAATAATGATTTAGAAGACTGCAGCATCTCTAGTTACTCTGTAGTGTGGTAGAAATATAACTCTGCTTCTTTTTCTTTCAGCAGCTCATAAATCTAGCAGGGGCTACACTTAACTTGAAGATCAAACAATCAGCAGATACTGGTAAACACTGAAGCATCTTCAAAGTTCATGATAAAAACCCAACTTGGGCTGAGAGTGGTTTTTTTTCCTAGCGAGATCTGATGTTTGAAGTACAATGATAGATCTCCAGATTAGGCGGCTCTCATAATCTTTTTAGCCCTATTTTGCTTATTTTCTTATATCCTGTTATTAGTTGACAATTGCTCTCAGAGTACAGCTTCTTCCCTCACACACACCTGCACAAACCACATCAAAGTCATATGTAACCCAGGAGAGCATCAAACCCAACACACCAAAACCGCATTCAGCAATGCCTTTGTATATCCAGAGTATCTGGATCCATCCGGTGGAGCTGCTCCGCAATCTACACTGAACAAACTAATTTCACAACAGACATAGTACTCTGAGGTCTTTTTCTTTTATAGATGCAATTTTCGTTATGTTTGTGTTTTCCATCCTCTCTTTGGGTCCTCTGTTCTTCTCATCCTATTTCCCTCTTCTAATTTTTGTTTTTTCCTAACCTTCTGTTTTCTCGGAGCTGTGTCCCTGTTTACCTTCACACAGCGGAGAGAGACTGCCCGTCTTGCTGCAGCTCAGATGTGATCTCACTGATAAATCAAATCAAAGTATAGTTTTACAGATCACTTTGGCTTCCTTATTTACAAATTCTCCAAGCGGATCTAACTGTATTTAACTTTCTGGTTCTTTTCTTTACACCTGAATTCCTTATTTTCTCCCTCACCACAGTCTCGAGCTAATGGGCGAATAACAAGAAGGCACTTGCAGCATCCGTGTTATGCCTCAGAGTTTCCTGATGAGCAACCTAAAGCAAGCACACACTTCCCCGAAATCAAAATAGGGACCCACCTGTCAACGTACCTTTAACGAGCTGAGCTCAGTTGCTGCTTTCTGTGCACCAGTGTACACCGTTAGAAACATAAGTGTACTCTATTGGGAACACATAGCGGAACACGAGTAAATGTCCAGCTAAATGAGGCACGGCATTTGAAAGTGATTAACGTGTCCAACTTTGATAAAATGATTGGTGTTTAAATTCAAAGCACTAGTATTTGAGGAACCATCCTGTGTACACTGAGGATAAAGTCGCCTAAGGTCTCCCAGTCAATCCTTTTGATGGGTAAGTCCCTCGACTTTTCCAAATCTGGACTTAGAAATCAAATCCAAATTTCAATGCAGCTGAAAGCCCAGACCACTGCGTAACGCAGGTACGTCTTTGTACCGTATTAGAGCAGGAGGAAAGAGATGAGCTGGCCATCATGTTCGCAGCCTTCTCCTTTGCCCTCATTAGTGTTTTATTAATATTTCATATTACATGAAAGTAGATTTTCTTTTGTGTCTGGCATTAAATGCTGATCAATATTAATGTTTGATTCATATCTCTGAGAAAGGGACAGCAAGAGAGAATGGGAGTGAGATTGGAGATATGATTTACATGAACTTCAATAAGGCTGTTTGAACAGCAAGGCTAGTGAAATAATCAATTGGACAAGGAATTGGCTAACAAATGAGTCCTGGCCTGCAACAGCAGCTTGTTAAAGTTCAATTAGGGCTGTGGAAGGAGGAACTGTGAGCTTGTGTGGATTTTTTCATGATCTGAAAATGGTGAGGCAGGAAAATGCACAGCTGACAAACAGGGTGCTCCTGCAGGAGCAGAGCAGCAGCCAGCGGAGGAGGGATGAAGAGGCCTTGAAAGGCAAGGAACAGCTGGACTGAATGTGGTCTGGAGAAGTGCAGGTTGTGACCAGAGATCTAGAAAGAGACTTGCGCGTTATGGGGCCGGAGAGGGCTTGGGCAGAAAGAGAAGCCACGGTTAGAGTGAATGAGCTTTCAAAGGAAGCAACAGCAGAGAGCTGGAGGAGGTAAAAGAGAGGCTGCTGGGCAGGGGGGCACACACAAGGCATGCCTTGAGCCACTGGCACGTCTTGTGTTGTGCCGGTGGCATAGCTGCTGTAAAGCAGCGGTGGTGTCAAAAGAACAACATTTAAAGTTTATCAAGAAGTTTCGGTTGGGACATGGCTGAGGCATCAAGGAACGTACCTGGCCTCGAATAGGATGTGAAATGAAACATCTTATGTGTTCTTTTGCAGTTGCTGACTTAGACATAAGACAGCAAAAAATATAACTTCTGGACCAAAGTCGTGCCAAGAGTGTATCCCAAACTAACCTTAGGTAATGATAATGCTAAAATACACACCCCTTTGTGAATAATGAGCATGCTAATCAGGTAACCTCCCTAAATGTTTGAAACATGAGCTTAGCTGCATATGTATAGTTAGGAGTGGTGAATGAATCATTATTAACCAACCAGCTGTATATTATTGTTATAAATATTGGGTGGTTTGAAACGTGTGGTGTGCTGGCTGTTGTTAAGTGCCTGGCACCCAATTCTGCAGAATTGAAATATAAAAAAATAATTTGACTCGGTGTGTTGATTGGCCCTCGCACACCAGGTGAAGAACCCTTGTTTAGGGACAATAGAGGAGCACTGGGGTCACAGGCTGCTACTGCCTTGTGAAAGGGAACATCCAGCGGGGCTGGCTGGGTGAGGATGCGCGAGCAGACCAAGAGGTGGGCCTGAGTCAACAGGGATAGTTTGGAAAAGCAAGGGAAGTTTGTGACATGGTGATAAGGGGGTGATAGCTCAGGGAGGGACACTGCGCAGCACCAAAAACGCCCATCTGGCAAATAAATAAAAGACAGGGCACAGAGGTGCTATATTTTCGATTGCTTGATAGTAGAACCTGCATCTCAACACTGCAGAAGAACCAAGGAGCACGGACCTTCTGCCAGCCTCCGTGATGAAAGCAGGACCTGGCTGAGGGGAGGATTTATGCTCTGAAGTTATTCTCAGTTTGCTCCTTCGTTTTCCAATAGTAGTAACAAAAGGAAGAGCTGTTCATACAATCTATGTTTCTGGTAAGTACCTGTAGATGTCTCTAACTTGCCAAAACCAAGGGTTACACAATCCTTCATGCTTGAACAGATCAGCATATTCTTTGCAGCAAAGGGAAATGGAAAAACAAGAGCAGGAGGTAAGAAATGCTCTGCAATGCGTTATTGGTCAGATGTTATATGCCTGCTTGGTTGCCTACAGCATTTTGCAGACTTGGTCTGGGCAATTCACTGGGTCAGACTGATGCCTTAATGCCTTTCTGCTCTGGAATATCCATGTTCAGTCCCCAGGTGCCCATTAAAGACATCAGGCACAGAAATATTAAAAGCTCTCTAAGCTGGTGGCTCTACCCTACTGACAACAGATTGGCAATATCTGACAAATGATTAGAGCTAAACTGTCATGCAAAATGCAAATATGCCTGTGCAGAAATGGAAAATTACCATAAAATCTTTAGGACTGCAGGAAACTTCAAAGCTAATTTGTGCATTCAACTAAAACTTCAGTCTCCCTGTTAGCGGTGTCACACCGCTCCGTTAGTTATCCTTCTAATTAGAACAGCATGGACGGGGGCACACCACAGATAATAGCTCAGATAACAAAATTATACAGGCTAGAGAGCTGGTGTCTAGTCGATCTAGGACAACTTTGATTTAGATTCTTCCTTTACTAGGCAAATCTTTCCTGTACCAGGAGAAGGCTTTTCTACTGTAGGTGCAGTTATTTTTCAGGTACTTAACGGTTAGAGCCAGGGTGGGTATGATCATTTCTGCTGTATGACTACAACTGCAGCTGCTCCGGTCTCGCTTTCAGGTACTAAAGTTCAAGTGTAAAACATTCTATTCTCCACGTAGACATTAACAAAGGGTACACATGCATTAGCAGAACTTAAATCCTAAAATTGTTATAGTATTTTAGCTGCTTTCTTCACAAGACTCTCTAATGTAGCGAACCACTTCGCTTTTAAGGAAAAATTTATGAGTCATTTCTGAGTAATTTAAAGCCAGGGCAAACACAACCTTTCCTTTGCTGATGAAGAAAACTCTTTTGTCACAGAAAAGCATGCTTTTCTTTTTCAGGAAAGGTTTGAAGAAAATATGTGGAGAAAGAGACTCTTAGGAGAGAAATTCAGGCATAGTTCTTTGTGTGCCGCCTTTCAGCAATTACACAAAAGTGTGACTGTAACATCTAGTAACTGTTAGTAAAAGCTTTCCCCCACACCACGTACTTCAGTGCACTACTCAGTCCTTAGTACTTCAGTTAATGCTGGTTTATCCAAAAAATGCATTTTCTTGAGTAAATGCCTCAGCAAATTTGCTCTTCAAGAACATGGATATTCAGGATTACTTCCTAAGGTTATGGAAATTACTGCTCAGTTGACTGGAACTACTCTAGTTCATACAAGCTGAGATCAAACCCCAAATCTCCAGACTAGTAAAATGTAGTCCCTCATGCTCATCATATTGGATCTTCCCTGACAAAGCATGGCTTTATTAATGACCGCGGAGGAATGCCATTTAAGTAAGATCCTCGCTGTTCTTTAAAACCCAGAGTCTCTTAAGATGAAGCTGTTGGAACAATTTTCTGAATCATTAGTTTAGGCAACTATCAATTGCCAGCGATACTCTTCCCGTTCCCCTCCACGAAGAGCGTTGGCCACCAAAACACTGAGCAATCCCAGTCGCTTCCTTGCCAGGGGGAGTACCACCCCCGGGGCAATCCCAGCCCCAGGGCAATCCCAGCTGCTGGAACAAGTAAGGCCAATTTTGGTAGGATGATTTTCAATATCTAGACCAGTGATTTTATATCCTTCTGTGTCCTTTTTGTGCTGCCCCGGAGTGTGGGAGCTCTGAGCACCTCTGAAGAGAAACAGGGACACCCCCTCCCAAAAGTCAGCCCTCCGCTAGCGGGCTCAGAGCTGACCGCTAATAGTTGCAAAGGCTCCAAATTTGCATTTGCAGTTCTTCATTTAGCTCAATAATTTCAGCTCATCACATAATCCCTTCTGCTCATTATGTCTGCTGTGTGCAAGGAAAAAAAAATTGCACAAAATTGCTGCCTTATAATCATCTGAGAGAGCTGCTAACCTGACAAGCTGCAGTTGCAGAGAGCACTGTCGGAGCTTTATATTCAAACTAGGAAGTAGTAAAATATTATACAAGTTGTTTGCTTGCAGTTCGTGTCAAAGCAAAAGGGCCTGGGCTAACCCTCGGAGAGAAGAAAAGGGAGAATAAATAGATTATCAGCCCCTGCAGAAAATGTCCTGCCAGGGATCATGGATTTATGAATTCGTACGGAGGCACATCTCCACACAGTGCTGAATTGTCTAGTAATTTTAAAGATAAATATTGCAGATGTGTGAATAATTCACTCGTACAAATGTTCACTGAAAACAAATTAACTGGCTTGTACGTACAGGTGATGGGAAATCGTAATAGTTATTTCACAGAATGTTTGAGAAGGCAGTTTCTAAAATTCATCCAGCCTACCTCAATAAGTACCTAAGCTGCCAAAATTTCCAAAAAACAGCTTTGGAGACTTGTCCAATGTTAACTTCCAGGTACCAAAGGGGATGTTAATTAGATCATCGCTGTGCACATACAGAAGACTGCAGCTATGACAGCTGGTGGTGATCTTTCCACAACTAAACACACAGCTGTATTTCACACAGAAATGTCAACACCAACACCTCTTTAAAGTCAGATTGGAATAGAAGGGATTTTAAAATACAGGCAGGAGGGGCGTTTTTAGCTTGCCCAGGGATGGCTCACGCTGTGCCCCCATCACCCAGAGGAAGATGCTGTGCTGCCTCCGTAGGCGTTTATCACCAGCCAGATTAAGTCTATAAAAAGGGGATTATGGGCAGTCCATTTGCAGCACAACACAGACATAAAACTATAATAAGTTACTGAGATAATGAGGCAGCAGGACATAAAAACTCCTGCAGACAAAGGGAGCCCGTGTTTTCAGAACCAACAACTCACTTCAAAGCACACCTTCCCCTGCGAGTGCTGGGCAGCAGCTCTTCATAACCACTCGTGCTGTTCCCTCCATCCCATTTAGGAGTATTCCCAGAGGTTGGAAGTGAAAAATATGATTATCCTCTAAGCTGTATGGGCGTCTTTCCTCTAAAATCCTATTGCCTTCCCCATGGCAGTCCCAACTCCTGTTCAGGATGGGGGGACCAAACACAGATCCCCAACTCAACCTCAGCATAGGTTCGAGCCTGTTGATTTTGCTAATGTCCTAAGGGGACACAGACCTCCATAAATCTACAAATAATAATTTGTTCCTCTTAACTCTGCTTGGAAAAGCAGCAAAACACGTCAAGGAAGGAGAGCCTTGCCCAATGAACGCTTGTTCCTAAAGCTTGATCCTACTAAAAATAACCCTTCAGGAAAACGTTGTTTAAAATATTCTGCATAACGCAGCACAAATTTGATCAAAAGAAAATGGGTCGTGATAAACTCACATAAGGTGTCACTAAAAAGTCCTGCCTCCACAACGGAGTCTCATCCATCTGCTCCTGACCAATATCCACAGCTCTCCCTTAGCCCGGCTATACTGGAAATACCCCATTTCATTTTTGCAGCCTCCCTTTCTTTTTCTTTCCTCTCGCTCTTTGAATTTGTATTTGCCCTGACCCAAGGAGCAAAGCCCTTAATCAAACTTAGCCTTTGCTAAAGGAATATTTCCGAGACGGACCTGTGTAAATATACAGTATCTCAATTACCCTCCGATAGCTGTAACGTTTTTCGGTTTGAAATGTTGCCCTCCAATGGCCTTCACCGTCCTATTCATCACAGTGACCCTTCAAAGGCCCACAACACGGTAATAACAGGAAAGGCATTTCGGGAGCACAGTGGAGCTGCCTGTGATATGCGCCAAACACCGAACGGAAATATTTTATTTTCACACCAGCCAATATATGAGATGCAGCTACAGGGATTTAAATATGATACTCAGGCTCATTAGTAAAGCAAGCATAGATAACAAGGATTTACTGAACATTACCGTCTGACTTGGCCAGCTTTCCCAAAGGGGCCATTAAGATGCTAAGGAAGTTTTTTGTCTGTATTTTTGGGGGAATTAAGTCTGCATTGAGGAGTTCCTGCAAGTTCAGCAAAAAAACCTCAGATATTTAAGTTCCGCTTGTCCAAAACTCAGACAAGTAAAACTGCAGCAATTGTGTGTGAAAGACTCTTTAAACAATCATCCTGTTTAGTACTTTCCCCCTGGTGCTAAAGCGGTGGCCGGGAGCGACCCACGGAGCCGCCCACGGCACAGACCCGGGACCGCCGGCTGCCAGCAAAGGGCGCGTCGCTCCCAATAAATGCAGGGTAACAGCACGGCTCGCTCTGAAAACCGGCTGCTGCCAAATACCACGCGGCCAGCGAGTGGTTCTGCACATTTTCCTTACAGACATAACCCCTCTGTGTTTCAGCACTCACCGTCTTTACTGTCCCCCACCACATGACTTTGCTGCTGTTGCATATTGGTTCACAGCTTGGGCTATTTTTACACAAATATAATCCCTGAAGGTGGCATCACCTGAATTTTGACAACTGACCGGCGCGGTACGATATTAGCTTGATGTACCATTTTCTTTATTCTCAGCACAGAAGCACAGATCTTCTCAATCACTCTAAGTCCAAATTCATTGAGCTTTGCAAAGTCCTTTTGAACTGTATTTTTATCCTGACCTTTTCTCTTCCCCCATATTAGTATAATGTCCAAATGACAGGGCACATAAAAGCTGCTTGTGATACTTTGCTAATGGGTCTGCAGCAGATGGAAGGTCCAATATTTATTTTTTTTTCCTCAAGCCCTGGACAGGCAATGAGGGGTTTTTATACGCTTGAACTGCAATGTGCTCCTCATTGCCTTTAATCTGCCTTTGCAGATCAGTTCAGGAAAGGTTGATATTGGAAAAGTGTTTACTTCAGCTTAATTCATTAATGTTTATGAACTGCTGTCAAAGTACAAACTGTTGTATGTTTAGTGAGGGTGACTTTAATATTATTGTGGCTTCAACTAATACATAAATAATAATGGGACAAAGTGCTGTCCAATAACTGTCATTGTGTCTCTACCGCATCTACTTAGAGCCAATTTTTGGCCCTTGATTATATTACAAAACTTTGGTTGTCTGTGTGCAAGTAAACTGTGATCCATCCTGGTTTTATATATATCTTCTTCAGTCGGCCTAATATTAACAGGTTTTCAAGGTTTTTAAGGTCAACATCAAGTCCTTTTGGACACAGGAGTCTAATTCATGGTATAGACAGCAAGGTTTGCATGGAAGGCTTTTTTTTATTAAGCCAGTGAATGTAGTGGGAGAACAAAAAAAAGCTTTTGGGCATGCGAGCTCTTCTTTAGGTCAGAAACTTTGCATTGTGCAGAGCTGCACAGCACAGCTACAGCCGCATCACTCCTGCATTTGTACTGTGGTAAACCTTTAGTAGAAACCATTTTATTTCTGAAAAGTGGCCATTTTCTCCCAGAATTGCATTAAAAGGAGAGCAGATATCTTTATCGCCCTGTTAGGTCAGCGAGGGCACATCTTCATGGTACCACGGAAGACAGTACAGAGACGTCAGAAATAGCATTGACCCAAGGTGGCAAGGACAGCTCGACGCTGAGCAAATATCAGCGTGGGTCCCGAATTACATGTCCGTATTAGTGCCTGGTATAATCACCCTAGCTTTTTATGTGGTTCTTCTGCTCCCAGTTTTAAAATGGCCTTGTCCTTTTGGAAGGACAGACATGTCCTAAATTTGATAGCCGGTGAGGATGGTGCAATGTCAGCAAAGCTTTGCTTTGGGTCAGTGACACAGCCCGGAGCTGGGACAGAGCGCAGCGGTGGCATAGGTGCTGTCCATCCAGACTCTGTGCCATGGGCCTGTCTATAGGACAAAAAAATTAAAAAAAGAAATTGCCTTCCTATAACACACATCCTCATTTGGGGGTTTCTTCTGTCACTATAAACCTTTGAAGGGGCACCTAACCATTTGTTCATTGGTTAAAGGGATCATTGGGAATTTGCACTCCTTATAACTCCCATTTCGAACTAAATGGATCTTCTGTTGCAGTCACTTGGGGGAAAAAATCAGTTTTCTGCCTAACCAAGGCTTCACATCAATCAGGTTAATAGGAGTGACAGCACATTTCCTAATTACAACTACAAACATTTGTAGGCTTCCTGTTGATGAAAGCTCATCCCACCCCATCACGTTCAATCACCTCGGAGCTGTCTGACGAGAGAAGCCCAAACCCAACGGGACGGCAGCGGCACTTCAGCCTGCCCTACACAAGGTGCGATGTTCGCAGCATCTAACACCGGGCTCCCGGTCCTCAGGCTGGTAACGTATAGCAGTAACATGCACAGGCAGAGAGGTGGTGTCCCCGGGCAGATTCGCGGGGGTGTCACTCCCATATAAAGCTCTTTCCTTGTTCCATTTAATAACCTGACACCAGTTCTAGGGCAGCCCCTTGTCAGGCTTTTCCAGCCTCGGGCTACGGCGATGAGCTTACAGCGAGAGCAGGGGAGAGAGGTCAGGCTAGAAAAGAAGAGCGCTCGCTAGCTTCGAGGCCAAAAAGGAAATGCTGTAGAGCCCTAAGTCTCTAGTCTATAAATAAACTGGTACCAAAGGCACTTGGAAAGTGATATGAATAATTTGAGTCATTCAGCTCGAACCAAACACTCAATTGTATAAAAAACATAACATGGTCATAAGCCCACGTTCACTGTACAAGCACAGGCAAATGCACCCCACCACACTCTCAATACGCACATATGAAGGTCTTCAGTGGAAGAAATGCAATTATTTCACTCCCTAGATTTATTTCAGAATTTGCTTAACCTAATAGAAAAGTGGCATTGCCACTGTTATATATATTGCCGCACTGCCCTATGTGTTGGATGTGTCCGTCTGATAAATTCAGCTGTCAGTTATTTTCAGTGCTTAGCTATAATTTTCTAACACAAAATGCATAATCACCACGTATGCCTTTAAGGTATGTATTCTCATGCCTTTCTATAGGATTCACCCACTTCTCTCTCATTAATACAAACTGAGCTAAGTGATTAAAATTAATGCGTCAGTTCCAAACTGCCCCACATCCATTAATCTCGTAACAGTCAAAAGTATCTTGAAGAATACCTATATTGCAGATCTTGAGTTGGATTTCTTAAAGTGCTATTAATAGTATATACTTATCAAAAAGTAACCAGCTGGCACATACACTCGCACCTTCTTAAAGTTTAATAACTTCAATAACTCCATTTCAATTTAGCTTTCAAAGCGTTGGAGGAACCTCTCTGGTTTGAGCCCTTGCCTGAGGCATTGCACTGGGGAGGAGTTGCCCGAGCAGGAAAACACCATCAACAACATCAAAGACGTGCAAACAGCTTAACAGGGCGCACTCTGTTTCAATAAAATCCCCAAACAAGCTCACTTGGACTTTTTTTTTTTTTTCTCAAAGCTGGTGCAATTTCTCCGCAAAGAGCATTCCATGCTGTAGCGACTGGCTCACACCGGACTGGCCCGATTCTAATCATGATGCTCGTGGTGCTGCAGGACCCTGGATCCGGCAGCCACAGCCTCTGGATGAAACGGACCACTTGCCCACGCTGGCCACATGCCGAGTCAGCTGGACAAGCAAGCTGCTCTGCTGGCTACCGAAAGCCAGCGGGCAGGGTCAGTTATTTGGGCACAGGGGCTGCTCAGGTTCTGGTGCCAGAGGTCCGGGTGATGCTTTCGCTGGCACTGAGAGGCGACTGGGTAAATGAGACACGGTGATGGCACTACACGCGCTTTTGTGCTCTAAACATAGCTTGCGGGAAGGTGGAATTAAAGTAACCACTTAGCATTGACCTAACTGTGCTCCCACAGGAGTCAATTCATTTTCCTTCCCGAGACCAGTGACACCAACGCTGAGTCCTTTGAAACAACCCACTCCAGGTGTTTAGGGAAGCAGCAGGCGTTAGCTCGAGTATTTATCACAGAATCACAGAATGGTCAGGGTTGGAGGGGACCTCCAGAGATCATCTAGTCCAACCCCCCGCTGCCAGAGCAGGGTCACCTACAGAGGTAATGGAAAAATTTATTTATACAGGTAACGGAAAAATTTCTGCCAAATCTGACTCCTGAATATCTAATAAATATTGTGGTTGGGGTCTAACCGCTTGCAACCTGCCACTGTCCTCCTGCAGGCAACGGGAGGCTCAACCAAGGCAGAGTTTCTAAAATTTGTAAAGGTTTGCAGAGAGTTGAGGGAAGGATGGATGGATGGATTCTCTCTCGCTTTTTTTTTTTTTCTGTACTGAGATGTAATTACCCAAGACAATATTGGCAAAATTTGTTCACAGAATCTGTAGATGGATTCTTGAAAAAAATAATAGAACGGGAAACATGGGACAGGTTCTTGAGCTACTTCCAAATAGGAGGGAAAAAAGCCAGTACCCAAACCAAACCGTCTGAAAGGCTCCATCCCGCCAGGTTGTGTTCTTCAGCTTCTCCCCAAATCAAAAGCATTTCTGTTTCCTACATTTACTCACTGGAGATACTTGCGTTGAAAGTAGGATCTTTAATTCCCAAGATTCCCTTTATTCCTTACTCCTCAATTAAAATCAGTCCAACCTGCCTCAGAAATTGTTCGGTTATATCACGGGGAATGAGGACTGCAGGAGCAGATGGAGCAGGGAGCAGGAAATAAACAGGAAGATCAGATAAACTCTTAAGAAACAAGGATTGTTTTCATGCAAATTCCCTTTAATAAGAAAGGTTGAGAAGAGATCTGAACAGAAAACACTGTATGTGAAGAGCTCCTCAAAACATAATTGCTTCTAAATATAATACTTCTGAATCTTTTCCAGCAACTATAAACATTTCCTTAAATATTCTTTTCCCCCCTCTCTCTTGCAGTATTTCCCGCTGACTTTAATGAAGTACTGCATCACCATCTGAGTTTGGGAAGCGTTTGAACAACAAACAGAAGTTCCTGGGAGAGAACAAAAAAGGTTTTCATTGCTGGCAGGTGTTTCTAAGAGCTTTTACAAAGTTTAATTTGGTATTTTTTTCAAGCTGACTCATATTTGTGTGTAGTATAGATAATTCCGATGGTGTTCTTAGTGTTCTACACGTAGGAATGTGCGTGTGCAAGGGGGAGTGCATACCCACAAAATTGTGTTTTGCTTCTCAGATGAGAAAAGCTTCCGAGTTTGTGAAGGGAAAATGCATTACTATTATCTTTAAAAAACTGAGTCCTTCTCATTTTTCTGTTTTCTCAGACATGCCCAAATAATAAACTGAGACATTAATTGGGAGGGCGCTGGAAATCATCATATACCTTTTGGTCTTTGGAAGCTAAGAACTAAATTACTGTAATTGGCAGTTTATTAACAGGAAAATTATGCTAAACAGCTTCATGTTGCTGTCAGGAATTATATTCGGTAAGCTATGAAGATGGGGCCCTTGGTGTAACATTTGCATTTTCTCATTTAGAAAGAACAATGATAATAGATGAGTGAAGCATGTACAAATTATATACCAAAGAACATTTGCATGGCTGTAAAAAGGCTATCTTGATACCAGAGTGATTAAGCCTGTTATTCATTAAGATACAGTATAGACTAAGGGGGAAGGGGAAGTAGGGAACACATTAACTTTCTTTAGAGGCACATATAAAACGAACTCCAGTCCAAACCACTTGAATTTCAAGCAGAACTAGATTATAATAGGTTCTGATTATATTGCATTTATTATGCAGTGCTAGTATCAGGGTGGGTTTTTTTCCCTGTCTTGGATGATGTCCAAAGATGTGATGATGACAACCTGTGTCGTTATCCACATCTTTATTTAAGCTTCCACCTCCCCAAACTATTTGCCTGTCCGTGCACGGCTTCTGCCTGGAAAGCAGTGAGCCCAGTGCATCACGGCACGGACGTGAGCAAAGCAGGCTACCTACAGAAATCTGCATCGCTTAGTCCAGAGACCATGGTTTTGGGGATGCTTTTCTCTATTAGCAATTTCCACTACCTGTCCTGATGTCTCAGCAGTTGACATTCTGCAAAGAAGGATGCCTTATATATCACCGATGCCTATAAGCGAGGGAGGATAATAGCAAAGCAGGAGAAAATTGGGTCATTTTAATGCCCCGATGAAAACCAACAGGGACAGCGCGCTAAGTGACACGGGCTGCCTCTATAAACCAGGACACAGTGTCCTGCTTTCCATTTGTACATAGCTGTCTTGTCTACCAGGAATCTCTGAAGCACAGAGAGTTCAAGTAAGTTATTCAGTAACTCCAAAATTTGACTGATTTGAGGAGAAATTTGTTGGCTTAAATGAAATGTCATTAGGATTTGAAGAGTCCCTTGTAAAATGGCAGTTTCAGAAGTTATCATTCTGTATCACAGCCCGCAGGCAAGACCAATACAAAATGGCCCTTTTTAAGTCATTGTTATTTATGACGACAACCTGTGAGAAATTTATTTAAGGACGTGGAGCTTTTAAGGAAGGAACAGGTAAAGCCACGGAGCAGGAGGAAGAGTTGCAGTAGCAAGACTGTTTCCATGGCTGTCACTGGCCTCTAGTCCCAAATGTTTGTCTAACCTAGTTTTGAAGCCTTTTAAGATGTATTGCGTTGAGAGGGTAATATCTAAGTTTCAAGACCATTCTCACCTTTTCCTATCTTTAACATTAAAAAGCTGTTCCCTAATGTGTAACCCGGTTCTCCTTCAGTATGAGCCTGTTGCCTCTTGACGAGGGAAAACAAATTATTCCCATTATTCCTGGGATGGGAATACATCCTTGAAGACACTTCTCATTTCTATCCTGGCTTTCTGTCCTTTGGCTCAAGCAAAGCTGGTTGAGACCTACTCACCAATTCAGTGGGGGTGGCCACTGGTGTCCGTGGGAACAAGAACGGCTATTAAATGCTGCTTCTCCAAAAGTTTTCCTTGTGGCTCAATGTTGGATATTTTGTGCATTTGTACAACAGGAGCAGCACCACCAAAATGTAAATAGCTGATTTAAGCTGGAGGAAGGGCTGTTAGAAGGTACCTTTCACAGCATTTCAATACTCTGCCGCGGTTTCGGTGCGATGCAGAAGGCGGCCGTGCCCTCGCTCCACAGCTACAGCAGAGTGAATTATTTACAATGAACAAGGCATGCGACAAATTTGGCCTCGTTCTTCCCTGGGGGAATAATCCTCTAGCAGACCACTGTTTCCTCAAAAATAAGTGACTTTTCAATTAGCTTTTGCAGCTCTAAGTGAGTGGGACTGCCTCGGCCCCTTTGCTCCTTGCTGCTCAGTTCAAGCTGGGTGGTTGGTCTGACTTCAGCACAACATGTGCGTTATGGATCACGTCTCCTTCCACTACATGAATTAGCGTGCGTTACCTTTGTGTGCAACAACTTGCACATAATGATGTGGAGCTCACTTTCCCTGCATAATTAGTTTAGAATCCGATACCAACATCTTAATTAGGCCTGACCCCTGGAGCATTTGACTTAACATCATGCACCAGCTCCAAAATATGGTTGCATCCACACTGCAAATAAGTATCCTCCTAGCAGCTGTATGACTGATTTCAGGGTCGTTCTCCGATAACACAGCCAAGTGCAGGTCTCCCTGGGATGCTGCTGCAGCCCCACGGCCCTGACTGCAGCTCCCTGCCCACCCTACGCGCGGCTGCACTCTCGTTGCATCCCTACATCAGGGCTGAAGCTGCGGTTACACTCGCTTAAGATAACCTAATTATTTAAACAAGGCTGACTGTAGCAGCATACAACTCACCCTGGATGTGCCACCTAATTCTATTCCCAGCAGATTTCCCTGGGGGAGATTTCCCAGCCGGCGCTGAGCCCCCTGCAGTCACTACCAACCGTGCTGAGCAGCCTCCCAGCTTGCTGGGGTCCGTCTGCAAGGGCTTCAGTCACACCGCTATCTCTAGCAAAGACACCACAAGAAGCAGCTGGGGAGCAGTCGAGATCATAGGCTGAGTGCGGACCACATAAAACATCACCGCATTTATAGACATGAAACGCTGCAGCGGGGAGCGAGAGATGGGGTTTGCGAGCAGGGCCGTATCACCGAGCGGCAGGCAGAGGCTGTTCCCTGAAGCACAGCACAATTTTACTCCAAGGAAAGCATCCCATACATTATGCAAAGAATTTACTCTTGTTTTTTTGAAATACTGCATGATAGGAAGAATGAAACACGTGTCAGATGTTAGCCACGACACTTGAAGTGCTACTGGAAGGAATGCAAGATAGCGCAGCAAGGAAAGCAATATAAAAGAGTAGACTGGCATCTATATTTTCCAGTTCAAAGAAAAAAAAGCTTTTAAATGCACCTTGTTTCATTTTTAGGACCTGAATCCAACCTATAACTGTATAATGTAGTACCCTAATTTTTGAAGCTAAGGCACATAAAAAAACAAATCCAAGCTCAGCATCCAAAAAGCTCCCTAGATTGCTTTGGAACAATTAGCATTCAGCCCAGGGAGCAGAGGAGAGCCCGCCTTGCTGGCAAGCTGCAGTACGGCTCCTGCTTCCCCTGCGCTTTGGGAGGGCCGAGGAAGAAACTCAACTCCACCTCGTTGCAGGACTTAATTTGTTTTCCCCTCTCCAGCAGATCGCGGCGGTCGGGAATCAGGTCCCAGCCCCCGTGTTGCTCATCCGCTCCCCGGCCGAGGGAGAGGGACCGACTCCTTCTGCTATTTCATCTCACCCTGAAACTTGTCCTCTTCCTCTGAATTCCTCCCTATTATTGTGCTTGTGATACACTAACCTCTCTAACCTTCTCCGAAACAGCAGCGGTAATTTAGCAGCGACAGAATTATGGCCAGACTCTCACACCGTTTGAGGCTGTGGGAGTCCTGCCATTAGCTTCAACAGGTATTTAGTTGCCATTTCACTCCCATGGAAATGCCTCTATTTCCTTAATACACTGAATTACCCAGGAACGTAGGGGCTGCGATTCATTTTTTATCTGATGTCCTCTTTCTTGACCCCATAATGTAATGCTTTGTAGCAAAGGCTATACTGTACCAGAGGAGTTCAATAACCACCTTTAACAGGGAAAAGTGTTTCTGCACTTGGAAGGGAAGAGTGCACAAACAAAATAGAGCCAAATAGCCACAAAGATCTTTTCAGGAGCTGAAAAGTAACCCCAATTTCAAGTGTTGCAGTCAAAGGGATGGAAACAACTCCCCTTTACCAGACCAAAAATGAAAAGGAAAAAAGTGTGTTTGTTACATTATTGAAAAGACTGTTTCAAAGTCTTCCTTTTGCTGAAGTCTCTGATTTTCCCTTATTAATTACCATTTCAGCTATTACAAGGCGCCACATTAAAGCGTGAGCTACACAAAGAACACAAATACATTCATGTGCTTGCACACTCAATTTTAGTCACTATGGCACTCTTCTGAAAAACCCTTCCTGCATTAGAAAAATCTGTGATAAATCACATTTTAATTAACTTTATATTAAAACTTGATGATGCAGAGATCCTGGAAGGGGTCTATGAAACCCATTAGCCTCCAGCATAGGACACCTGAAGCTGGCACAGCGTTTGTCTTCTCCAACAAAGAGCTGACCTTGCCCCCAGCATGATACTGGATTGACCCCGAGAGCACAGGAGGACTCTGCCCAGCCCTGTTCTGCCCCAGTTTACACCAGTCCCATCCTGAGCCCTACCAGACAGAGAACAGAGTAACCCCTGTTGTTTTTCCACTTTTCCCCCCGTGCTGCTGACAGTTTTGGGAGCTGATGCTGGCTTACGGCACACCACGACGGGCACGGCCTTCCGCGCCGAAAGGCAAAGCTCCCGGTGACTTAAGGAAGAGGAGGATTAGGACCGGTGGTTTTTCATTTTATTTTGAATGTTTGCAGATGTGTCTTGTTATAGTTACGCTATTTGTGCATGTATTAGCCCTGAAACTGGCTGTGTAATTAGTTTCTGTCAATAACAGTAGCTGACGAGCCTGTTGAAATCTACACTGCATTGGTCTTAATGTTTCATATATACAAACATCCTCTCATCCAAAAGGAACAAAAAAAGTTGGCTTACTCAAGAAATCTTCAAATATAGCCAGCCACACACCTCCACCGATTCCCAACTTGGATTTACCCAGGCTTGTAAAACAACAGGAAAACCAATAAAACTCGATGAAAACGCTTATACAGTACTTCAGCCCTTCTCACTAAAGCTGAGCGGCGCATTGCCTTTGCACGGGGAACCTTACAAGCTCTGCAGTGACTTTGCCGGCAGATTGCAGCAGCTTGCCGTGAGCTCGGACCCAGCTAGCCACCACATCTTGGTTTGATTTTGTGACACATTTGGGTTTGATTTGTGACACTGATCGTCCAAGGTTATGGAAATGTGAAATTTTAAAAAACATTTCAAAACTATAAAGAATTTAACCACGTCCTTAATTTTACACAGTGTCAGAGCAGGAGATTTAAAAAGCAATAAACAAACTTGTTACTGTGATAGAATCGAAGAGGAATCATAAACTCACTAGAGTTACAGAGCTAAAATATGGTGTGGAGAATGGACAATGGCAACATTCATTCAATAAAACTCATCTATATGTAAAAGATTGAATAAAAAAATATACTATTATGCAGGCACAACAAATTAGGTAAGAGAAAAAAATGGTCTATGGGCAATATGTTCTATATTATGCATGCAAACATCATAGCTGTGCAGGCAAAGGTGTTAACCACATCTGCAATCCAGCTCTAAACTGCCAGAGCGGCGATGGGAATTGTGGCACTAGCCACACAAAAGATGACACCTTAACAGTTTTCTGTAATAAGCCAACTGCGAGGGCTACTGCTATTTACTATTTGTCTCTTTCCGCTGAGATATAAAACCAGTCCTCTATCTGCTTATGAAATCTAAATATCCAAAGGCATTTCCTTCAAGAGCGATGGCTTATTAATCCTGATGGCTGGGTCAAATTTCAGCCTGGGTAATTGCTTTCTGCTAAGACATAGTTAAACTTATAGCTTTAATTTAAAGATGCTTCTCTACAGTCCGTTGCCCGTGCTGTACGCAGTTACTGTATACTTTCAAACAATCTCCGCTATGGGAATCAGTATTTTTACATGATACTTGCGTCCTGTGAAGGTCTACCTGAGCTACTAAGATTACAAAGATTTTATTTAATAGGAAAGGTCACCTTTACATCCCCTGCCACAAATTTGGCCTTAGTATTTGTGGTATCTAAAAATCATTTGTGGATATTATACTGATGCAGCCCAACAGGTAGAAAGATGCTACAGGTTTTTTCTATTCAAGTATGTTCCCAGTGTTAATACTGGGACTTGGCTCAGGGTAACAGCACTGCAACAAATGTTTGGGGAGCACCCAGACAGGTTTGCAATTCTGTTAACTAACTACCTTGTGGCAATCAATCAATTAACTCAAGGTGAAAAACTAGTGAAGACAAGTCCACAGATAAAAGTAAACAATCTGGGCTGGACTTGCAGAGGAGAAAGTGAAATTCCATTTCCAGGGCTGTCAGAGGGGTTTAAACGATCACTCAGGAGAAGAGTTTTCTTTTTTCCTTTTCTTTTTCCCCTTTCTTTTTCTTTATTTTCTCCAGGCTGAGGGTTTCCATAGATCTTCTCATTGATCTGAAGTAGCCAGGGGCAGAAAAAGCCAATTTTGGCTGCATTATCCTGTCTCCCTTCCACTACAGCTTAACACAAGGAGAAATGCCACCCACACCCCAGAATGAATCTGTGCTGAAGTCTCGCCCTGGAAAGCGGGATTCAAGCCAGGCTCTTCAAATCTGAAAGTCAAATGCTCCCAAAACCAGTGGAGGGAGAGATCCTGAACCGGTACCAGTTCACGCACTCCTACATGCGGAGGCTCTAGGCGATACCCATGTGCAGGCTGGGGAAGAGACACACACCTACTCATCCATGCATCAATGGAGTGGAGGTCTGGATTTCTTTTTCCCCCGCGTCTGCCTTTTTTTAACCTGTGAAGGCATTTGTTTCCCCTTGCCATCCAGACTTCTATTCCATTATTTGATAGAGAACTTAAAAATAAAAATCCACATTATATAAGGCACCCTGGAAGGCTGGGACACACGGCCCCGCAGGCAAGCCAGCAGCTGTGCGCATGTAGGGGATCTTGCATAAAAATGTTTAGTTCTCTGCTTGTAAAGTCTCCAGCAGCAGCAGCTGAGGGAGCTGCACTTGTCCAATTACATTTAGAAAATGCCTTAAAACCAGAATGTATTTTTTTTAACGTGGAAACTCTTCTTTCTCCCTCTGGCCCTCCTTCCCTCAAATGAGCTAAAGAGCCCCTTTCCGAGACCGTGGCACTGAATTTGCATTTATGAGATGACTTCAAATATTTTGTGGCCAAGGAGCACCCACCTGCTGCCTTCCAGCTCCCACCAAGAGAATCCCAGTAGCAGAGACAGTATTTTTGTGGGAGAGGACCCCAGGCTCACACTGATGATGGGTGGTACCCTATCCCCACTGGAAAGAGGGGTTTGGGACAGCTTCTTTCTGCGCCTCAAATTCAATGGGAGCTGGAACAAGAAGTGCCGTTTATAAATCTCTCCCTGCTTGTACCCTGCTCGGATGTTATCTGGTGAGCCTTTCTCTGGCTCTGCATACAAGTAACACAAAGTACATCAGGGTGGCCATACAGTGTCATTTTTGTAATTAAAGCTCCTGACATAGACTTTCCTATTTAACCTGCTGTATTGGAGCTGCTCTCTGTTCTTCCTTTAATGTAGGCTGCGATCTTTCAAAGATCTTGGTTGTGTCTCAAAAGCCAGCTGGAGGTGGACTCTTCAAATACAGTCAAAGAAAAATCGACATGGGGAAAGTTAACTAAACTTTAACTCAAAGTGAAGTTTCCTCTTTGGTTTGGAACAAATATTGAGACCTGCTTTATTACAAAGTGACTCTGCCATATTGCCTAGGGCTTATTTCTGGCTTAACACATACACAGTTAATCTCTTGGCCAAAAAGTTGAAACCTGGGGAAAAGAGAAAAATGATCATCATAAATGTCAGAAGACATTAAATTAAATCAGAAGATCATAAGTTGCAAAGTAGAAGATTGGATTTTTCCTGTATCTTTATTTAATCACAGCAACTGCACTCATGCCGTAGACTGCAACACAATGGGGCCATCCGTGTTCAAACAGGAGTGACTACAAAAATACCAGACCAAGCAGATCAAGGGACGCTTCAGTAGGAAAGTAAATTCAGATGGAATGAAATCTATAGTATGCTTCTCATGCTGAGTACTCACACATACAAAAATTGATGTTCAGGCTCAACCATACCTAAATGTCATTGCACAAACGATCCTGAAAATTTCTTACTGAATTATGATAAAAACAAATTCTTTTGCTGATACGTTTGCAGACACAGGTGTAATAGTTCAGCAGAGGCAAATGCTCAGGGCAGGAATTTCCCAAGGAATTTTGCAGTGCAGAAGACCATGAGGTGTTGATCTACGGAAGGATTTTAGGCACCATCCAAGAAGGTCTGTCCTCAGAGGAGCAGCTCTGTGTTGGAAGATAAATCAGTTCTGTCCCGGAGTCATATTTAATGGCATAAATTTCCAGGTTCTTGCAGAGCCTTGAGACAGAAGATACCAGAAGCAGGACTACACAAAAATAATTTCTGCAAACAAAAGAGCCTCTGATAGCTACACGATAAGAAAAGCCTTGATCTTTGGTCTTGTTGACGTAAGTCATTTTAAGCATCTTTGGGCTGCATATATTCATGTAGCTTTAGACAAATAATAGGAACTATTGGTTGATTTTTGTAGCTCTATTTGCTTTCAAATTTAGAGTAATGAATAAACTCTTGGGCACTAATTCTGGAAACAAGAGACTGCCTTATGAGACTATCTGCAGCTCAATAGTCAGGGGACAAGGGAAATAAAAGGATTCACATTACGAATTTTATAATGACTTACTGCTTACTTATCTGAAAAATAGTCGGAGTCATAATTAGCCAGCCTTTCCAGTCCAGATTTCTATCTGCTGCACACCTTAAAATTTGCATTTTAATGGGCTAAAGATGTATATCAGTAATAGCACCAACGTATGCTCTCTTATCACTAGTAATAATACAATATATAGCTTTGGAGACTAACCTATCCGTAGTACAGCAGGTTTGATCAATAAAGAGCAAACAGTGACCAAAGCAAGTCAAATCTAAATGTCACTGTACTGACCTGCCTCTAAATAGCAAAACCTCAGCTGCAGGTCAAGGTCAAAACATATTAGTACCATGAACACACGGATGTGTCCTGGTTTGAGCTGGTCGTGATAAATATGGGGTTCATTTTCACTTGTGCAGTTATATGAGGAAAAGTTCAATACAGATGCAGCTACTTATGGGTGGAGAGCAGATTACACCTTAACAAATCCTACCAAACTCCTAAGCATCATAATTTGGACTTCTCTTTTTTTGAAGCAAAAGGCTTGACATATTCTAGTTCCTGTTTATTTTTAATTCTGGACCTATAATAGAACTAGCAAATGCTAGGGAGGTTTTTTCGCCCCCTTCAGCTTTTAGGAGAAAACCTAACCTCTCTTGACCAGAAAGCAGTACTACTGCTCCTTCAGTATAGTTTGTACAACCACAGCAGCAGGAAAGGGGGAGGGGAAAAAAAGAAAAAAAAACAAAAAAAAGAGAGAAATCTGACAGAAGAAGCCACAACCCAGCATCATTTCCACAGCTCCCTTTGTGTGGCTTGCCTGGGAGCCCTGTGAACACCACCCAACCATCAGCACTACCATTTGCCAGGGATTAACTGTCAGTATTTCCATACTATACACACAGCTATTTCTGCTGTGCATTTGATCTGAACAGGACAACTAGAAATCTTGGCAAATACCCAGCTGAAAACAGATCAGCAACTGCAATGTGCCGGAGAACTATGAGGAAGTAGTTCATCTCCTTCTCTTTCCATCCTGAGACAAGAAAGAAAAGGCAAAACAGAAGAGCACAACAGAGAAGGGAAAAAAAAGAAAGAAAAGAAAAGAAAAGAAAAGAAAAGAAAAGAAAAGAAAAGAAAAGAAAAGAAAAGAAAAGAAAAGAAAAGAAAAGAAAAGAAAAGAAAAGAAAAGAAAAGAAAAGAAAAGAAAAACCACAACACCAACATAAAAACCCCTGCAAAACAAAAGGGAAGGAAACAAAGGGAACAGTAAAGTAAAGATAGATTATTAGTCATTCCAAAAGAAAAACACGGCATTTGTCAACTATAAGTATGTATCATCATTGCTTCTGGCTATAGATAGCACCCAGTTCCAAGTTTCCAGAAGAGTTCAATGGAAGTAGAAGTGATTCTCCAGAGGTGAACTACCTTCCTTAACCAAGGAAATTAATTGCCACTCCACATTATAAACAGTTAGTTTCCTTAAGATGCAGGCAAACACCAATATTTTAGAAATATAATAGAGTTTTATCTGTGCCACCCCGATGCCAGTTTACCGCAAACCAGTTGAAGCAGCTTCTTCCAGCTGGGCACTGACACGAGGAAGAGGGTGAGAAAAGTTGGCCGCAGGAGAAAGATGTGAAATGCTACAGTAACAGGTGACGGAGGCCTTCTGACACGCAAAGAGCTTCATCTCCAGATGATATATTCCCCTGACAAAAGGAATTAGAGCAAATGACATATTTTTCTCTTTAAACATCAAAGGAAATATTTAGCTTGGGAAGATTGGATTAAACATGGATTAAGTCACTGTTGCAACTGTCACTCCACGGCTGGAGGGAACCGGGGGGCCGAGCAGCCTCCTTCTGCCGTGTTTTCACACACACATCTCAGAAATGGCTTCCAGTTTTAGCTCTGCTTAATTGCGCATCAAAATGGTGAGACTGGGAAGGGAGACCAAAGCTGCTTTTTCTTCTTAAACCTGGGAAAATCGTGGTGTCAGCAGCTGACACAAACTTGAATAATGGCGAAACTGCAGATAAGGAGTAAACTTAAGGGAAGACAGAAGAGAAAATATAGAGCTATTTGCATGAAACTTCAAGTATTCCTCGTGAGTGAAGTCTCTGGAGAAAATCCAACCAGCATCTCATATTTTTAGTGAGGGTCTGCGGTAAATGTTTGTAAATCAAGGGCATGTAATTCAACAGCAGAAGGATCGGATAAAATTGCTAAAGCCTTTCAAACCCTCTGGTCTTCCAGCAAGTGTAAGTGGCGTTTGAAACCCCCAGTACTTTGAGGGCTCTTTGCAACGGCAGCGAGTTGCCTTAGAGACAACTAAAGTTGGCCCGAAAGAAAACCACAGAAACACAGCCTGACTTGGGGCTTTGATTAAGACTGGCTGGAAAACAAAGATTCATTTCATAAAATTGTTTCAAGGTCTTGGAAAGGGTTTTGAATTTGCATTATAATGAAAACAAGACACTCCAAGAGAAGCAGAGAAAGAGGAATAGAGGCAGAAAAGGGGAAATACCCACACTGCTGGCCAGTGATTACAGCGGTCGCTGCAATACAGGACGTCTTGGTTCAAGGGCTGCGATGCATAAAGCACCAAACCCCCTGTCAGTGCAATAGTTGTTCTTACAGTCATCGCAGAAGTGGGACAAAGTCTGAAGGACTCGTATCAAACGGGCAATTTCCCTATCAGAAAATTACTTTAATCACTTTAATTAAAAAGATCTACCACTTCTCCTCATCAAAAATTAGTAGCTTCTCAGAATATTCCCAAAAGGGAGCTCAGATGCCTCTTATTGACAACTCCAAGACCATATGTTACTTGATACTAGTCATTAGGACAGATTTTCTTGCAAATAAACCTTCCTTGATTTAAACCCATTGACGTTCTGCGGCAATATTCCATCTTTTATGGTTAGGACAGTTCTTCAAATCTGGAATTAACTCCTGTTAGCAACAGTGCGGAGCTGTATCAATTGCAAAGGGAACTGCACCATTATTCTTGACAATGGAGTGCGGGTTTGGGGTGTGCTGGCCAGGTATCCTCCATCACTTTGAACTCCTTTAACTGCAACATTTGCTAATTGTTCTTTTCTCAGTGTTGGGTTAGTACAGGGAAATCATCAAATCAAAGCCAAAAAAACATGCTGTTAGTGAGTACTCTGAGGCAAAAACCTGCCTTTCAAGGCACCATGATATCAGTCTTACGACTCAGGTTTTTTGAGAAGGACAACAGTCATGGGTGTGGGGAAATTCAGATTTCTCTGGGGAAAAATGGATACTCCAGAAGAGGTTTGTTTAGGTTTTGTTTTTTTTCCTTTCAATCTAGAAGTCTCCAAGTTTTAATAAAAATACACTGACTTTCTTTTCAGAAATTAATCTGCCTTTTCTTTTATATTCTGTGTTTTTCATAGTTTTATATAAAACCATAGAATCATCTAGGTTGGAAAGACCCTTAAGATCGTCAAATCCAACCATATGATAGAAGCCATACAATTAGTTGATACGGAAAAATCCGTGTCAAACCTTATCATCCATATTCACTGCCTGACAGGCAAATCTACATATTTGCTGGCTATTAATAATTACTTTGGGTCTGTTTTATCTTCTTTGGCTTGGAACTTTGCCTGTTTGGGGGCTGAAACCTCTTTGGTTTTTTTTCCATAATGTAAAAGTCTTGAATAAATTCATTGAAGTTTCTCTAGTGTTTCATCTTGGAAAGAAAAGGGGAAAAAATCTCTAAATATAGCTATTTCATTTCAATAGTTTTTAAATGCATATTTAATGATTTAGATGGGATAAAGTCTTATTTAGATGGAATAAATAATAAACAAACTCAGATTTTGATGGAATAAATCAATCTATCCTAACTTTTGCCAGTTAAGGTTTTTCCTCCCCAATAAGTGTCATGAGCCATAAGCTTTCCAAAGCCTTTCAGCACCCCATGTGCAGGTGGGTCAGGGATGCTACAGGGTGAGGGGGACCTGGACACCACGTGCAACTTACTCAGTTCATGCATGTCCCTCATCAGTTGATGATGATATCCTGTTACTGGTAATGAAATTCTTTCAACTCTATTGGTAAGACATCCTGGTTATAAGCCTTGAACATAGGAAGTTCCATCTTAACATGAGGAGGAACTTCTTTACTTTGAGGGTGGTGGAGCACTGGAACAGGCTGCCCAGAGAGGTTGTGGAGTCTCCCACTCTGGAGACATTCCAAACCCGCCTGGACGCTGTCCTGTGCAACCTGTTGTAGGTGACCCTGCTCTGGCGGGGGGGTTGGACTAGATGAACTCCAGAGGTCCCTTCCAACCCTGACGATTTTGTGATTCTGTGATTCTGTGAGTACCCTGTGACCTCATTTCACAGTAAACTCCAGAAATGAAAGGTGTTTCTCCCCCCCGTGTTTACCTGGGGGTAAGAATAAAAGGAGAATATAAAGTGTCTCATGATCTACTAGGAGTGGGGAGACTGCACTGAGATTTAGGAAGGACATTTTAAAAGGCACAAATCTCAGTTAGGAGTGTAGCTGCAATCTCTACCTTTGAATATGTCCTTCGGTTCTTGAAGCTGGGCTCCGAAAGGAAATCCAGCTCCTACCCAACTGATCTGGTCTCCCGAGCACCTGCCAGTTCCCGACACCGCTCCTGCCACCACCCTGATTCACAGTCACAGAGAGACACCCTCAATCTACTTCTCATGCCTGAAGAGATTATATTTCAAAAGGTCGTTTTAGGAACTTGTGAAGCCTGCAGTATGTTTCAGGAGATAGAAGATCCAAGCAAAAAGTGTCCCTCTTGCTCCTTTCCTTTCCCCTTTCCTGAACTGCCCCTCACCTCTATTTTCATCTTTTCTCCCTTCTATCTTTCTGGGATTTCTTAGGAATTATACTATTAGATTATCTCATCTTTTACAGTTCTGGCTTTCCTGGCCAGAAGGGGACAGCAGCCCCAGTCAGGCACCCGACCCCAGCCACCCGCAGCTGGGACACCAGGCCAGGACCAACTGCAGCACCTCAAGTTCAAAAATTATGTGGCAGGTTGTGAAATGGTACTTGCTAGAAGTGCAAGTGCGCAATCTACATTAACCAGGAAAAAAAAAAAAAAAATTAAAATACACAATTATGTCCTTGTACAGGAAAAGCAAAATAACTAAAGGAAGCAGGTATTTCAGCTGAACTGATCAGTCTACATGGGAAACAACACCAGCATGGGGCAGCCAGTTGTGTTTCTTACGCGAGCCGTTAAAACATTACCATAGAAACAGGTAAAATTAGAGGATAGTGAGGTTGGTTCTGAAATGGCACAGAAGAAAGGGGAAGATGGTCACAAAGCACCAGACACCCCACTTGCATTAAACCTGCATCTTCTCTGCCACAGTGAAAGGTTTTGTATTCAAGGCAGATCATGAATTTTAAAGCCAATTCCTTGGCTGTGATTAGTTTTTGCTTCCCTCAACTTTCTCAGTCGAAGATGTACATTCAAAAACTAAAACAAGCTTTTTGTTGTCTGGGAAAACTATAGGCCACTTGGATTTAATTGCACCATTCTTAGGCGAAGCTTTGACTTGTATATATCTTACTGAGAAAATTAAATGTTTTCATCATCCAGCCATACTGAATAGTTAAGACTGCCAGTACTACTCATTAAATACACAGATGTTTTAAAGTTTGATTAGGGAATTGTAACAAACAGCCCAAATTTCATTAGCATATGGAAAAGAAGGTAGCAGGATTGAACATGCAAGAGGAGTTACTTAAGGACTAAGTAAAAAACTGAAAAATAAGAGCCTCATGGAAAAAAAAAATAAATCCAAACAATATGGATCCATCCAGGGAAGTGGGTTTCCCTTTCTTGGTATTAGTTTTCTCTCCAGTGGAAAGGGGAACACAGCTGCCACCTTCCCTCAGTGCTGCCACCTGAGCGCAGTTCAGCTAGGTGCAGTCATCTTTATGCCTTCAACACAATTAAAGCTTTTAGACAACACTGCCAAATAAGATGTACTTTCCCGCAAAAGAATAACAGGTATTACACAGGCCTGTTTATTTCTATACATGGGGATCCACATGGATGTGGTTGTCCAGATCGCAGCGAGTGCCCAGTACATCGGCCGCCCGTAGGGTACTAAATGAAGAATTTCTTGTTTCCAGCTCCCAGCCTGTGGATGTACCAAAGCCCACCCTATGCAAACCTGTCTCAGCACTGGAAAAAGAGGCTTCCTGAACTGCAGCCTGTGAGCAGCTCAGCCCAACACAGGCAGAGAGCCTGGATCTGAACTCCAATCTGTGACAAATATTACTGCCCAGGAGAAAATATTGTCTCCGTCTGCCAATACCGACAGTGACAGCATCAGCTCCCCCCATTCCCTTTCCAAAAATCACAAGACTGCCTCAAAAATCATAAGACTGACTTAAAATATTCAATTCTGGGTTATTAATCTTTGTGATTCAGAGCCTTCAATAAATATTTACTTGGTTTGGAGCTATTCCCAACAACCAAGATGGTTAAAAAATGTACTCTAAAGCGAGCATGTCAGTTCTTTGTGAGTCTTTTAAATTCAGCAGCTTGGATGTACTTAAATGTGTAACAGTGGAGATAATCACTCAATATGAACCTAGATACATCTGTGAAATTTTCCTTCCAAAGGTGAACATTGTCGGTCGGAGTGGGATCGGACCCGGAGTAGCGACGCAGTCTCAATACGAGTATGGTCGTTCTCCTTTATTAGATGTTTTAGCAGAGTGTATGTAGGCTCACAGCAGAAGCATGTGTAGCCAACAACATAGTGATTGGTCCAAACCCCTTATTCACACACAACACCCCCCAACTCGATTGGTTAAGGCCCTCTGTCCACGCGCATAGCACACGCTGGTTCTCCTCGCCTCCGTGGTCTCGCTCCCAGACTCGGTCCCGCCTTTATGATAAGTAAGGCCCTCTTTCTTCCTCCTTATCAGCCGGTCACGGCGAGATCAAGGACAGCATGTGCAGGCCTCTTCGCCCAGCTCAAATCCTGGGTTGCTCACCTGAATCAAATCATGACCTTTTCCCTTCAGGAATTCCTCCACAGAACATCACCACAATAGCAGCAGAGAACCTTCCTACGTTAATACATTTCTTAAAATGCTTCAGCATTCAGTAATTTCGACTTCTTTTCTCCAGCCTGTCACACTCATTGTCTTGCACAAATGCTTCCTAAAATTTGAACGTGCACACACAGCAAACCACAAGTAACGTGAAAATAAAATAAAAAATAATTAAGGAGAAGCAGAAAACCAAGCAATATAATTGTTTTTCTGTCCAAGATGTCGTTCAAATAGTCCTTTCCTTTGCGTATGGCGAAATTGAACCAAACAGCAGAAGGTGACCACTTTTCTATTTTACTAACCCCAACCCTGGACAGTTTGTATCAGCAGCATCTGAGACGCTCATGGTTATTGGATTTTGTTCTCTTAATACCACCCCTGACAAATGGAAACATCCGTCCTATTTTAGCAAAAAGGGAACAGACTGACCAAACAGGAGGTGTGGGGCTGAGCTAAAAATTTAATCTAAAAATCCTAATTCAAGAACGCTTCTATGAAATCATCCTTTCATAGGCTCCAGTCACTACATTTGGGTCTGTAGGATTTAATCCACGCTGAAGCCACCCCACAGATTTCAGTGTTCCCTGGCTATTCCCAAGTATCTTCAAAATTTGAAAAATAGTTTATTTTGAGATTAACATGTGAAAAGCTTTAAGATAAACACACATCCAAAACCCTGTATAGAAGAGAGGGTAAATTTTAATACTTACTAGGGCTGTGGTTCTCTGTTCGTCTTCAAGACCTCGATTACGACTGTCCTTCCTATTTTTATCAGGTTTGTCCTTGGCCACAAGAACACCCTGTAAAATTCATGAAGATCCAACTGTCAGATCCTCTGATCACTTGTTCCATCAAGCAACACCTGGGAACCCCCAGGTCAGTTTACTGAGTTACTGCTAAAATGCGACAAAACTCAGAGTCCCAACATACAGATTTAATAATTCCTTTAGTTACCATTTCAGTGTTAGGGGTTTAAGTAAGAAAGTAAAAAAAATAGAGAAAGAAGCACAGCCTTCATAGCTTTCATTGCTGGGAAAATGCCTAAAGTCTGGACTTCAGGCTTTTCCAAAACGATGCAACAGAATGGGATTTAGAGGTTCTCTCTTTTAACATTAACCCAAAATGTTTTTCTTTCAAAAACCTGCAGTTATTTTTCAGTATTTTCCAGGAAAATAAATGTAACTTGGCTTAAGTTAGAGGTCTGTAAGTTTTCCTATTGACAGGAAAAGTGGCAATGCAATCCCACACGCCGGTGTCCAGACCCTTATTAGGGCTGGCTGAAATGCATCACTGCCCGCTGGAAATAGCCATAGTCCGTGCAGGTTTTTGGTTCCTCACATGCTCATATTTCCTACAGATATGCAGGCAGGTTACATGGGGTCAGGATGAGTGGGTGTCTTTTCTTTCTCTAAAATTTCTGTTACTGTGTGAGGGGAAGAGAGAAAAAGGAAAGAAGTATCAAGTGCAAGGAGGAGATGGAAATCCCATCTGGCTTTCAAATGTCCATTAATACATGTCTCTAAACCAGACATCCTTCACCATCCTTGGACCACTGAGATAATGACTTGGAAATATAGAGCCAGATGGAAGGAAAGAGGAGATAAATAAATGTGTGTCTGTATGTGTGATGGCGCTTTATAGACGATCACTTCTTTAGAAGTGCTCTGCCTGAAGCAACTGTTAAATCAGTATGAAGCAGCTGAAGGCCAGGTCCTGCGCCTCCCAGCCAACACCTGGGGTACTCCAGGGGGTAACTCAAAAGCTGAGTCTTCCAGCACTGAAGCCCCATCAGCCAGGCCAGCGGTCCTGGCCAAAGATGGGGGAAAATAAGTAATTCTCATGAAATGGAAAATACCTACTCACCCACTTGATACAACAGCTCTGGGGAACACAGAATAAACTCTGCAATTTGGGTTAATGGGCACCGGTCCTCCAGTGAAATAAGCACATTGTGCTACATCTGTAGTCCCTTTGGCCTTGCACTCCAAAGTATTTTTGCCTTACTATAGCCTACTGGCATGAAACAACTCCCTCCTCCGCTGATTTTATGAGGGTCTTTAAGTACACATAATATTCAATGTAATTGCATAGGAAGATGTGCGTATTAAATATTACATTTACCGATGTGTCTTAAGGTATGTGATTAATGACTTCATTTTACCTGCCCTAAAAAGAACAGAAATTCAATATAAAGAGCTGTGCAGTCCAAGTTCACATTCTATGGGGATTTTTATGGGCTCAAATCCAAAATAAACTAATGAACAAATGAACTGGAGAAAATTCTAAAAACACACTCTGTGCTACTTCGGTTGAACCAGGAGAAATCCAGTGACCTGGGAATTAAATTGACGCAATTCGGTACTTCTTCACGACATACATTTTGTTCAAAGTTAACTGCTTAAGTGCTCAAGGGACTTTTCAACCCCAGACTTCAGCGGAAATAACATTTCAGCTTTTAAATCATATTAAAAACATGAATTATACATTATAAATATAAAATTTCTAACACTTAATTTAGAACAAGTCCCGAACGGGGTGGAGATGACATTGCTTGGGCCAAGCGGAGAAGACTCCTGGGATCTGCTCTGAATTGCTTCGCTGACTTAGGGATTGACTTTGGAGCAAGTTGCACAGGCCACCCTCCTTCAACACCGACCTCAAAAGTTACCCTAAGCAAGGTACACAAGCGTCGCTTATTCAAGCGCCTCTATACCAACTGCTTTACTCTATGCTCCAAAACTTAGAAAACCCCTGTGATTAGTACTATGTGGCTTTCAACATCTATCATTTAGCTGTAATAGCTCCTCCACTAGTGTAGTGAGAGTCTTATTAATGGCAATAAAACATTTTTTATAATAGACAGCTCTGCAATATTTATTCCCTACCCAAAATATTTACAACTGAGAGTTTCCATCCTTCTTCCATTACCTCTTCTGGCAAATGCTCTCAGTTCTCATCCAGCTCCAAGACCCTTTTGGCAGGAGGTCAGGGTCAGAAGTGCTACGTTTCTTCAGAGTTAGAGGGTTGCAATAACAGGTCTTAAACATGCAAAAGGGAGCTGTTCTGCATCGAGTCAACTATCCACGAGCCATCCCCAAAGCCTCGACCTACCTCACCGCAATCAAACAGCACCTTACAGAACAAGACTAAAAACCTCAGCTCATGAGTGCAGCATAAGCAGGGTTGAGCCAGCTCCCTACTGTATATACCTGGTAAAATCCTTCATCAGAGAAAGATACAGCCATGAAGGAGGCCTCAGCACACCGCTCCTGCCACCACCCCAGCAAGGCAGAAATGAATTAGCACAGCATCATCTGCTCCACCCATAACCCCCAAACGCAGCAGGCTGCTTTCCATCCCAGCCCTTGGCTTTCTGCATCTCTGACTGCACACCTATTTTTTTGTTCATTCACAGTTACCTGGTGTTTGGCAGCTCTCGGGCCTCATTTGATTGATGCAGGCTCTCACTATATAAAAATCCCCAGGACTCACTTTAACTCCTCCGCCTCCAGAAATTGCTCCCCCTGCTCCGCTTCCCAAGCATCCCAGCATGGCATACTGTAGTTCTCTAACAAACTGCTCCAGCCTAAGACAAAGTCACGGCTAACTTTCTTCTTTTCACTTAACAACTTCTACAGAGATGTTTCATTCCAGTACAAGCCCCTGAGATCACTCATACCCTCCCACCCTTGTGACTCCCCTGTTATCGAGGAGGCTCATCTCTTCCCACTGCTCCTAGCCCTGATGACCTCCCCGGCAGCAGCTGCTCCCGGTCCCTCCACCCGTGAGCTGCCCATTCAGCTCAGCGCCCGTCAAAGCACAGCAACAGCAGTCAAAAGGACTCAGTCATTAGTTAGAAAGTTGAAAAGCATAAATCCAATGAAGCGAGTGAAAAAAAAGGAAACCGTATTAGATCTTTTCTTGTTTTGAGTAACCATTGTGATGGGAAGAGCTTTGGGGGATTTAATGTATTTTTGGGGTCCAGTAAGACTCCCCAGATCTCCTACAGTAAACATGGACACAGCAATTTCAAAGTTCGGAAGGGCTGGTTGATATTGTGCCTCTGCTCTATTTATTTATTTAGCCAAAAATAAAATAAAGGAAGATAAACCCCAAAATACCTACCAGAAACATTAATTCAAGCTGAAACTATGTGTTTTGCAGCTTTTGGAAGTTATCTGGCACCAGTCATCAGTCTTATTGTTTAAGAAACCCTTCAAGCAAGAGTATCCTTTCAAAGAAACCCCCAAAGCATGTGTTTGCATTGCATTTATTTGCAGATCCTACAGTGAAAAACTTGGTGGAATACTCAGGATTTAACTGAAGGAGACTGGAAAAGTCTTTCAGAATCATTGTTTTATTAACACATGGGAATAAATCATTTAAAACTAACAGCATAACGTCTGTGTTACTATGGGAAGTATGAGCAGTAGTGTACGTCAGTACTTGAATTATTCAAGTATCTGAAATGCATCTCATGACTTTCATACATTCCACAAAAAATACAGTAGGTTTGTATCTGAAGGTAGGACTTAGAGACGAAAACAAATTGCTGGTAGGCTCTGTTGGTAAACATCCTGGATAAAAATGTTAGATGAGATCTTCCCGTTTAACCTTGCCTATCTCCTCACCCAACAGAGAAAATTATTTAGTAACAGAGGAAATCTCAGAGGTTTGTTTGATGCAAACTATAAAAAGTAAATCTGAAAAATAAAATTAAGCGTTCCTGAAATTATCCAGACCTCTGGCCTTTGGTAAACACCAATAGAGAGTCTCTGACCCAGCTGGAAACCCTTCCACCTCCCTTTGCCCAGTGAACTTCCCCACTGCAACAAGGAAAAAGAAAACAAAAAGCTATGCATTTTCCCAGCCTTAAACCCTCATCAATTTGTTTCCTTTAATTACTTTCTCTTAGCACTCCAGTGGGTCAAGGACACCAGCATGCTGCAGCATCTGGGATTCATGCTGTGTTTTCTGAAGGGGAAGAGTAAATGGAAGTAGGTGTTGACATTGCATAAGAAACATGGTATTTCTCAGCAGACCTAATGGGTTATTACACAGGAACAAATGAAAGGTAAACTTTGCTGTGTGAGACCCTTCTGTCAGCAGTAAGGTACAGAAAAGGGAAATGATCTGGTTTAATTTAAAAAAAACCCCTGTCTTGATACAACTTATAAAATCAAATAATAGCCCAAATTGACTGAGGATGTACCTTGATGTAATTTCAGCAGAGTTTCGCAGACTTGTAGCAGAGGTGAATTTCCTCAAACACATTTGCTGTTAATGAAAAACTGCCCATTGGATTATTCCGTGAGACCTGCGAGCTGGCAAGGCTTCGCGTGTTGGATGGCCTCAGCAGGCACCCCGGCGTCTCTGCTGTAATGTCACCCCAGATGCTTGGGAGGTGACACAACGCTCTGACATCTGGTCCAAAATGCAGCAACCCAGACCTGGACGATGACAGCCGGGACAGAGCAGAGGTGGCAGTGGTCACAGTACAGTGGCGACCTCTACTTTTCCACCCTTTGGAAAGTTTTATATATTCGAATATTGCCATCTTTTGGCAAACAGAGCCACAAACAAGTGTGCATTGATAACACCTGTTATTAAGTCTGGTTTAAGCAGGAGGTTGTTTTATTTTAATGCTAAGGGCCTTGATGAAACAGCCCATCAATCCCATCCATGGGCTTTGAGTATTACAATTTATTACCCACAGAAATGAGACCATTAAACGACCGGATGGGTAGCCTATTAAAATCAAAAAGACAAATTCACATTTCAGCCTTCCCCTTCTCCTCCTCCCAATCCCCCTTTTCTTTTTTTAAGGTGAGGTCCCCTTCATTCTTTTCCCAAAGGACCTTCCCCTCACCAAAAGCCATGGAGCATCTCAGTGAAGAAAAACTACCCCTGTCACTGTCCCCTGCACAGGGCCCTTCTCTAATACAGCTCAGAGGACTTTCTGTCATTGACATATAGGAAGTCATTTTGTCTTCTGCTCTAGAAAAATGCCAGTGGGACAACACCTAGGAGGGGGGATTTGTTTTTTCCCTTTCTTTGCAGCTCCTTTCGGGAGCGGGGGCTCTGCCCTACACCTCCCCACCACGAAGGGGCACAGGGTAAAATGAACATCTGGGTAAGGGAAGAGGAGAAATGCCAGTAAATCCATCCCTGGCTTATTTCAATACCCAAGAAGGTTTATGTGTCTTTTTTTGGATGTGCAAATTGTTCTTCCCTTCTTCCTTCCTGCGTCCATTTGGAACAGAGAAGAAATGATAAAAACACCCACATTTTTCTTGCGCTCTTTCACATCTGGAAGCACACATAACCCTGAGGGGGGAGTGCTTGACCTTGTCACACTTGCAGTTTAATCACCTGAGGAAACACGTTGTGATGAGCCTGGGAGCCCTTCGGGTGATGCCCCGGCCCCTGCCCGAATCCAGCCCCAAACCAGGATTCCTTCCCCTTTTGGTCAAAGGAGGGGAACATCATCCTCTTCAACCTGTGCTTTATTTCCAGACCACACCTACAGTCATTAGCAAACTTAAAGAAAAGTGGCCCTGATTTTGCAATTGCAAGCATACTTAATGTTTTATCCTTGCTCTTTTTTATCCTGTCCCTTCCAATAGTCATTAAATTTATTAAGTGGTTTCTACAAGTGACTCCTCTCACTTCTAAAAACGACCGGATCATCAGCACAGAATATATATCTAGGTTCAGTCCCTCTTTTCTTATCTTTCCTGACAAACCACTCTCCTTCACCGTTTTATCTATATAATTGATGAACCGCACATGACATAATTTACAGCCCTCTCTAGCAACCTTCGAAACTGCACACCAGTCATTCCAGGACTGCACTCTCTCAACTCCACCGCTCTGGCCAGCCCCTATAAACTAATTTTTTTTTTTTTTTCCTTTGGTCTATACAAAACTGCAGTGGAATAACCAAGAATAGAAGCTTAACGAAGATTTCGGAAAAAATATGCCAAATTGCTAAAAAAAAAAGAAGGAGGAGGAAAAAACAGCTATGGTTACCAAAAAGATCTGCATTCATTGTTTGTGCACACAAAGGCACAGCTCAGCCCTTTGCCTTTGTGCAGGTGAAGGGAATTCAGGACCAGTAGAGGCACTAACAGATAGGGCATGGAGGAAAATGATGCTGCTCCTGCTCTCTCTTCCCTTTCTCTTAAGGCATGGGAGACCTTGCATCTATTGCTCTCTTATTAAGAAAGCAGGAGCCGTGTCTGGGAAAGGAAGCCCTTCCATCGCATTTCCTAAGAGCGGTGCGCGGCAGACAAATGAACAATATCAATTCTTCCACAAAGGGCAGAATACAGCAGCAGACAGAAAGTAGCTCCTGCATAACAGAGGCCATCATTATGGGGATGGCAAGCATGAAAGAGTGCCTTTATGTGGTCTGAGGTAGATTACAAGATCTCTACGAATTGAGGGAAAATAGTGAGAGAGAAAGCCTCTCCCAACAGTTACAAGAAAAATACAAGGGCACACATACACGCAGAGAGAGAAAAAAACAGTGACACAGAGTGCCCTACACAGTGGAAATGCTGGATCCGGCCCCTAATTCAGGTTGCTCTGAGAATTCATTTAAATCCAGAGTTTCAGCCTGAGCTTCTGATGTTCAGACAAGTGAAGCTCACTTTCACCCGGGAAAACGGCACTCTCTGCCTCTGTGGAGCAACACTGAGCGCATAAAGCTTTCCCTTTCCTTCCTGTTTCATTTAGATCATTTTATTAGGAATGTTTTTCTGCCGTGGTAGGCAGGATCCTGGGAAGAGGAGATAAATTCTTTTAATTATTGCGTATCCTGTAGCTCAGCAGCGAGCTGTGGTGGGGCAGCACTACAACCTGCAGACATGAAGGCATCTGCCTGGCGCTGCCTGGAAATGCGGCAGAGATGCCCCCTGCCATTTGCTTAAGCTCCGAGAGACAAAGGCTCAGAGCAGCCTGGGGAAGAAAACCTCATCTCCTAAGGGAGGCCACCGCTCCCTTCCTGAAAAATAAGGAAGCAGGTCCTTTTATATTTATTTTCCAAGGCTCTGCTGTGTCCTTCAACTTTATGTCAGAGGACTTGCAACAGCCATCGTTCCCACCAGGCTATCACCCAACATCCTAAGGTATCACTGGAAAAAAACTTGCAACAAGCTGAGAGTCAACTTTTGCCCTCCTTTTTCATAGGTATTTGCTTAGGAAACATACCTTGCAGTCAAAGGTGCACGAAGACAGCTCAGAATAGCAGTGTCATCTGATTTATTTCTGACTTAAATTGGAAAACGCGTTGTTCTTAGATAAAAAAGTCCTTTTATTTTTAGAAGTGATGTATCGAATATGCATGAATGGGCACGTCTTTTCCATTGAGTGATTCCAAGCATAGGGTTTGGCTCAGATACCGCCACCCTCCTTGTTAGACCTTGAAAACAAGCTTTGAAACAAGGGGAGACATTCCACAGAAAAAGCTAGAGAAAAATCTGCTGTCGGTAGGAGAGTGTCATGCACTATAGATGGTCAGAAGGGGTAACGATCAGAGAGACAAATTAATTTTCATGAACTTCGTTCTCCTCCTGCAGAAAAGTCCTAATTGAGGAGCGTTTTCCCCGACCACAACATGAAACCTCTGGTGAATGAGCTCATTATCCAAGTGCCACACTGGGAGAAGATTTGCTGCATATTATTTTTTAATAGGCAAGTGCTGACTATTTGCAAATAAGTAGTTATCTGAAAGTGTGAGAATAAAGCTGGCTGGCCGCATTTTTCTACTTCTGACTGAGAAGGAAAACCAGTGTCCGTTTCTTGCTTCTCCGCAGCATCCAAAAGCACAAACTGTGGGCCTCTTCCCTGCTCACCTCTTGCTCTACGCCGTCACTTCAGTGTGGGTTGTCTTAGTGCCCCTGACCTGCTACAACTCACCACCACGAGCTTTGGCATTGCCTTCAAGCCGGGAGGCCGAGAGGGAACAGCTCTGACTTCTCCTCAAGTCTCTTACAATTGCCAACCCCCCATATTCCATCCTGTCTGGATGGATAGACCGGAGGAAAAGACCTCATGGTCATATTGCTGGATATTAGGTGGACATTTTAGGAGATGAAGATACTTTTACTGTTTAATTTGATGCCATACATAGAGCAAGTGTATAAGCGCTTGCCCGACAGTTTAAAAGCAGGAATTTTGTTTCTTTGCTATTTTTTAATATATCTGCTTAACTACTTTATTATCTGATTTCCAAATTGCCCTTTCAAGCCTTGCAGCAAAATGTGCATAATTGTGATGGATTTTTTTCTTTCCCTTCCCTTTGTCAACAAACGCATAATCAAGTCTAGTAAACTAAAAAAACCCAAAACACCAGAAACAGGCTAACAAGTTCTTCCAGCTATTTATCTAATTTGTGTTGACATGAAAACTCATGAATTCAATTTAAAAGAATAAATAAGAGTCAGGAGCAAGGCATTTACATTTATGTGTCCTTCTTGTTGAACGTCAAAACAAGACCCCTGCAGTGCTGCTCACATGAAAAAAACATTAAAGGATTTGGTACTGAAGTGGCAAATTTCATCTCAGTCGTGATAAATGTGTTCAAGTTACTTTGAACAAGATAAAGCAGAAGAGACCAAAACGATACGATAAGAGTGGCTTTCCTGATGTTTAAATGTTTATGTCACTGGATGCTTGGGACACTGATATTTATCTCAGGAGCTTAAATATTATCTTGCACTCTTTAACTCATCTTTGAAGTACTCAGTTTAATAGTATGCTAACTTCAGCTATGCATTTTGTAAATGCACAGACCAACAGAGATGCTTCATTCACATCATCACGTAGGAAATGGATGAGTGCACAGATATTAAATCTACTCTGGTTTGATTTTTACCACTTAAAGCTACAAATGAAGCCTAGAGGAGCCGGAGATGCTCGGCAGCACTGAAGATGACACCACTTTTTAAGCTGTGCTACTTCTGTCTGTGATGCTGAGCACTGTCTGACTTTTCCATGCCCCAGTTTACCCATGTGTAAAACCTGCATGATAAAACAGAGGTGTTTGGAAATTAATTGATACTGATAGAGCCCTGAGAATCGTGAGTGAAAAGGGCTTCAAGAATGTATAATGGGATCGTTAAGTGAAATGCCAGCAGAAAAATTAAAAGCAGGGTCAAATATTTTGGGCTATGAGGAAAAGTGGAGGAGGTAGGGCAGAGAGATGAAGACCCCAGAAAAGGATGAAAGAGGAGAAGAGGCAATGAAACAACCTGTCAGACATCAGGAACTTAGACAGAACAAAGGTCTGAATTATTAAAGCTAATTAGCAACTTAATGAAGAGACAAGTCTTAAAATGAAAGGATTAGACTACATTACGAAGGAACTTGAGAGACATTGGTCACCTAAGGAGAAAACAAATTGTAAGAGAGCAACGGTGAGGCAGATTGCCACAGAGCTGGAGGTGGGATTAGAGAGCGCAGGGGTAGCCACGGAGCAGCGCTGGTGGATCCCTGCCAGCAGAATGAGGTTCATGTTTCATTTACTTTCTCTTGAGACCTTTTGCCTCCTGAACAAATCACGATCACGTCCAAGATTTTCCATTGGTTTTAGGCTGATGTACGTCCCAGCAGCCTGGTAGCCAGTAGTTCAAGATCCTTTCCACCTCCATTGCTCTGAAAGAATGCAGAACAAGAGAAGCAGGAAGGAGATAACTTCTGTGTACAAATTCACTGTCACCATTTTATTGGATTCTATAGTCTCTGGAAACAGATCTGGAGAGCTTTCCATAGGGCTGTGCTTAGAGCAGCCTCCGGGAGTTTCCTTTACATATTTCATTGAATTGTGATGTTAGAGACGTTGTTTTGATTCCCTCTGCTTGCTCAAGACAAAAAAAAAGAGAAACAAGAAGTCATATTCAATCTTTATCATGCCTGTTTCAGTGTTCAAAAGATAAAACCAGTGGTATAAGAGATCATCAACTTCTTCAAAAAGAAAAAAAGAAAGAAAGAATGAAAGAAAGAAAGAAGAAAAGAAAGAAAGAAGAAAAGAAAGGAAGAAGGAAAGAAGGAAAGAAAGAAAGAAAGAAGGAAAGAAAGAAAGAAGGAAAGAAAGAAAGAAGGAAAGAAAGAAAGAGACAGAAAGGAAGAAAAGAAGAAAGAACGAAAAATATACTGCAAAGACAATCGTAAACTGAGCTTCAACATTAAGCTATGGGAGAAAAGAGATGGAAGAGAAAAACAAGAACAGACTCTATCGTGGCATTGCCAAATGAAAAGTAGAAAAAAAAGATGATATCTTGTCCTGCTTGGCAGGGTATTTCTTGAAGGTCTTGTTCTTCCTTTTTGTAAACAGTGAGGGTACACATATGTATGTACACTTATCTGCCTACAGGCACACAGACTGTGAGGACACTCTTTTGCATGCTTACAAGAAGGCGCTTTCACAGTAATAGGTCTGAATCAGGCACTCGGACATCAAAGAGAGACAATGGAGGCCAGCACCACCCCATCCTGATGAATCACTTCCACGCAGCCAAAAGGAAGGGATGCTCCTCGTCAGCTGTACAATTGCTCCCTCTTTTCTTGCCCTCTCCTTGTACAAATCGCCATAGGATTTTCCTGGCCACGTAATTATTTCCACTGGTTTGATAATTGCCCTTACAAGTGATGCTGCAGCAAAACTGCAACTGCTAAATAGGATAAATAACATATTTGTGAAGCAAAAAATCAATAGATCTTTGCTTTCCTTCAGTAACCTTCTTGATGCCTAGTAATTTTTAATGGCCTTTTTATCAATATCTGTACAGAGACAACATATTACCTAAAATAACGTTAAGGGCATTTGTCACCAAGTTTTCTGCACTGGGGTCTTTACTGTCCTTACCCAGTTCCCAAAAAACCTCAACAGATGGGAAGTATCACATACAGGTAATACTGCCTCCTGAAGCAACATTAGCAAAACTGCCGTTAAATATTGTGTTCAGTCTCTGGGTTCAAGAAGGACATGGAAGTATTGGGAAGAGACTACAAAAAAGACACAGAGACTACAAGAAGGACCCAGAATGTACCCAGTGACTGAAAAATAAAACATACCTATTTATGTGTAAAGCTCGTTGAGCTGAACTCATTGAGTTGGCCTAAGGGCGACACACAGCAGTAGCAAACACACTCACACACGGGGATGCTTGGTATTAGGGAGCATTTGACATGAAGGGAAAGATATAATGACAATTTAGTGTTGGAAGTTGGACAAACTCAACCTCAAAAGAAAATATAGAGCTTCCTAGCACTGATTAAAGTTTGTAACCCAAGGCAGATGTTTCACTTTTTGCCACTTAGAGTTTTCAAGCTGTGCTTCAGAGCTAGAAAGAAGAGTTTTCCCCTCCTCTCACTGCACAACTTAACTTTGTGCTGTTTCTTTTCTGCTCAGTATTAGCAAGCCAAGCTGAGGAGGGAGTTCTGCACCCAGCAGACCGGTATTTTGACATCATTCTGACAGTAGAGAGAATACATGTAGGTACTTGGCTTTTTGTCCTTGGGAAGTTGGCGAGAGATGAAGTAACTTGTTCATTTTTTCAAGAACTAAAATAATTGGGTCACTAAAGTATTGAAACAGGTTATTCATGAAAATACAGGAAGGTTGTACAGGCTTAGGTTTCACGTGGATGATCTAATGGCTCCCCCGGAAAACAATTAGAAACAATTTCTGTCTTACTTCTATGCAGAAATTGATTTGTTCCCATGCAGCAGCCAGCCAAGCCAAGCTTGACTGACAGGTAAGTAGAAAACGATTAATGATGGGAAAATATGACACTAATCCTAAGCAAAACCTTGTCTATCATGATTCAAAGATCATATAGCTATGTCTGAACATGGTACTGATAGCTTTCGTGAGGAGTTTAAGCTAGCTGTATTCATGCCTTTGCTGAGCTGATATTGATGCTGCATTAAGATGTTGACATCATCACATTTCTAATAACACGAATCTCCCCCCTCTGTGAATATGAAAGGGCCATATGGTCAATTAGCTATGCTTAATACTTGCCCAGCATTATTAGAACTTGCAACGCAGAAATATATATTTTAAATTCTTCCTTGCATTCAAATTAAAAGCTGTTAACATTTAAAAAGAATCAGATTTATGGTGAGCTTATAGCTTTTAAGAAATCCTAGGGGAGAAGAGGCATTTAGAGACACAAAAAAAGAATATTCACTACAAATTTGAGACAGAGGGAATGAAACCGATGAAGCAGGAAGTTTATGTTCATAACAGTGTATAATAATATAACTAATTTATTCCAAAAAGTACATGTTGTAGATCACTTGGCATACAAATGTCTTTGTTTAGGACTCCTGACTTCTATTAGTATTAATTACTTATGCTGGCAACTTTAAATGTATAGTGGCCTTAAAGGAAGGGCAATACCTATTAAGTTTAATTACTTTCTCCTTCAGCCTAAGCAATAAAGAAGTATGGTGGAGATCTGGTTATTAACTGAGCGTGGCATCCAAATGAAGACACAGTACACAATAATTGTACTTGTTGGCCCACAAGTTGATGTTTCTCATTGGTCTCTCCTGTTCCTGAGATGAGACGGGTTATAGGCAGACAGTGAAGATTTTCTTCCCTTGACCTACTTTGGACAAAATCTCTTCCTCAGTCACATTTAAGCCCTCATCACTTTCAGCAGAAAGCCTTTGCGTCAAAGGACAAACGAACAGCTCCCCTCCCTGCTTGCAGATGAACCGTCTCAAGCCGGGGCTTCAAATAGTCTAAGGACTTATCTTCTGTATTTTGTGGTTGGTTGGCTGATTTTAAACAAAAGAGGTATCTGCCTAGGTACCAGCGTGTTTCATGTTTTTCAGAAGAAAAATGATGGGTTTTCTTGCTTTGAACAATTTCTCCCAGCATTTTTATGAAGCTACTGAAATTTGCTCTGAGGATGTGCTTTAGCAGTAGGAAAAGTGATGTTTATGTGGTTTTGTGCCTGTGTATCTATAGCTTTGAAACTTCCTTAAGCTTACCATTAACTTTGGAATTCCTTGGGAGCTAAGTCATCTTACCAATACAAGATCAAAATATGACAGGAAAAAGAGCTTGTTTTAGAAGTGAACAAAACAATAAGTGTCAAAGGCAAAAGATTGCCCCAAAATCTCGATGACCTCCACTGGACCAGGATACCTTGCACAGTCCTGCCACCCCCCGCCCCCCTTTCTCTTATTTAAACTCTTCTGTGCAGATTTCTATGTCATTCCCATCATTACGGTTTCCAAAATGGCTCTCTCTACCATGCCAAGCAGTTTTCAGACACAGTTCTTCTTTTCTCATTTTTCATCCCAGAATAAATATATTCTGTGGATATTTTAGAATAGGATCCCATAGAGTTTCTGCATTCAAACCAGCCTACATTTCTGCCTAACAGTGATCCTAGGTCATCCCTTCCATAGTTACTGTGAGTGATGTACCAAAACTTTACTTCCCAAGTATTCAAAAAAGGATGAAAAAGGAATTCCAAATATTGCAGTTCTCACACTAGGGATATTTGTTTTTTTAAAGAAATCAAGCACATAACACAGCATATAAAAACGCATCTGCTACTGCTTGTCTAATCTTCCCACGCAGGTTTAACAATTTGCATGAGATTAGTAGGCCAGCATATGCTAATAAGCATCAAAATGTCTAACTGCCCATTTGCATTCACAGGTACCCAGAAGAGCAATCAAGGAACTATTAGTACAAGCTTAAAATAGGAAGGAAATTCCAACTTAATTTTTATGAGTGGCTTCTGACCATTTGAAGCATCAGGCATGTGCTGAGTTCACAAAATGAGGTAAGATCCTGCTCTCGGTTTTATAGTCAGCGAATAGATAAATGTGGGTCCTACTTACAAGTGTTTATTTACATCAGTAAAAAAAAATCCCACAAAAAAGAATCTATACCGTTGACCCTGGAGAGAAAGACTATAACAACTAGCTTAAATCTCAGATTAATGGGAACAGAAGCGGTGCTGCAGCACAGCCACCCAGAGGAGAGACTCCACAACTGCCACTCGCTGAGAGGGAGCAGAGGGAGGAGGAGAAGCCAAAGCTCTCCTGGGCAGCGTGGACATTATTTGGGATGGAGAAAGTTTACCCACAGAATAGGAGCAAAACTCATCCTTGCGTGGATTCCAGGGGTGAAGCAAATGTTAATAACGCAAAACACCCAGCCACAAAAGGGCAGAAACATTTCCTTCTGCTTTTTGATGTAGGACAGAAATACTGCACTAGGAATATTTCCCCCTATACTCAGGAAACCTTTCCCCTATTTGTGCATCCACTGCTTTCTATGGCTTAATCAAATAAGAATTGATGCAAAAAGCAGCAAAACTCCTTCTTTTCACAGCCCCCCAAATTATTGCCTGTTCTGGTTTGGTTTGGCAGAATAAAGTCCCTTTTGTTGGGGAAGATGCCGTGGCAGTGGGCACCCCGTTGGGACTGGTGTCCTCCCGCGGCGGGGTGAAGCAGCCCCACGC